>JAJKFI010000376.1:123344-143411 GCA_029204185.1 Lerista edwardsae
GAGAGAGAGAGAGAGAGAGAGAGAGAGAGAGAGAGAGAGAGAGAGAGGCCCCCTCCATGTTGCGTCTCCTCAACTACAAAAGTGAAAAACTAAGGGCGCAATCCTAACCAGCTTTCCAGCACTGACCTAGCTGTGCAAAGGGGGCCTGTTCCGCCTTCTGCAGTGGAATAGTTGCCATGACGGACTTCTCAGGGCAGGGGAAGGTTTGTTCCCTGACCTCCAAGCTGCAGTGCCCTAACCCCGGGGCGGGAAAGTTGGCTAGGACTGAGCCCTCACTGCAAGCAGCCCGCAGGAGTAGATGGTGCTCAGATGGGACGGGGAGGGGGGCAGAAGCTTCCTGGAGGAAGTCCCAGCAGGGCTCTTCATACTCTCTCTGTGCCGTGTGTGACTTTGACTCCTGACCGGCTGGGGAGGAAAGGCTCCCTGCCTCTCCCCACTCCATCTTCTGAGATCAAAAGGCCCCCTGACCTCGCGAAAGAGAGAGCCTGCCAAGGGACAGCTCACTGTCTGTGAGGTATAAAATTACAGGAGTTAACTGGGCAACTGACCACATTCCAACCCTTGCAGATCTCTGGAGTTCAAACATCCTTGTCTGGGTGGTCAGGCTTAAGATTTTACAGCGCCAGGAATAAAAGGCCACCTCTAAGGCCAGCAAGAAGGAAGGGGGCACTCATACAGCAGAAGGCCCCCCATCTGCCCCTTACCTGGGCTGCAGCCATAGTTGCTGATTCCACTTCACACCAAATAGGCGACAATGGAGAACGTGGCCCCAGTGCAATTCCACGGCCTGCAAGAAAGACAAATAGGTGTGATGAGGAGACTTTTTGTATCTTTTTGAACATTCCTTCTTTGTGCAATTCTCTTCCCCTTTGCTCCATAGCTTCGGTTGGGACTCAGAAATGCCCCAGTGGCCTGCGCCCCACACAACTGGATTCACCTGCTGGCACCTCTTCCTTCTGCCAGGCTGTCCCTATTTCTTCCCCTCTCTGCCACTTCCCTCCCCTCCTTGAAACCTGCTTGCAATACTTGCTACTGCAGAGCGCAATCTTGAGCACTCTTTGGGCCACCACAAGTCTGTTGTGCAGACCCAGGAGTGCCGCAAACATGCAGTCAGGTACGCCTGCGACGACCCTAGAGTTGGGGAGGCCAGCGCATGGCCATGAATTGGCCTCCCCCACTGCTTCCCACACTGGCAAAGGGTGGCCTGCACTAGGGGATGGAGTGGGGGATGGTGGAAAGAAGCTGGAAAAGGTGTAGAAGAGAGCCACAAAAATGATTACGGGGCTGGGGCACCTCCCATATGTGGAATGGCTACAGCATTTGGGGCTCTTCAGTCTAGAAAAAGGCGCCTGAGGGGGGACATGATTGAGGATGCAAGTATCTTGTTGTCTCATGCCTCCCTGGGGCACCTGGGGTGGGCCGCTGTGAGATACAGGAAGCTGGACTAGATGGGCCTTTGGCCTGATCCAGCAGGGCTCTTCTTATGTTCTTATGTTCTTAAGGTGGATCAGGGCGGAGGAAAAATGGACCTGGGGGCGCACCAGCCTTGGTAGTGGGTGGGACTGTCCTAGAGCCCTGGGCCAGATCTAACCCCCCATCCCCAGCCTGGTCGGCCTTACACAGGCTACTTGGAATTGGGTTTGAGATTTTGGTAGAGCAACAAGACTGTTGGGGTGGCTGCGGCACGACAAGTAGGAAGGGTAAATAATACCCTGTTCTCTGGTTTGATTTGCTGCCAACCCCAACCCTGAGATTTATATGGGGCAGGACAGCAGGCCTACCTTTCCCAGCACAGGTTAGGATCGGGCTGCCCACATTTTCTAGGCCCAAGGAGACCCGTCTTGCCTGCGGTGTGTTCCGTCCTCCAGCTGCCCTTTCACAGGTTGTCCCTCAGCTTGAGATTTAGCAGCATGCAAAACCAGTGCTGCCCGCAGGATGGCCTATAGCTCGGACCATGAGAGCTGATGTGGGGAAACCCCTGATTGGCAGGGGTAGGGGCGGAGGGTCATATAGAATGGGGGCTTCTTGCCCCCAACAGACACTTGAGTCCTGGGGGAGGCTCAGCTCTCTCTGGGCCTGGGAGGAGAAGCTCCTCCCTGAGACACACACCTTGAAAGATGCAGATGTTTCAACACAGGCTGTGCAAGGAGGTCGCTCTCTGCAGGGCAAAATGTGGGGCTGGATCTTCCCCACTCAGTTGCTGAGGGATTCACCCTGCTCTTTCCCACTCAGTTCCTTCTTCTGGAGAGCCTCCACTGTCTGGTCCTTCCGGATCAGGCCCAGCTACTGGAAGGATCCTTTCCAGCTGCAAAATCCAGCTCTCTCCCTGACGATTCTTATCTCACCTGCCCTTGTCAAAACCAAAGTAGCGCAGGACAGTTACAACCACAAAACCCAAGACAGCTTGAGTACCCCATATCCAGACATCCGCAATCCAAATTATTGCAATACTCTGAACATTTTTCAGATATTTTTCAGTTTCATGGAGCTGGCAGGACTTTTTCCTTTACATTTTTTGCCCGCTCAGCATGAAGGAGCAAACCAGGTTTTCATGCACCTGACTATAGTGCAATGCACTCTGGGATGCTACTCAGTGCAAACCAACAGAGGAAACCAGCTGTGCTGAAACTCCTGGGCAGCACAATGCGGACTGCAGAAGGAGCACTTGGGAAGAGGTGTGAACACAAGAAGTCTGCATGCAGCATGAGCACAGAAATGAACACAAGGACCCCTGTGAACTGTTTTCTGAACACACTTGGGGGTCTAACCCCCAAGATACCGCATTATATTTGTGCAAATATTCCAAAATCTGAAAAAAAAATCCAAAATCCAGACCAGTTCTCCACCCCATGGGGCCCAGATAAGAGATACCCAACCTGTATTAGAGATACAAACAAAAAAATACAACACACTTTATAAACAAAACATGCAACACTCAGTTTCAGAAACAGCAGAACTGCTTCAGGTCGCAAACATTGCCCTCCAGCGACTTTTCCACAACCTGCTGTTTTTTTGCATGGTCTTCATGTTGGATGGGGGCTGTCTTAGCTG
The DNA here is from genome assembly GCA_029204185.1 of Lerista edwardsae. Taxonomy (NCBI): domain Eukaryota; kingdom Metazoa; phylum Chordata; class Lepidosauria; order Squamata; family Scincidae; genus Lerista; species Lerista edwardsae. The sequence continues at coordinate 126,396 of JAJKFI010000376.1, forward strand.
AGCATTTACTCAGGGAAATCCTCTTCCACCACCCAGACTGCTTGCAATTGATCAGGCGCATACAAAAGAGGAGGAGGCTGTTTTCTGGTTTCCAAAGAAAAAAGGTTACTCGCAGTTCCGTGATGGTTCATATATATATACAGCACCTGTTTAAGACTGGGGGAATTGCTATCATTTGGTGGACCAGAAGCCCCAGATACCTGCTGCTGCAGCCTGTAAGTCTGGTGGAATGATGCTGAGTGCAGGAGCTCAGCCAAGCACATCCATGCACTTGGATGGCAGCAGGCCAGAGAGAGAGGGATGGACAAAAGGGGAAGAGGAAATAGAGCAAAGGCCACACCTCCTGCAGGGATCACTGAGAGGGGCCAGCTAGAGAGTCGGACAATGTGCTGCCCCCTTCTGAAACATGCAGGTCGGTGTTGCTATTTCCAACTCTTTGGTGCTGAATTCCTCCCCCCCCCCCCGCTTTCTGTTCTGGTTCGTCCCACCTGCCTCTGTTCACCCCAGCAGCGGAGAAGCCGACAACGGTTTACAGAAGAAAACGCAAAAGGAGCGAGAAGCGAGGCCAGGGGTCTTCAGCCCCTTCCGTGCCACGACCCCAAGAGATAAATAGGTGGGAGACTGAGGACTCCACTCTCAAGCCTGCCCCCTCCCAGGACCCCTCCGCCCACCCCACCACCCTTGACTGCTCACTCCCCACTCCCAGCACTGTTGATGGTAACTCCAGATTCTTCTTCGAGGGAGCAGAAAAAGTTCCCACCAAGCCTGGCAGGGCTGGGGCACCGTCTCCCTCTCCCTCTCCCTGAAGGGGGACCCCAGGTGGCTCCCTGTTTCCTGGCGGCCCTTGAGTCCTGCCGTCTTCAACCTGTTTCATTCTGTGAGTTTTTGCTACCCCACAACTGAGGCTCCACCAACACATCCGTGTCCTGACCCCAGGATTGAAGAACACTGTACCAGGCCGTGAGAAAGCCCCCAGCCCCTCAGTTCCAGGAAACTCTTCCAGGCTCCCAGGACTGCTCTTCAGGGGCCCCCACCTCTCCCTCCCCACCCCACAACATCAGTGCTGAAGGGTCCCCCCCCCGCCCTGTGTTTCACTGACCCAGCTTCAACTCCTGCCCTTCAGGGCCCCTCCACACCCTGCAGTTTTTTTGCCCCACATCAGTGCTGGGTGGCCCCTCCCGGTCCCCCTGCTTTTCACTGCCCCCCATCAAAAGCCCCACCATTGAGCTGAAGCCACAGAAGGGGGGGGGTTCTGGCACTGGAGTCTTCTCTCCCCCTCCCCTTCCCTCCCTTGGCTCAGTTGAGAGCCCGGGCTTCCCCCACCCAGTGCTCTCTGCCCACCTGGGGGCTCCTCGCCCACCCCTCCCAATTCCACCCTCAGCAGTCCCCAGACTCACCTTCTTCCCCACTGGGGTTTGCACTGCTGGGGGGAGGAAAAGGAAGCAAGCCAAACAGGAAGGGCCTCCCCCACTTAGCCGCCTTTCCCCTCTAGGAATCTGGAGTTGCTTTTCTTAACCCTTGCAACACCAGGGAGAGACGAGCCATTTGTGAGGATCCAGCCTCGACCTTCCCCCTCCCCGGTGTAGCCCCCTCCCAATCATGCACAGCCTCTGCGGCTTCCTCTCCCAGGACTGAACTACTCCTCTCCCTCCTGGGATGCGAGTGGCCAACCTCGGAGCAAAGCCCTTCCTGGGCAGAGGGACCAGACGTCACAGCCACAAAGGAGGACGCAACACTCCAAAATGTAGGACCTTCGAGAATAGGATTGCCAGATACAAACTGAGCCAGAGTGCCTCTGCCTTTCACCACTGCATGGAAATTTGGGCAGGTGCAGCTTTTGAAACCCTTCCAGGATGAGCTGCACCTGCCCGAATTGTGGCTGCTACACAATGGTTACAGGAATAGGCACTCTGGCCCAGTTTGCATCTGGTAACCCAATTCAAGAACAATGTAGGATGTTGCAAAATAAAGGCTAAAACACTCCACGGTATAGATTTTGGGGCGTCTCGTCCTCCTTTCATGCAACCCAACTAATGGAGACGCGTGCAAGCAATTGATGCTCTTCACGCCAACACTCCCTTGTCTGTTTGGAAATGCAGGGCATGGAGGCGGCTTCTTCACCCCAGGCTGATCTGCTCCTCTCCCTCCCGGGCTGCGAGTGGCAGACTTGGACCACAGCTCTTCCCCCTGGTCTCTTTGCCCAGCCTGATATGAGGAGATGGAAGGTCTTTGCAAGGCAACCTGGAATTGTGGCCCAGCCTGCAGTGGCTGCTCCCAGAGTGTGGAGAAAAGAAGAACAGCCCCACAGGATGCCACCAGATGCCTTGGGGCACAAAAGACAACAAGACACTTGTATCTCGTTGCCACTCTCTTGCACCTGTCATTCCGAGGTAAATTCTGAGGTAAACACACTGGTAGCTAGTCAAGATCCTCCACAGCATTTCACTTTGATAGCCGCCACCAGACACTCCTCTTCAGACATGTACTCATATAGGAACAGCCCCACTGGATCAGCCAAGCCCCATCCAGTCCAGCTTCCTATATCTCACAGTGGCCCACCAGATGCCTCAGAGAGAACACAAGACAACTAGATACCTGAATTCTGTGGCCATTCCCTTGTATCTGGCATTCTGAGTTAAATATGAGGTAAATAATACCGAATTTGCTATCCTGTCTGGGAGAGGGAGCTATAATAACTTGCAATCCAGTCTGGTCCTGAAGGAGAAGAGCTGGATCAGGCGACGTCCTGTCTCTCAGACCAGGGGAGCTGCTGCGGGGGACACCCTGATTGCCAGAGGCGGGGGGGAAGAGGGTGCTGTGTAAGGGCTGTTGCCCCAGACAGGCACTTCAGTCCAAGGTGGAGGCCCAGTTCTCACTCTGAGTGGGAAGAGACCCTTCCTCACTCAGTGTGGGCGCAATCCCCAGCACAAGGGACACCGTAAAGGATGATTGGACCACTCTTGGCGTCCGAGAGGTCAGCACAGACATGCACCATCTTCCCGGGCTCCAAGAGTGGTTCAAACACGCTTTATGGTGGCCCTTGTGCTGGCCAAACTTTGCTGGCTTAGCTTATGCCGACCTAACTCCAGTTTAGGGTTGTGCTCTGAGACACATCTGGTGAAGACGGTTGTACACAGGCTGTGCAAGGAGGCTGCTGTTTGCAGGGCCGACATTTGGGGCTGGATCTTCCCCACTCAGTTGCTGAGGGGCTCCCCCGGCTTTGTCCATCTCAGTTGCTTCGTCAGAAGCTTCAACTGTCTGGTTCTTCTCAATCAGGCTGGATGCTGGAGGGATCCTTTTCAGTAGCAATGAATTCCACCACCACCCCGCCTTTTCAGTTCTGGTTTTCACACTGTCCCCTTCAAACCCTGCCTCCCACATACAACCAGGTAGGAGCAGCTGCCCAAGAGCAGATCCCCAATGGAGCATGCAGTTGTGTGTGGGGCTGACACAGTTCCCCTTCTTGGCCCCCCCTTCCCCGGCTGGCCTATGAGCCTGGGGGTCTCTGCACACCTGGGGGCTCCTCTCCCACCCCTCTCAGGTGTTTGGATGCAGGCTATGCCAGGAGGCAGGGCCGGTTTTGGACCAAGGGCTCCCAATTGATCTAGGGCAACCTACTCTAGTCTTGTCTGCCATTTTTGTCCATTAACCCACATGAACCTTTGAAGTGCACACTTTCACTGCTTTCCATTCTAGAATAGAGCAATAAACTCTATAATACACTATATTTATATATTTCTAAGCCTCTTACAGACTTTGGCCCTGCCAAAAATGCTTCCAATGGGGTCCTACAGCTCTTAAGCTTGCTGAGGGGCTCATCCTACTTTGCCTCCCTCAGTTCCCCCTTTTGAAGGCACCCACCAGGGGCCAGAATTGCAGACTGACACCACCCCACAACTACCACCCCCCTACCTGATGTGGAGCCCTGCACAAGGCCCCTCTGCCTCGCAGCAGCGCTCTAACACCTCCGTAGGGGTGATGCCCTTCGACTCCTGCCCTTCATAGGTTCCTCCACACCCCACAGGGTTTTGCCCCATCTCTGTGCTGACTGGCCCCTCCCGGCCCTCCCTGCTTTTGATTCCCCACCCCCCGTCAAAAGCCCACTGAGCCCACCCAGGGGCTCCTCTCCCACCCCTCCGAATCCCCCCATCGCAGCCCCCAGACTCACCTCCTTCCCCACTCGGGTTTTGGCTCGCCGGAAGACGGATGGAGGGGAAGACACGGGGCAGGAAGTGCCTCCCCCACTCAGCCCCCCCTTCCCCTCTAGGAATCCGGAGTTGATCGTCTTAACCCTTGCACTGCCAGTCGAGGAGGGGAGCCAGGATCCAGCCTCGACCCGCCCCGCCCCCCATGACGCACAGCCTCTGCGGGGGCTGATCCGCTCCTTTCCCGCCCGGGCTGCGAGTGGCCAACTCGGAGCGAAGCCCTTCCCGGGCCAGGCGACCAGACGTCACAGCCACGAAGGAGGACGCAACGCTCCAAAATGCAGGACCTTCAAGAACAGGGTTGCCAGATACCAAGTGGGCCAGAGTGCCTCTACCTTTCACCATTGCATAGAAGAGGGAATTTGGGCAGGTGCAACTTTTGAAGGCTTTCCACAATGTTTGTATCTAGTAACCCTGTTCAAGAACCATGTAGGGCGTTGCAAAACAAAGGCCAAAAGCGCTCCTCTATGTAGATTTTTTTCGGGGGGGGGGTTCGTCCTCCTTTCATGCAACGCAACGCCCGGAGAAGCGGGCAAGCCAGTGATGCGGGCAGCCCCCCCCCCTTCACGCGCCGACACTCCCTCGTCTGTCTGGAAATGCGGGGCATGGAGGCGGCTCCTCCTCCTCCTCCTGGGGCTGATCCGCTCCTCTCCCTCTCGGGCTGCGAGTGGCGGGCTTGGACCGCGGCGGCTCTTCCCCCGGGGCTCTTTCCCCAGCCTGAGGCGGCGGAAGGTCTTTGCAAGGCTGCCTGCAATCACTGGCCTGCCTGCAGTGGCCGCTCCCGGAGGGTGGAGAATCTCAGAAGAGTTTCCCTCGCAGCGGCACAGCCACGGACTCCATCCGGCCCCCACACGGGACGCCACAGGCCTGGCAATGCCTTGCGTTAAAAGGGAGAATCCGCCACGGAGGCCGCTGCCCAGGAGAGCTTCTGGAGGCCGCCCTCGGCTTGCTCAGTGGGGCTGGTTCTGAGGACGCCGGTTCCTCTGCTCAGAGAACAGCGGCCCTGGATCCCTCTCGGGCAGGAGAAGAGGCTCGAAGTTGCGCTGTCCCTCCCCCGAAGGCTGCCAGGGGCCGGCTCCGAGCGAGGCTCTTCCCGGGTGGGCAACGGCCATTAGAAAAGACACCCCAAAGGCCCATCCGGCCCAGCTTTCTGCCTCTGTCAGGGGCCCACCAGATGCCTCAGGGAGCCACAAGACAAGACACCTCCTCGCCACTTCCCCTGAATCTGACTTTCTGAGGTAAATTCCTGAAGGGAGGAGTGGCTTTCGATGGAAGTGTTCGTCCTTTCCTATGTCAGGTTCTTCATGCAGACGGAAGCAGAATCCCGTCTCATCTTGTTAAGAACATAAGAAGAGCCCTGCTGGGTCAGGCCCTATCTAAGCTTCTTGGTCAGGCCAAAGGCCCATCTAGTCCAGCTTCCTGTATCTCACAGTGGCCCACCAGATACCTCAGGGAGCTCACAGGACAACAAGATTCCTGCATCCCATTACCACACCCTTGTATCTGGCATTCTGAGGTAAAATTCTGAGGGGGTTAGTGGCTTATATGAGTAAATAACACAGAATTTGCTATCCTGTCTGTGGAGAGGGAGCTATAATAACTTGCAATCCAGTCTGGCTGAAGGGCTGAGCAGCAGGGAGCCTTTTTTCTGTAGCCTTCCAAGAGTCAACATCACAGGCAATGCTGACCTCAGAGGCAAGAGCTTTGCAAGGATTTTCTCTCACAACTGAGCTCCTGAAGACCCATCAGCATCACTGATGGCAGGAACAGCCGGAAAAATCTCTCTCTCTCTCTCTCTCTCTCACACACACAGAGAGAGAGAGAGAGAGAGAGAGAGAGAGAAGCTTGTCCCTGGAAGCCGCCCACTCCTTGATATTTATATACAAATTTATATCACTCTTTAACTCCCTAGGGAGCATTCAAAGCAGTCCAAGAGCTGATACGTCCAAAGCTCTTTCCACAGAATAAGCACTTATCTCCTGTGTGGGAGATGCCAAGTCAGGTATGACTTCTTACTGAAGTTCTTTCCACACTCCAAGCATTTATATGGTTTCTCCCGTGTGGGTTCCTTGAGGGGAAATTAGGTGTCTCCTCTCCCTGAAGCTCTTACCACACTCCAAGCATTTATAAGGTTTCTCTCCCGTGTGGATTGTTTGATGTGAAATTAGATGTGTCCTCTGTCTGAAGCTCCTACCACACTCCAAGCATTTATGCACTTGGAAGTAGCTTACCTCTAACATAAGGAAGTTGTACCACCTATCATGGCCTGTAGCCTGTGTTGACCTTTTCCTCCAGAAATCTGTCCCATCCCTTTTTAAAGGCACCTAGGCCAGATGCCATCACCACCTCCTGTGGCAAGGAGTTTCACAGATTAATTGCCCATGGGGCTGCGAGTGGCCAACTTAGACCTAGACTTGCCAGCTGTCCCTCCCCACATATAAGATTTTAAAATTGTGTCCCATATCAATGTTGAAAGGGACTTAAAAAATCTCATTCTAAAATCATGCTGCTGTTTCTGCTGCCTCGCCATGGCTAACGGCCTAATTTTTGTATTACTGCTGGTATATTATGTCAGTGTCCCGATACCTGTGTGTCCCTTATTGTCATTTTGAAAACCTGGCAAGCCTCCTCAGACTGCAGCTCTTCCCCCGGGTCTCTTTCCCCAGCCTGAGGAGGTGGAAGATTTTTGCAAGGAAACCTGCAAACGTTGCCCTGTCCGCAGTGGCTGCTCCCAGAGGGTGGAGAACCTAAGAACAGCCCCCTGGATCAGGCCAAAGGACCATCTAGATCTAGTCCAGCTTCCTGCATCTCACAGTGGCCCACCAGGTGCCTCATGGAGCACAGAGGACAAGGTATTTGCATCCTGGGGCCACTCCCTGGCAGAAGAAAGCAGAATCCCGTCTCCTCCCATGTTCTTCTGTTATCTTGTTAAGGACATCAGAAGAGCCTTCCAAGAGTCAATGTCACAGGCAAAGATGACCTCAGAAGCAAGAGCTTTGCACACCTCCCCAAGAATTTCCTCCTTTCACGACTGAGCTCCCTTCGCGAGGACCCAGCCTCGACCCTCCTCCCATGCAGCACCCAATAATGCACAGCCTCTGCGGCTTCCTCTCTGGGACCGATCCGCCCCTCACCCTCCCAGTGGCCAACTCAGGAGCAAAGCCCTTCCCAGCCAGGTCTCTTTTCCCCCCAGCCTGAGGACAGCCATAGGTGAGAGGGAGGCTGATGGATAGTGCTAGGAATGTCTGATCCCCCTGACCAAACAACACCCTCTCCAACACCGGAATGGGACTGAAGTTATGGATCTTGACTGCAGGAAACGGGAGCCACAGAACCGAGGTCCAAACCACTTCACCCAATGTGACACAATGGATAGGGAAGAGAAAATAGACCTTCTTCTCCCTCCCAAGCTGCCTGCTCTGCCCCTGCCACCACAGGACCACACGGAGCATGCTGAGATGGGGGGGGGCACAGAAATGGGCTTTAGCTGTGATTGTATCTTTACATTTAATCTATATATATAAAGAACAGCATATGTGTGTATGTATGTGTGTGTATGCATGTTCCACATAGGCTCCGCAACGCCTGGACCAACTCACGCCAAACCCAGCACGCTGGTGCCTTGGCCCCCCAAGACCTTCGCTGCGGGGGTTTGGAACAGCTCGCGCTCCCATGAACGTGGGTGGCTATGGGCTGAGCCACCGCATTCCGAGGCTCTGATGATGTCATGAGGAGATGCAAAGTACAAGCAAATGACATGCGGAATCTTCAGGCAGCAACTGAACTCTGTACAGTTGAAGACAAACAGCAGCAAATAGGTTTCCCGCAGGGCCAGGGAAATGTGTTATGTGGAAATGTGGGCGGTCCCTGCTTGGCAGTTGACAGTTGGCACAAGGTGCTGTGGCTGTTGCTCTCACTCTGAAAGTTTACTTTCATTGTATAACGAGGCAATTGGGAAGGTCCAAACAAAGGCTACAAAGATGAAACAACAGCATACACAGGAAACACCTGAGGGAAAAAAAACTTGCAATGCTACGTCACAGAGCTGCAACATCTAGAGCAACAGAAACAGTACAGCAGCATCACAAACGACTACAGGATATGAAACAGAGGGCTACTACATCTAGAGCAACAGAAACACTACAGCAGCGTGGATGGAACAAATAAACACCCAGTCACCACCAGGTAATTTTTTACAAAAAAAAAACCATGCCCGGGAGGAGGAGGGTCAGGGATGGGACATATAAACACCTGGGCAAAGCCAGGTACATGAAAGCTAGTATTTAATATCAAAGGATTGATGTGGCTTGTATCCTGCATGAATTCTTTGATGCCTATTCAGGTTTGAGCTTCTCTTGAAGCTCTTTTCACACTCCAAGCACTTATATGGTTTATCTCTTGTATGCGTTAAGTGATGTGAAGTCAAGTGTGAGCTTTTAGTGAAGCTTTTTCCACACTCCAAACATTGATATGGTTTCTCTCCTGTGTGGGTTCTTTGATGTGAAGTTAGGTGTGCATTTTGACTGAAACCCTTTCCACATTCCAAACATTGATATGGTTTCTCTCCTGTGTGGGTTCTTTGATGCTTAGTCAGATATGAGCTCTTCCTGAAGCTTTTTCCACACTCAAAACATTGATACGTTTTCTCCCCTCTGTGGGTTCTTTGATGCTTAGTCAGACCTGAGCTCTTACTGAAGCTTTTTCCACACTCTGAACACTGATATGGTTTCTCCGCTGTGTGGGTTCTTTGATGCGTAGCCAGGTATGACTTCAAACTAAAACTCTTTCCACACTCCAGGCATTTATATGATTTCTCTCCTGTGTGGGTTCTTTGATGCCTAACCAGGTATGACTTTAAACTAAAGCTTTTTCCACATTCCAAGCATTTATATGATTTCTCCCCTATGTGAGTTCTTTGATGCGCAGTCAGGTTTCCCCTCTGACTGAAGCTATTTCCACACTCCAAGCATTTATATGGTTTCTCCCCTGTGTGGGTTCTTTGATGCACAATCAGGGTTGAGCCCCAACTGAAGCTCTTTCCACACTCCAAGCATTTATTCGGTTTCTCCCCTGTGTGGGTCCTTTGATGCACAGTCAGTTTTCCCCTCTGACTGAAGCTCTTTCCACACTCTAAACATTTATACGTCTCCCCTGTGTGGGTTCTTTGATGTGAAATCAGGTTTCCCCTCACACTGAAGCTCTTTCCACACTCAAAGCATTTATACGGTTTCTCCCCTGTATGGGTTCTCTGATGTGAGATCAGGTATCCCCTCAGACTGAAGCTCTTGCCACACTTCAAGCATTTATACGGTTTCTCCCCTGTGTGGGTTCTTTGATGCTCAGACAGGTTTCCGCTCTGACTGAAGCTCTTTCCACACATCCAGCATTTATACGGTTTCTCCCCTGTGTGGATTGTTTTATGTGAAATCAGGTTTCCCCTCTGAATGAAACTCTTTCCACACTCCAAGCATGTATATAGTTTCTCCCCTGTGTGCGTTCTTTGATGTAAAGTCAGGTATTTCTTACTACTGAAGCTCTTTCCACACTGCACACATTTAAATGGCTTCTCCCCTGTGTGGCTTCTGTGATGCTCAGACAGGTTTCCGTGCTGACTGAAGCTCTTTCCACACTTCCAGCATTTATACGGTTTCTCTCCTGTGTGGGTTCTTTGATGCAAAATCAGGTATGACCTCCTACTGAAGCTCTTTCTACACTCCACGCATTTATATGGCTTCTCCCCTGTGTGGGTTCTTTGATGCTGAGCCAGATTTGAGCGCTGACTGAAGCTCTTTCCACACTTCCAGCATTTATATGGTTTCTCCCCTGTGTGGGTTCTTTGATGTACAGTCAGGGTTGAGCTCCAAATGAAGCTCTTTCCACAATCCATCCATTTATATGGCTTCTCCCCTGTGTGGCGTCTGTGAAGCACAGATAGGCTACCGCTTTGATTGAATGTCTTTCCATACTCCAAGCACTGATATGGTTTCTTCCCTGTGTAAGTTCTTTGATGTGCTCTCAGTGCTGCTTTACTGCTGACTATCTTTGCGCATGGAGAGCTTTTTTCCTTCCTTTTTCCAGTTCCAACTTCTAGATCGACGCGGATATTTAAATCCCAGTCTTGTCCTGGAAGAGAGAGAGAGGCTTGATTAGCAGTGCACTGGAGAGGTGGAACCTCTTACACACACTCCTAGGCATGTATACTCAGATGTAAGCCCCAATGGATTCATCAGCACTGACTCTCAGGAACATATGCACAGGATCAAAGCCCTGCCCAGCAATCATTAGCTGTTGTGGAGAAGTTGTTCAACCCAACACCATCCTGGGAGTCAGACCTGCTGGACTCAGCTTCAGGGGAGAAGTAACCAGATTGGGGCCTCCCTCTGGATTCTCTGAGAGCCAGAACCAGCTTTAATCCCACCTCATCCTCTTAGATATGCCGGAACATCTCTTATTTTGTCCAGTGAGTTTTTCCATGAGGGGCTTCAATCGTCTTTAAAGGGCACATAGATGGCCCTGAGCTGAGCTGCATCGAAAAGGCCAAAGGTTTCCACAGGCTCCATTTTCTCACCCATCACGTCTCAGCTCACACTGTAATACCCATCTGTGTGTGCGTGCACATGTGCGAGTTCATGCGCTGGTGAAGCTCCATCACCATCCAGACAGGAGCCAGGAGAAAAGGGAAGACAGAGCTCTGTGCAGCCTCCTGCCTGGTGCTCCAAGCAGGGACGGGGGGGATGTGTCGGCAAGCGCCGGTTTGCAGCCGGAACCTTCAGTCTCATGTGGAGGGTGACCTGCTGCCGCCCCACTGGCCTGCCCTCCTCAGTGCAGTCGCTCCCCCTTCATGGCCTCTTCCCAGTTGACCCTCCCTAAGCCGCTGCGGGAAGAAGGGCGGCCGAGAGCGGGCGGTCTGGCTGCAGCCCTGGCCTGCTCTGAGTCCCACTGGAGACAAGAGGCAAGGAAGGAAGGCTGCGTTGGCCAAAGGAAGAAGGAGCAGCACTTCCAGGAGGGGCTGCCAAAGCAGAGGTGGGGAGGGGGGCAAGAGGAGGAGGAGGGGTGGGTGCCCGTTGGGCTGGCACAGCAGGGGCAGGGGCTGAATTGCTCAAGGGTGAGGAGCTCCGTCGGGAAGAGCAGCAGGGCAGGTGACTCTGCTGCTAAGCAAAGAGCTGCCTGGACAGAAGACGGACCAGGACTCCACAGCCTATACGTGGCAATGGGGCAGGGGCCGAGTCTGGTCTCGGGTAGCATTTCCAGGTTAGGAACAAAAGACTTCCGAGAAGCCCTGGAGAGCTGAGTGGGACGAACCAAGGGCCTGACTGCCAACGTTCATGTTCTGCCCTGCAGCAACCTGGCCGTTCACTGATGTGGCTGACATGCAGCTGGGATCCTGGGTCTTTAAGAGCTGCACACAAGGCAGTGGAGTAACAGTCTCTGGCCCATCCATGAGGCCAAATGAGAGAATGGCCTAGGGCAGCCAATGCTTCTTACCCACATGGGAAAAGGGAGTCCTTACCCAGAGAGGCCACCATCCCATAAACCTCCAGCATGACTTCCCGGTGCAGAGCCTTCTGGTTTGGATCCAGCAGAGCCCACTCCTCCTTGGTGAAGCGCACGGCCACCTCCTCGAAGGACACCGGACCCTGGAAGGGGAAAACAATCTCTGCTCACAAAGAACGTCCTACCCTTTAATAGAAGATCCGCCTGCTGTTTTGTTCACAGTCTGGAAAGAGACATTAAGTAGTGGGGTCTTTTCCTGCAGTATCTTTGGGAAATCAGACCAGCCGCATGCCTTGGTTTCCTCTTCTTTCTCCGACAGGAGAAAAGCCAACCTTGTCTGACGCACTGAGTCCTGGAGGAAATGCCGGAGGGCTCATTCCGTAACCCAGGCGACTACTCCAGCGCAGGAGCCTCGAGGGCCAGAGCTCTGACTTGCAGACCTGCCCCCTGCCTCAGTCTGCAGCCTCCATCCTGCTGCCTGCTGAGTCCCTTTGCTGCCTTTCCTTGTGGGCCCTCTGCACCCCCAGAACTTCCTCTCTCAGCCTCTGCCAGCTCGGCACCCTTTGGCTTTTATGGGATCTTGTTGGCAGACGTCGTTCCTAACAGACATCCTGTCCTTCCAAGGGTCTCCGGTGGTGGCTCCGGGCTCAGCGGCTCAGACCTGAAGGTCCACCTGGAGCCTGAGGGCCGCTTCTCTTCCCTGAGCTCGATCAGTCTGCAGCCATCTCGGAGCCTCAGTCTCTTCTATACCGCCTGAGCAGGGCAGCTCCTGGAGCATCAGACCAGTTCGGGGCGGCCGTAGCTCAGGGGTCCCAAATCTGCTCTGCATGCAAGGGACCCCAGGATCACAGAGAGAAACAGAGACAGACAGACACAGAAGGCCCCTGCTGGTCCATGGAGCATCTTGGCAAAAATCCACATGAAAAACTAATTGTGACAGAGGAAACAGCCAGGAGGGGCAGCTGGGCCCCCGTGCACAACTGGGAGGGGGGCAGGCAGAAGCTCCCTGGAGGGAGTCCTGGCAGGGCTCTTCGTAGTCTTCCTGTGCTGGGTGTGGCTTTGACTCCTGTCCGGCTGGCGAGAAAAGGCCCCCTGCCTCTCCCCACCCCAGCCTGGGAGATCAAGAGGCCCCCTGACCGTGTGAAAAAGAGAGCCTGCCAAAGAACAGCGAACTGCATGCAACATGTGCTACTCAGGCCTGCCCTGTATCCAGTGGGGTTCTGTTCCGGACCCCCTTGTGGAAAACTGAAACCGTGGATACTGGGGCACACCTGAAAAATCTCAGATAAATCACAGTTATTGACAGGTCAGTTGACCAAGTTCCAACCCTGTCTTCTGGGTGGGTAGACTTGAGATCTTAGACCACCAGAAAAAAAAAAGCGCCTCCTTCAAGGCCTGCAAGAAGGAAGGAGGCCCCTTGGCACCCCCGATCTGCCCCTTACCTGGGCTGCAGGCATGGTTGCTGATTCTGCTTCACGCCAAGGAGGAGATGATCAAGAAATGTGGCCCGGACGCAGTTCTTCGGCCTGTGAGAAAGACAAACGGCCCGTCTTCCTTCCGCCAGGCTGCCCCTCTTCCTTCCCCTCTCTGCCCCTCTGGCCGCCTCCCTCCCCTCCTGAAAACCTGCCTGCAGGACTTGCAATCCTGGGCACTTTGGGGGCTGGCAGAGAGGAAGCGTAAACACTTCCCCCGTTCTCTGCTTGGCTTTGCTGCCAACCCCAACCCTGAGATTTACATGAGGCAGGACGGCAGGCCTGCCTGTCCCAGCGCAGGGTAGGATGGGGCTGTCCATGTTTTCTGGACCCACGGAGACCCGCCTTGCCCTTCAGTCCTCCGGCTGCCCTTCCTTAACCGAGCCAGTCCCTCAGGGTGAGAGTGAGCAGCGTGCCAGACCGGGGCTGCCTGGGGGGTGTCCTATAGCTCCGACCACGAGAGCTGATGTGGGGAAACCCCTGATTGGCTGGTGAAGGGGGGGAGGAGGGTCGTATGGAACGGGGGCTTCCTGGCAGGGCTGTGGCCCCCAACAGACTCTTGAGTCCTGGGTGGAGGCTCAGCTCTCTCTGGGCCTGGAAGGAGACGCTCCTCCCCGAGAGACACACCTGGAAAGACGCAGATGTTTCGACACAGTCTGGGCAAGGAGGTCGCTCTCTGCAGGGCAAAATGTGGGGCTGGGTCTTCCCCACTCAGTCGCTGAGGGGCTCGCCCTGCTCCTTCCACCTCTGCTCCTTCTTCGGGGAGCCTCCGCTGGCCGCTTCTTCCGGATCAGGCCCGGCTGCTGGAAGGATCCTTTCCGGCTGCAAAGGCCAGCTCTCTCCCTGACGATGTTTATCTCACCTGCCTCTGTCAAAACCAAAGCAGCGCAGGACAGTGACAACCACAAAACCCAAGGCAGGCTGAGGACCCCTTATTTGGACATCCGAAATCTGTTTTAAGATAATCCAGACTATTCCAAAATCTGGACATTTTTTGGACGATGACTTTAAAAAAACAACCCAACTTTTCCCATGCCTGACCAGTTTATCGCAGAGAGAGCCGGCCAGACTTTTTTCATTTCCGTTTTTGGCATGCTCAGCACAAAGGCGCAAGCCGGCAGAGGTCTTCCACGCACCTGACCATAGTGCAATGCACTCTGGGATGCTACTCAGTGCGAACCAGTAGAGGAAGCCAGCTGTGCTGTAACCCCCGGGCTGCACACTGCGGACTGCAGAAGGAGCACTTGGGAAGGGGGAACGCAAGAAGTCTGCCTGCAGCGGGAGCACAGAACGGAACTCATATCAAGGAGCCCCTATGAAGTGTTTTCTGATATCTCCTTATACTTATGCAAATATTCAAAAATCCAGAAAAGTCCAACATTCGGAACAGTTCCCTCCCAAAGCAGCCCAGGTAAAGAATACTTAACCAGTATTAGCGAGATAAGTAAAAACTACAACACACACACACACACACACACACACACAAAAACATGCAACCCTCAGTTTCAGAAGCAGCAGAACTGCTTAAGATCGCGAATATTGCTCTCCAGGGAATCTTCCCTGTTTTTTTACATCGGCTTCAGGACTGAATCCTTCCTTTTTCTGTCCCTATTTTCACACTGTTCCCTTCAAACCTTGCGTCCCACAGACAACTGTGTAGGAGCAACTGCCCAAAAGGAAAGGTAAAGGTTTCCCCATGACCATATGGTCTAGTTGTGACCGACTCTAGGGGGGCGGTGCTCATCTCCGTTTCTAAGCTGAAGAGCTGGTGTTTGTCCGAGGACAGGTTTCTGGGGTCATGGGGCCAGCATGGCTATATGCTGAGGTGCACAAAAAGCCGTGACCTTCCCACCTAAGTGGTACCTATTTATCTACTCTCAGCTTATCTACTCCCAGATTTCCAACTGCTAGCTTGGAAGGAGCTGGGACAAGCAACGGGAGCTCACTCCGTCGCACAGTCTTGAACTGCCAACCTTCCGGTCAGCACATTCAGCAGCAGCGGTTTAACCCACAGCACCAACACGTCCCTGTAGCTGCCCAAGAGCAGATCCCAAATGGAGCATGCAGTTGTGTGTGGGGCTGACACAGTTCCCCTTCTCGGCCCCCTCCCCTTTCCCTTTGCCAGCTGGCCTATGAGCCTGGGGGTCTCTGCACAACTGGGGGCTCCTCTCCCGCCCCTCCCAATTCCACCCACTGCAGCCTCCAGACTCACTTTCGCCCCCACCCGGGTCTTGGCTCACCAGAAGACAGATGGAGGGGAAGAGACGGAGCAGGAAGTGCCTCCGCCACGCAGCCTCCCCCTTTCCCTCTAGGACTCCGGAGTCTCTCCTCTTAACTCTTGCAATGCCAGCCGGGAGAGGAGAGCCCCTTTGCAAGGATCCAGCCTCGACCCACCTCCTCCCCGTACCCAATGCAGCCCCCGATCACGCACAGCCTCTGTGGCTTCCACTCCCAGGGCCTTGACTGGCCACTTGTGGGGCGTGAAGGGGCAGCCCTGGGCAGACCCCCCCAAGTATTGCCCATACAGGCCTGCCCAGGTATCTGCAGGTATTGTGTACAGTTCTGGTCACCACATCTCAAAAAGGACATAGTGGAGCTGGAAAAGGTGCAGAAGAGAGTGACCAAAATGATGACGGGGCTGGGGCACCTCCCTTATGAGGAAAGACTGCAGCGTTTGGGGCTCTTCAGTCTGGAAAAAAGGCACCTCACCAGGGAGAGGGCAGAAGCTCCCTGGAGGGAGTCCTAGCAGGGCGCTTCATAGTCTTCCTGTGCTGGGTGTGCCTTTGACTCCCGTCCGGCGGGCGAGAAAAGGCCCCCTGCCTCTCCCCCCTCCAGCCAGGGAGATCAAGAGGCCCCCTGACCGTGTGAAAAAGAGAGCCTGCCAAGGAACAGCGAACTGCATGCGATGTGTGCTACTCAGGCCTGCCCCGTATCCACTGGGGTTCCATTCCAGACCCCCTTGTGGAAAACTGACACCGTGGATACAGGGGCACACCTGAAAAATCTCAGAGAAATCACAGGAGCTGACTGGTCCGTTGACCAGGTTCCAACCCTGTCTTCTGGGTGGGCAGACTTGAGATCTTAGACCACCAGAAAAAAAAATGCACCTCCTTTAAGGTATGCAAGAAGGAAGGAGGCCCCTTGGTGCCCCCAATCTGCCCCTTACCTGGACTGCAGGCATGGTTGCCGATTCTGCTTCACGCCAAAGAGGAAACTATCGAGAAACGTGGCCCCGACGCAGCTCCTCGACCTGTGAGAAAGACAAATGGCCCGTCTCTCTTCCGCCAGGCTGCCCCTCTTCCTTCCCCTCTCTGCCCCTCTGGCCGCCTCCCTCCCCTCCTGGAAACCTGCCTGCAGGACTTGCCATCCTGGGCACTTTGGGGGCTGGCACAGAGTAAGTGTAAACAATTCCCCGTTCTCTGCTTTGCTGCCAACCCCAACCCTGTCATTAATCTGGGGCAGGACAGCAGGCCTGCCTGTCCCAATGCAGGTTAGGATCGGGCTGCCCACGTTTTCTGGACCCACGGAGACCCACCTCGCCCTTCAGTCCTCCGGCTGGCCTTCCTTCGCAGAGCCAGTCCCTCAGGGAGAGAGTGAGCAGCGTGCCAGACCGGGGCTGCCCGGGGGGTGCCCTATAGCTCTGACCATGAGAGCTGATGTGGGGAAACCCCTGATTGGCTGGTGAAGGGGGGGAGGAGGGTCGTATGGAAAGGGGGCTTCCCGGCAGGGCTGTGGCCCCCAACAGACTCTTGAGTCCTGGGCGGAGGCTCAGCTCTCTCTGGGCCGGGAAGGAGACGCTCCTCCCCGAGAGACACACCTGGAAAGACGCAGATGTTTCGACACAG
>JAJKFI010000377.1:0-13523 GCA_029204185.1 Lerista edwardsae
CCCCCGTGGATCCCCCCACCCCGGCCGGGCGCAAGCAGACGGTCAGGCAGACGCGGGAGAGACGCCCCGGCGGGGCGGGGCCAGCGATTTCCTGTACCGAAGCGGGGTCCTGGTCCTGTGCGCACTTGCCCGGGCGCGAGTCTCATCATGGGGCGCAATGGGATTACTCGGGAGCAGGGCAGGGCGTCGCCCGGGGAGGCTGAGCGGCCGCGCGCGCTTTCCCGGGGAGGATGCTCATTGGCCGGCACGGGGCTGACTCGCGAGTCAACGCGCGCGTGGGGATGCGATCTTGCGCGCACTTTCCCTGGGGAGGAGGGGCGGACTCCGGAGTCAGCGCGCTGGGGGGAGAGGGGGCCGCCCTGCGCGCCCTCGTGGGGCAGAATGGGAGTCGCTGCCCCGTGCGCGCACCTTCTTGCCTCAGGAGCTGATGAGCGCAGTTGTGCTCTTTGCACATGGGGAGAGCCCCCCCGCCCCCCATGTGCCTTTCTCTAGGCCCCACTCATGGAGCTCCGCCTCGCCCTGGAAGGATCTTGGGAGAGACTGAACAATTCAAGGCTCCCCCACATTTCAAAACCAGCACCACAAACGAACACCTCCTTCCAGGGGGAAAGTGAGCACTTCAGCCCTCGCCCCGATTGCGTCTGGAAAAGCTCTTTCCCTCCCTCCCACACCAGAACCAGAACCAGAACCAGAACCAGATCCACTACAATGGAGTGTCGGAAGAGTTACAGGAGCGCTGCCCTCCTGTGGCCCCAAAGGGACATTGCAGGACAGGCTGCCAAAATACACAGTTTTTCTATGGCACTATAGATGTGCTGCCCTCCTGTGGAACCAAAAGGACATTGCAGGCGAAGCTGGCTAAATAAACCAAAGAGGTTAGATGACTGGAGTTGGCATGACGTCAGTAACTTGAAGCCGGGGACATACAAATATGGCTGACTCAGATCATTGCCGCCAAGGAGGAGGATTGCCGCGAATTCACGAATAAAAATCTCCCTGCACGCGTGTAAAAGTTAATCTCCACGTCTTTAAGCATGCCTGCATGTTCTGCATACGGGTGTGCGAATCACTGTCAGAAAAATGGGATTTAATTTCCACGGAAAGATTCTTGTATTCACATTACATCAGTTCAATAAAACTACCGTTCAGTGAGTGCATTTTTTTTGAAGCTGTGTCATTTCTTGTTGTTCCTAGCAGTCTCATTCACCATTTTCTGACACGCACTGTTAATGGTCTAGAAGGAAAAAAAAATATTTTCCCCCCTCCTTTTTTCCCCCTTCCCGTTTACACTTTTTTTCACGTGACAGGGATTCTGCTCGCCTGAACATTAACATAATTTTTTTTTATGGGGCATGACCGCTTTATTTTTGCTTGTGTAGATTTCAATAAAGTCTGTCAAAATAGTGCAATCTGAGTTAAAATAGACAGCAAGTATGTTCAGTAATATTATTATGAGGAATTTAACCTTGTAATTGCATATAAATCATAATAAGTTTACCAATAATGTGTCTACATGATCACATGTTTTTATTTTCATTAAGGAATAACAAAATTTAAGGACTTATTTAAGGAATAAACTATTAAATCCTAAACAGTACGAGGAAAGCAATCTGAAATGCTTGGAATGAGGATTGTTTTGAGTTAACTAACATGCCGGCTAAGCCCACCCCCTGGCTTCACCTCACGAGCATTAGCGCGTTAAGAGATGCTGTCTCCTGCTATTAAACCTTCTTGCCAAAAGGACATTGCAGGTGAAGCTGGGTAAATATACAGGTTTCCTATGGCAATGTAGATGTGCTGCCCCCCTGTGGACCAAAAAGGACACTGCAGGGCAGGCTGCCTAAGTATACACGTTTCCTATGGAAAAAGTGGGACGTGGTGGTGCAGTGGGTTAAACCGCTGCTGCTGGGCTTTCCAACCAGAAGGTTGGGAGTTCAAGACTGCGCGATGGAGTGAGCTCCCGTCGCTTGTCCCAGCTCCTGCCAACCTAGCAGTTCAAAAGCACCTAAATGCAAGTAGATAAATAGGGACCTCTTCGGTGGGGAGGGAACGGCGTTCTGTGTGCTACGGCGTAGAGTCATGCCGGCCACATGGCCAGGGAAGCTTGTCCTCGGACAAAACGCTGGCTCTACAGGCTTTGAAATGGAGATGAGCACCGCCCCCTACAGTCGGTCACGAATAGACCATTTGGTCATGGGGAAACCTTTACCTTTACCTTATGGCAAGATCGATGTGCTGCCCTCCTGTGGACCCAAAAGGACACTGCAGAAGAAACAGCGAGGAAAACCCAGAAACCAAAATGTAAACCGACGGAATTTATTGGTCGTTTGTCAACAGTAAAAACAAAACTAAAACCAATCCCCACAGACGAGACGCAAATTGTTGTGGAGGAACTGCTGGTTAAAGTCATATATATATTATATTATGTACACATCTGAATGCCATTTCCTAAATACAATATGTACACAGCCAGAAACAAACAACGTAGAGCCACGCAAGGGGCGGGGGGGAAACAGACTGTGGGGGAAATTGTATGTGCTCCGGGACAAAAATGGCAGATGGATCCACAGTTTTCGAACTTCAAGTAACGTGGAAAGTCAATGTTCCCCCTTCAGAAGGCCCGCAAGGAAAAGGTGCAAGATTACCACTCATAAGTAAATGCTGGGTCTTGTCTACCATTGCAGGTCAGGCACTCAAAGTTCTGACAGTGACCTACCTGGCCAAGAAGTGAGTAGGCCACAGGTAGCCCTTCCATGGTGCCCTGGGCTTCTCAAGTTGCCAACTGACCGGAAAAAGCATGCCCCAGACAGCCCCTCTGCTTTGCCGAAAGGAATCTGCTCCACAGGTAGCACGGAGAGAAACATCCGGCACCTTCTAATGTCTGTGGAACAAGCTAAAAGCCTCGGAGCAGGGCACAGTAAACTACGGGGCAACCCGACTGACTTGTCACAGTGCTGATCTGAGCTGTAACTCTGTGGTAGAGAGCTGGGTTTCTATAGGGCCTGAGGGTCAATGGCTGGCCTACCTATGGCAGTGAGTGATATGTCTCTCCAGGACATATCCCTACCTTCTCATTGTGGTTTATTTCATTATACACTTGGAATAAGGCTGCAAATTCTTCCCCTCAACGCAAGTGTTGTACACGGTAAAACGTAAAAGGATATATGAATTCCAGCCTGGATGGCTGAAGATTCCCTCGTCCTCTCTATAACATGGGAATGTAGCATGGCTGGCACAGTTAGGCCAGCAACATTTGGCTGGCACCAGGGCCACAGTAATGTGCATTTGGACCACTCTCGGCGACAGAGAGAACGAATGGCTCACGTCTGGGTGCTGGCCTCTCTGACTGCAAGAGGGGTCCAAACATACTTTATGGTGTTCCTTGTGCCAGCCAAACTGTGCCAGCCTAACTCCAGGTTAGGATTGCGCCCTGTGACACACAAACACCACACATTGTTCTAGCAACAGGGGGACATGTGCAATGTACAGGGGGGAGGACTGCTTGGAAGAGACTGGGGGTGGGGAGAAAGGGCTTAGGGTAATGGTAGCCAGAATGTAGCACAGACAGGTGAAGGCAGCTGAGTTTCACATTCAGAACTGTGAGAAGCACCACATCTTTGGTCTGCTGTCCAACACACTGAGATAAAAGCCAAGCCCAAGGCATATAAACCGTGGAAGACTCACAACACTGCCAATTAGGAAGGCCACACTTGCATCGCCAAATGCCATTGGCCACGGGCAAGACCCGGAGAGGGTAACGCTCCGGTGACCATCCAATCAGGCTGCAGGCATTTGCATACCTGCGCTTGCTCCTTAACAGTGCTGCAGTCCAGTACACGCCACATCTCAATTATGCGAATTCCAGTTATCCCCACATTTCTGGTTCCCTGAATGCACAGCATGTCCCTGAAACATCTGGAGGAGGAGAAGTCCCTGTCTGGATTCTTTCCCATCCGCCTTGCGGGATGGTTCACGTTAAGAGTTTGTCGCAGTTGCAAACTCCCAGAACCTCAGCTTGGAAATTAGGGGCTCCCCGTTTTTCGTCTTCTAATGAATCCAGCTTCATCCATATTCTAGCTCCAAGTCTTCCCAGGGGTTGCCACACCATCAATAATGATGCACAAAACCTCGGCTATGTTTGGGGATTTTGGCCATCAAATATCCAGGCGTCGGAAGCCAAATTGATTGGTCCGGACACTAGTTTAATTGCAATTCCTGCTTCCCCAGGGAACCCAGAGAATGGAAGCTTTGGAGAACAGCCCTGGCTAGTAGAGAAGGGAAGGCTCAGAAAATCCACCAAACTACAACTCCCAGAGTGCAATCCTAACTTGGAGTTAGGCCGGCAAAATTTGGCTGGCAAAACAGACACCATAAAGTATGTTTGGACCACTCTCTTCAGCACAATTAGTCCACATCCACCAGCTACAGGTGCAGCAGAAGAAATATACAGAACATTTAAGCTCTGTTTTCTACCCTAGAAGTCCTGCTGTATCCATTCCTCTCCATCCCCTCCCCGCTATTTTTGAGATTTTTTTTGTGTGTGCCAGGGATTACCCACAGGTTCACAAACTTATCAGTAAGGACTAGAAACTTGTTTGTTTTTTAAACAAAAGCAGAGCTGCTCCATAGAATACTGAGCTCAACACCCACTTCTGCAACAGTTTGGGAAAACAGAATTCATTTACACACGCAGAAATGTGGAGGCAGTGTTTAGTCTAGTCATGTCGCCAACGTGGGTGTCACACACACACCCATGTTGTATGACATACCCTTGTACTCATCCACACTCAGTACCCAGAAGTCATTCAGTGAATCAGAAGCCTGGAGTTAAGTTGGCACAGTTAGGCCAGCAAAGTTTGGCGGGCATATTATCACACTGAATTGCTTGGGGGGGGGTATTTCCAGCTGTTTAGGGCCTGGGGGGCAGGAGGTTCCACCCACTGCCAAACACAGCATGGGCCACTGCCCAGCGGAAGCTTGAGTGGCACCTCGTCACCCCCCCCAAGCATGTCTGCCAAGGCAGACCCCCTCTTTATACTCTACTGGTTTGGTCCAGAGATGTGTAGACATTTCCAAAAGCTTCCAAAAAAAACCATCACAATTTTTAAAAAAGGCAGAGATTCAGGAACTTCACGAAGGCGTCCCTCGAGACAAGCGGGCAGGCTGTGTGGAAGTGAAGTTAACCCTCCGGCCTCGGTTTCTGCGTCCCTCTTTGGCGCCTCGCGAACGCCGAGGGTTTGGCGACAGAACGAATTGCACATCAGTCCATGTTGGCGACAGAAATTCACAAGCACAGGGTGCAGTAGTCACAGGGTCAACCCCTTGCCAGGTGCCTTCTTCATCGGTTCATGGAGGATCTTTGAGTTCAGAGACCTTCCTATGACCATTTAACATTCATTTCTTTTCTTTTTTGTTAAAGAGGAAAATCCAGTGTGGCAGGGTGCGTGCGTGCCCCACTCTTCGCAACCATCACAAGCCTTCGCCAGCCCCCAGAGTTCCAGAGCAGGTGAGACTGTTGAATCCCGTTTGCAAAAAGCCACGTTTCCCCCCCACACACACACACACATTTTTTGCCTCCGCACCTTGTGGGTTTCCTCCAGAAAGAGAATCTTCCGTGAAAGACCACCCACATCTTCCAAGCTACAGTCTCGACGGGCTGAAGACCTGGTTCCCCCATCTGCATTTCCGGGCTGCCGCAGGTGAACGTCTTCCATGAGGTTGGGTGAGAAGATGGGGCAAAGGCAGAGACCTCCGTTTCCAGGAAGGAAGGGAGGGGAGACAGAGGTGGCTGTGGCCTGTGGGTCTTGGACCACGGTGAGGGGAGGGAGCAGCTACCATGGCTGCCTCCTTTGAGCAGAGGTCGTGGCTTCCTGGTGGTGGAAGTCCCGGCGAGAGGGCCACTGTGCTGGGTTGGCGACCCACATGAACTCTTGCCCCACAGGTCCAAAGAGCGCTCAGGGGTGGTCCAGATCCACCCAGATGGGCGCTACCCTGGGAGGGGGCCCGGCCAGGCCAGGCCCGGCCAGAGGCAGCTCCAGAATCGACAAGCGTCCCCCGGTCCTCGTCGGCAGGTCAAATGCTCCCATCCATCTGCTCCACCAGAAACAGGTGGATGGCCTCGAAAGCTGGGCGGTCCTTGATGTCCCGACTCCAGCATTTCATCATCAGAGAGAAGGCCGGGTTGGGGCACAGGGGTGGCTGGGTCAGGTAGGCCTGCGGGGCGGGGTGGGGGTGGGGAGGAGAAACAGAACTGGGGTTTTCTGGTGAATTGGCCACAGCTGTTGATAGAACACAGCTATCCCAATGCCGTCGGCTGGATCGCATTCGGCCTTAAATTACCTTGCCAATGACATAGAACACGATGCTATGAGCCGTACAAACCAAGGTTTTCATGACCGCTGGCGTCAAGCGCAGCTTGTTGCCCACCCAGAGGTTGTTGCCCAGTGCAATTACCCACCCACCCCCGCGTCCCCTTAGCTATGCCACTGGCCATACAGGCCACCAGCCTATTCCAGTGCCTCGTACCTGCCGCCCTTGGTCTCGGAAGAACTCCCCCGTGTTCTCGATGACCTGCTCGTCCGAAAGCCAGCTGTAGGGTTGCTCCTTGCACAGGGTGAACATCTCCCACAGTGTCACGCCAAAAGCCCAGACGTCGCTGGCGGTGGTGAACTTGCCCTGAAGAGAGGGAGGAAGACCTCAGGGGGGCCCGAGAAGTACCCAGGTGCCACCGAGGCAGTGGTGTTATGCTGCCGGAACGCTGGGCGGGACATCCGGGTGATCGACAGCCTGCCCGTCGCGTTCCGCAGCGTCCCGCCATTTGCGTAACCAATTACGCCGCTTGCGTACGTTACGGAACGCTGCGGAACGCGACGGGCGGGCTGTCGATCACCCGGATGTCCCGCCCAGCGTTCCGGTAGGATAACACCACTGCACTGAGGGCGTAATCCTAACGTTGCACCACCCGTCACGGCCTGTAGCCCACGGTAGACTTTTCCTCCAGAAATCCGTCCAATCCCCTTTTCAAGGCGCCCAGGCCAGACGCCATCACCACCTCCTTCTGGCAGGGAGTTAACACAGATTGATTAACCGCTGGGTAAAAAACCTATTTCCTTCTATCCATTCTCACTCTCCCAACGCTCAGCTTCCTACCCTGTTTGCCGGTTTCCTGAGGGTCAGCGGAATCTCTCCAAAATATTTCCATTGACCTGTCGGCACATCTAAATAGGAGACACCCACCCAACCTCCCCCCGCCGAAATTCACGTGTTAAAGAGAGAAGAAAAACCCCTCCCTGCGGCACGATTTTGCTTTAAGCAGATCTAACTATTCCAAACTTTTCTGTCAGTGCCCAAGGCCTTAAAATCAGAGTTGGACAGGCCCATGCTGTGGCAGGGGGTGGGCCCCCCTGCCCCCCCAGGCCCCAAACAGCTGTAAATGGACACCCCAGAAGCAATTCAGCGGTGTGTGCGATAACGTCACCACCAGTGGTGTCATCCAAATGATTTAGGAACAGGTACTCACTTTCGATTGGCACTTGTCGGGGTCTGCCCACCGGAAGTGACGTCATAAGCCGGAAGTGATGTCATGATTGCTGCCATGGATGCGATCATGTTTGTAATAACTTCAGCTTGTGGTTAGTGTTGATTTAACTTCTATTGCTTTGCTTTCTAGAGATGTGTGTATACATATTTTGCTTCAACTGTTCCCTGGTTAAATAGCAGGGGCCAGCTTCGAGTGGGCGGGGCCAGCCCAACTTCTAGGAACCGGTACTCGCGTAGTGGTGCGTAGTGGGTGCATGACATCACTGGTCACCACATCACCACTGAATCACTTCTGCATGAGTACGAGGGTATGTCTCACAGCAGTGTGTGTGTGTGTGTGTGTGTGTGTGTGTGTGTGTGTGTGTGTGTGTGTGTGACACCCACCTCTCACGGACGCTAAACAAAACGTGCGGCTTACCAAGAGGATGCTCTCCCAGGCCATCCAGCGGATCGGCAGAACGGCCCGGCCCTGGATCCGGTAGTAATCGCCGCTGTACAGATTCCGGCTCATGCCAAAATCGGCGATCTTGATGGTGTAGTTGTTCCCCACCAAGCAGTTCCGGGTGGCCAAGTCGCGGTGCACAAAGTTGAGGGAGGCCAAGTACTTCATGCCGGAGGCAATCTGCGTGGCCATGAGGAGCAGGTGGAGGCAGCTGGAGGAACAAGAAACAGGGAAGGCATCAAAGGAGAGGTCTTTCTGGAGAAGTCTGGAGACCAGGGCTGATCTTAGGAGTTGTGGGACCCAGTTGGAAAGGTTTTTTTGCAGGGTTCCCAGACAAAGTCTGTAGCATCTTCAGAGACAGAAACTTAAATTTAGTATTGACCTGATACTTGGAGGGTGGAATGGGAAGCAATTCCAATGTGCTTTCATTATAATTCGATTGTGAGCCCTTTTGGGACAGGAAGCCACTTAATTATTATTTGTTTTTATAATATAATATGAAATTATTGTTATTATGCTGTAGACCTTCCAGACGCCGCAGGGATCTTTATTTTATTTTGCCTGTAAACCGCTTTGTGAACTTGTGCTGAAAAGCGGGATATACAGTAAATACTGCGGATGGATGGATGGATTAGTAACAGATTATGTAATGCAAATGCAGTAAAAAAAAAAAAGTTGCAAAATATAAAACAGTGCAAAGAGACACGGCTGACTTTTTAAGAACTTAGAAGAAAGCTTTGCACCCAGGCTACGGCGCATTTCACCATGCGCAAGTTGAGAGCCGTCTGTGCTCATGGTCGTCTGGTGGCAAGGAGTTCCACAAGCAGACAGCAGTCACACGCGCATGATCATGTGGGAGCCAAGTGTGGCTGCCCAGCTGCTCCTGCGGCTCATGGAACTGCGCCCCGCCCTTTCCTCCGGGTCACCTGACGCAGGGGATGTTGTTGGAGAGCGTGAAGCTGCTTCTGCTCTGCCGCTGCAGCAGGAACTGGTGGAGGTCCCCGTTCTCCATGTACTCGGTGATCATGCACAGCGGATCGTCCCGCACGCAGACGCCCAGCAGGCGGATAATATTCGGGTCCTTCAGGCGGGACATGATCTTGATCTCCTTCAGGAAGTCGTTCCTTGGAAAGCGAACACGGACATCGGCATGCATTTCGTATCATTGGCCTTTATTAGGTCAAACAAACCATCGCAAGAAGATGCAAAGCACGGAACGCGTTGCTGGCGAGAGCGGATGCCACCTGGACCGGCAACTTTGGCTCACCTGGCCGTCTTGGTGACGTTGGGCCTCAGCATCTTCACGGCCACCAGGGCTGCCCGGCTGGAGGCCTCTGGAGAAGCCCGGCCCAGGAATTCTAGCAGACCATCTGCTTCACACAGGTGGACCTGCAGGGCAAAAACACCACCAGAGTGAGGATCGAGCAGGACAGATGTGCACAGTGTGAGCCCTCTGGGCCACAGACGGGTCATTTCACCGTAGGCCAGGAGCTCCCAAACTTTTTCGACTGGTGGCTCCCTTTACTGGGCCATGACTCCCTTTGAAGGCCACGATCCTAAATACTGTATAGGGTGGCAGGTTTTCCCACAGGATTCTGTGGTTCCCCTAGCTGGCTTGGGAACCGTTGTAAATTAACGCTCTACTAACGACAGCATCATTCCTGGAGGACATCCAGAGAAAAACTGGGGCTGCTGGCGGTACTATTGACACTGCTTCTGTTAGGCCCAGTGATGTCATGCAGGGGGTACGTGGGGGTACGCGAGTACCGGTTTCTAGGATTACAGCTGGCCCCGCCCATTTGCCCGCCCACTCGTCGACTCCGCCCTCTGCAATGTTTGAATTTCCTGCATGTTTGAGTTGCCTGCATGTTCTCAGAGCCAGGCAGGCAGCGAGCGGAGCCTTGCCTTGCCTTGCCACTGAAAAATGAGTTGCTCTGGGGTTTTAACATGATGCCAGGCCTCCTTCACATGTTCTGGGGGTGCTGTGGAATCCTGTTGCAACTGTTGGGTCAGTTTAAAATCGTCTGAGGCCTCAAAAAGGGCTTTTTTCATGTCCCTTCCTGCCACGACATCACTTCTGGCTTATGACGTCACTTCCGGTGGGCGGGTCCCGACACGTGCCAATCAAAAGTGAGTACCTGTTCTTAAATCATTTAGATGACACCACTGGTTAGGCCCCTCCCTCTTCATCCACCTGCGCATTTTCCTCCCCGCTCCCCACAGGCCGGATTGAGGCCACGACTGGAAGAGAGGCGCACCCACCTCTCCAAACTGCCCTTCGCCCAGTTTCTCCTTCAGCCGCAGCTGCTGCCTCGGGAACTCGGCCACGGAAATGTCCTTCTTGGTCAGCGAGTCCACGGTGATGGCCGGCACCGCGTAGGTGTTGTTCCCCGTCACGCCCTGCAGGCTGACAATGTCGGTCTCCGCATAGTGGGGGACGTTGTTCTGGAAGCCCTGGTGCGGGGTGCACTTGGTGAGGTCCGGCTCTGCGTAGTCGCCGCTGCAGGCTGGAAGGAGAAGCAAAGGGAGGCTTGGACAAACCTCAAGGACAGCAACGAACTTCGTTACATTCCTTTGCGATTCTCAAACTTCGTAGCACTTTTGAGAAGGACAATCCGTCCGGGACCAACAGGAAGTGATGTCACGGCCAGAAGTGCCGTCATTGTGACATCAGAGCCTGCTAGTAAGACCGGTAACAAAGTATAGGCAGGACCTTGGTATCCGGTGGGATTTGGTTCTGGGACTCCCCGCTCAAACAAAAAAACGTGTTAAATAAAAGCTGTTAAAACAAAACAAAGCAAAACAAAACAGGAGTGGGTCAGGCAATCAATTAGAGCTGCTGTTTTTCAGCTTGCTCCCAGAAAAGCAATCCCTTCTCCTAGCCCTTGTTGGCTGAAGAATGGAATGCGAACGTCACTTCTGTCGTCCAGAGCTGCAAAATAGCAGTCTGACTCCCTAGAAGAGCAGTTTTTAGAACTTCCTCTTCTCCAGAGATCAGCAGGGTCCTGAATCTAATCAGTGCCGAATTTAATCTGGGGATAAAAAAAATCAGTGCACAAAAAGGTTGGACCTTTCTATTTATTTCGAAGATTTGAAGATCCCGCCTTTCCTTGGCCAGAGCAAATGCTCAAGGCGGCTCACAACTAAAGATTAAAAATGCACAATACAGAAAACTTTTTTTTTTTAAAAGGACAACAACAAATTGGAGGAGGGCACCGACTTAAATCTGTGCCCTGTGGCAGGGTGGCTGAACCTGCCTAGGGGTAGGGCCAGACCCTTGCCCAGGGTCCACGTGGCTCTGTCCTGAAAGGCACAGCCCCGTCCTGTCCCCCGCTAAGATCACCTGAGTCATCTTACCTGAGTCCTCAGCACTTTGAGAGAGCTCAGGCAGCTTCTGGAGCAGAGTGGCTGGCTGGTGATATTCCAGATCCAACGGGAAGACTCTTTCGTAGGTCGGGTTGGTCTGGTGGATCTGCGTCTGGCCGCTGACGATCCGCGAACTGTAGAAGGAGAGGCGGACAGTGGCATCCTCTTCCAGAATCCGCCGTGGAGCCTTGAGGAAAGGGGCAGGGAGAGAAAGCCGGTGAGCTCTCTGTGTGTGGAGAGGTGGAGAGCGGACAACAGGAAGGACTGAATCCAGCTTCCTGAGAATCTCAGTTTAAAAAAAACACACGCAAGTTTCTAGTCCTCAAGGTTCTCCCTGGAGGAGGAAAGAGGGGAGCTGGGGAGCCTGCTGTGGGGACGCACGTTACCGTCTCCAGCCGCTTTTGCGCGTACTGCCTCCAGAGGATCGCGAAGATGATGACGAGGAGGAAGAGGATGATGGCCACCAGGGAGCCCACCAGGCTTGAGGTGCTGGAGTCCTCCGCCTTTGGCGCAACCCAGGGGCTTGTGGCAGGCGCGGCGGTGGTCCCTGCAAGAGCAGGTGAAGAGGCTGACATCCTCCCCACAACCCGGGCAGCACCGGAGGTTCAGCTCCCTTTGAATCAGCCTTGGAGACTCCGGGCGTCATTGGAACGGTTTGTTTTAAAAAAAAGCATCTCCTGTCCTCGGGTCAACCAATCTTGATGGTCAACTGCCAAGAAACCCACAAAACCAGGCCTGACGGCAAACAAGAGCTGCTGGTGCTGTTGGTCGTGCCGTGCTGTCAGTCCCTAAAAGCTGATTTTCAGAGCGGCAGCACAGCGAAGGAATCTGCTACGCAGGGCAAAGAAGAGTTTGTACCCCCCTCCCCACGATGAAATCAAATTTAGGGCACAATCCTAAGCTGGAGTTAGGCTGGCCCAGTTAGGCCAGCAAAGTTTGGCCGGCACAAGGGCCACCATAAAGTATGTCTGGACCACTCTCAGAGAGGCCCCTCACAGACGCGCGCCATCCCCCCAGACTCCGAGAGTGGTCCAAAAGTGCTTTACGCCAACCAAACTTTGCTGGCCTAACTGTGCCAGCCAAATTCCAGCCTAGGATTGCGCTCTGAGCTGTGAAATGGGAGTTCAATGGCTGGTGAGGGTTCCCCTCTCTCCTTCCTTACCCCACGTTCCGTCTGTCGCATTGGGTTCCTCTGATGGGAGCGCTTCCGCAAGGGTGCTGGAGGTCAGAGTGACCAGGATGGGGTCAACGGTGTCCATGTCTGCTAGAGAAACAAGGGGGCGAGAAAGAGCCACATCGGTCTGTCGCCCAGCTTCCAATGTTCTAGATAAAGGTAAAGATTTCGCCACGACCAAATGGTCTAGTCGTGACCGACTGTAGGGGGCGGTGCTCATCTCCGTATCTAAGCCTGCAGAGCCGGCGTTTTGTCCGAGGACGAGCTTCCGCGGTCGTGTGGCCGGCATGACTCTACGCCGTGGCTCACCTGACTGGAAGGAGATTTCGCTGATCATGATCCAGGTGTCGGCAAAGTAGAAGCGGCAGAGGATGGCTTTGCCCACCCTCTGGTTGAGGGGCACCGTCACAAACCGCGCACTGGGGTTCTTGTTGTCCAGGACGGTGTCTGCGGCCACGGGCTCCGGCTCCCACTCGGAAATCAACCACGGTTTGAAGAGGCACTCCACGGCCTGGAAGATCTTGACGCCTTTCGAGAACATGTTGTTGCAGTGGACCTGCGGAGGCGGGAGGACAGCGGCCTCACTCAGCGACTCGTTCCGGCAGAAGCGGCAAGTTGCCAGGCCCCCTCCAAGGCCCCTACCTTCATGGAGGTGAAGTTCCGCGGCCGGTCAAACTGGAACTCCACCTCGACAGCTCCGCCCCCGAAGCTCTCGTTCCTCCAGCCCACGTAGTCGTAGCCGGGCCACACGCGGTACTCGTGGCTCTTGGTGAAGTCGTCCAGGCCCAGAACACCGTCGGCCAGCTGGCCCAGCCCGCCGTGCAAGAACCTAAAGAGGGAGAGAGGTGTCACTCCAGATTAGCCACAGCCAAGAAGACAGACCCAGACTGGACACTGGTGCACCACTTCTGTGGGCAGTCCAACGTTTCCTGCTGTGCAAATTATTAACCTTTTTTAATAATAATAATAATAATAATAATAATAATAATAATAATAATAATA
>JAJKFI010000377.1:13533-38241 GCA_029204185.1 Lerista edwardsae
TAATAATAATAATAATAATAATAATAATAATAATAATAATAATAATAATAATAATAATAATAATAATACTTGGATTTATATACCGCCTTTCTTAGGTCACCAGATTTCTCTAATGACAATAACTCAAGGCAGTTTACATAGGCAGACTTTATTCAGAAACCCGAAGGTTTTTACAATTTTTACAGAAAAATGTTCTATCTTTCAAGAACTACACACATACAGATGGACCTTTCTGGATTTAGTCCTTCTTTCTGGCCACCCGTTTGTCTTCTTGCTGGCTGATAAACAGCTTCCCTGCTCCCACCAGAGAAGCAGCTGAACTTCAGCACAGCTCCCCCTCACACAAGGCAGCCGAAGCTCAGCTGTTAATCAGTCGCAATTAACGAGGTCTGCCGCTCACAGGGACTTCCGGCTGTCCTGAACTGGCGACCTTCAGATCTTCAGCTCTTATCTTCAGGCAAACGGAAGCATTCACCCTCTCGACTAAATCTTCTGCCTTTTTACTGAGTTATTTTCCTTGTGCACGTGAGTCTCTATAACTTTGTATATATGTTTCTGTGTGTTTGTGTGCTTGTATACACACACACACACACACACGTACGTACATGCGTATAGCGAAACGCGAAGCCAGAATGAAACCCAAGGGAAAGGAAATGGCAGCCATGTTTCTAGCCCTCATGGCTGCGAAGGTCTGCTTGAAATTCTGTCATCTCCTACCTGCGCTCTTGGTAGCCGTCGTAGGTCGAGTCATTCAGGTAAACAACAGGGTGGCCAGGAACCGCAATCGTTCCCCCCTCGGGCATGCTGTAGGACTCCAAGCCATCTAAAAAAACAAGAAGGCCAAAGCATGGGTGGGAAGGTCCTGGTCTCTCTGCCTACAGAGCAAGAAATGGGCAAGCGGGAAAGCCAGCAATTGTTCCCATCTCTTCTGGACCAAGAAAGGGTCAACAACAACCCCATTTCACCCTCCAAAATTATGCAGGGCATCACAGAAGGAAGTAAACCTTCCAAGCACCCAGGACGACTTGGAAATCTGACAGCAGCGACCACTGTAATCGGGCTCCATATTAGAATCTGTGTGCCTCCTAATCCCTGCTAAAACTGTAGTTGCAGTACCACCCTCCCACCAGTGGTGGTGCTGCAGCAACAGCCAGCCTAGTAATTTCCCCTTCCAGCAAGTTGCCATAGAGTGCAAAGAGAAACGACACGTGAGTCCCATTACAAAGCGCCCCCCCCCTTGCCAGGGCCTTGCCAAGGAGATTCCCAAAGAATGAGCCCTCCTTACCTGACCAAACGCAACCATAGAGTTCGACTCGCATGCAGACCGTCATGGGCTGTTCCGTCACGGGGATCACGCGGATATAGCGGGCGATAACCGGCGGGCGCAGATCTTTCAAGACCACGTCGTAAGTGTCAACGTTGCCTTGAATCACCTGGAACAGAGAAGGTGCTACAAGGCTATAAACGTGGATCATGAAAAAATAAACACAGCAGGCCTTCAGTATCCATTTTCAGGACTTCCCGCGGATAACGAATTCCACGGATAATTAAATCTGTGGTTGGGCCTCAAAGGATCTCCCGAACTCCTGTGGCAAGGAGTTCCACAGATTAATTACCTGCTGGGTAAAAAAGTATTTCCTTTTATCTATTCTCACTCTCCCTACACTCAATTTTAGTTCACAATGAGGACTAGTAAACTTTGTAGGCTTGACGGCAAGGCCAATGGAATGGTGACCTCTTTGGAGATGTCTGGGCAGGGTCTCACTCACCTGCCTGTTCTGGCGGTCTCTCCAGGACAGCCAACGCTCCCCGTTCCGGCTGTAATCGATTCGGTAGGCGCGGGCGAACTCTTTGCCCGTGGCCCGTGCGTGCCGACCCTGCGTCCCAACCAGCGTGATGAAATAGAGCTTGTGAAGGTCGATCTGGAGAAACTGCACGTCCTCAGGCTGCAGGAGGCCAGCCGGGCACCAGGCCCCGTCACCCTCCTCCCTCTGCAATCTATGTGCGATACAGAAGGTTAAGATGGACTCCAACAGAGAGACTGAGGGCGCAGTCCCAACCTGCAGTTAGGCCGGCACAGTTCGGCCAGCAAAGTTTGGCTGGCACCAGGGACACCGTCAAGCGCATTTGGACCCCTCTCGGAGTCAGGGAGGATGGTGCACATCTGTGTGCTGGCCTCTCTGACTCCGAGAGTGGTCCAAACATACTTGACGTCATCCCTTGTGCTGGCCAGATTTTGCTTTATTTACCTCATATTTACCTCAGAATTTTACCTCAGAAATTTACCTCAGAATGCCAGATACAAGGGAGTGGCGTTTGGAACACTCTTGGAGTCAGGGGGGATGGCACACGTCTGTGTGCCGGCCTCTCTGACACTGAGAGTGGTCCAAACATCCTTGACGCTGTCCCTGGTGCTGGCCAAACTGTGCTGGCCTAACACCAGGTTAGGACTGCACCCTGAATGTTTTTGCAAAGGGCCCAGAGGGCCAGAATTTTCACCCACCGTGCGTACTGCGGCCCCGTCGAATCGTACCACTGGCTGGAAGCGGTGATATCCTCATCTCGGATGGTCCCCTCGTGCATTCCCAAAGGATAGCGGCATATTGCTAAGGAAAAGAAAAGGGCACGAAAGGCATCGTGTGGGATAAAATGCAGAAAAAGCCTGCTGGAAAAAAATGCCTGGTAGCACTCTGGCCAGGACCTCCTTGTTCCAAATAAGCAATGCTTTTTTTATAAACTAAAAAAAGAAAACAAATCACAAGTGAATAAGAAACAAACCAGGATTCATTCTCATTCTTTCCTTGTGTCATGAACATTTTTAGCCCATTCGTTTCCAAAACTGAACGCGCACGTGTAGCTCGGCGCGTGTGCAATGAGAGACCACACAGTCTTTTCTTCATGAGATGGGCATCGGTTTCCACAGCACCTGTACAACCAGGTTGTAAAATACTGCAGCTCAAGCCCAGGAACAGGCACTCACTGGGAGAAAACCGGAGAGGACTCTGTGGGCACCCGGAGTGAATGATTACGGGTGGCCCAAGCCATAATTTAATAAGCACCAGGCCAGTCACGTCTTACCAGGGTTGACTTCTGAGCTGGAGCACCAGGAGAAGCCAGCCAGGAGGAGAAGCGGCAAACAGAGCATGGTTAGCGATGCAGGGAAGCGTTCCCACAGCCAGTCAGTCCGGCAGTGCTGTGTAGTGGTTAGTCCCCGCCATTCATGTTTCTGAGAAACAGAGAAAGAGGATTAGAGTTTCATTTCTGGCCTGGGGGGTGGGGTGGGGTGTCAAACACACACTGGTGTTCAAAAGGAGCGTGCCGGCTGACTCCGAACAGAGCACGGCTTGAGCGCTTGGGACTGTGCGAATCTTGAGATTTGAGAGCAGATCGTGAGAGTCTGAGGGCGCAATCCGAAAGTGGAGTTAGGCTGGCACAGTGAGGCCAGCAGAGTCTGGCTGGCACCAGGGACGTGGATAAAATCCCCCCCAGTAAATGTCCCGAGGAAACAAAAAAACGGCAGAGAGTTCTCCCCCTGTCCCGACCATGAAAATGTTAAATTCTCCCTTGCGGGGGTGGGGGTGGGGGGTGGGGGGCGGATCCAGTTGCTAATTGCTAACAGCTGGCAGAATGTACATGGTTTTTAAAAAACAAAGCCCGCTGCAATCATTGGTGGAACAGGGCCGTCTCCTCACCCCGGGAGCCATCCACACTGGAGGAGGAGGCGGGCCCGGGAGGGGAGGAGGGAGGGGGGAGAACAGCTGGGCTTGGGACCCACACAGCTACCTTCTCCCACCCTTTCCAGCCTGCTCATCTGCCCGTCCCTTTCCTGTCTCTCGCTCCCTGCCTTCCTCGTGCAAGCACGTGCACTGCCTTGCACATCCTCTTGCACGCTGCAACATGTGCACCGCCTTGCACGCTCAGATACTCCACGACCCTCCCCTTTCCGTTCCCTGCAGATCTCTCTCTCCCTCCCTATCAGAGAGGCGGAAACAGGCCTGCAGCATCTGCCTGCCGCCCGCTCCTCTCCCAAACTCTTTGTTCCTTGTCTGGAGATCCACACAAGATCCTTTTTCACGAACATCTCCTGGGGGGTAAAGGGCTGTTCTTCTTTCTCCCGCCCGGTCCAAACATCCACTGCCAGATCCTGAGCTTGTCAATTTCACTCCCCAAACATGACATTTTTAAAAATTCTGTCTGCAACCAGGGGTGTAGCTAAAGAAGTGCGGGGGGGGGGTTTGCAATTGCACGGGGGCAACAGTCTTTTAGGCGGGCAACAAGCGGAGGTTGACACTAGTGGCCGAAATTTAATATCACCGGAAAGTCAGCTTAATGCAAAATGCAATGAAACAAACCGTGTTGGAACAGCTGGGCTCTATCAAATGTGACGGCAAACAAAAACACAAGAAAATGAAAATACAACTGTAACGTCACTTCCTGTTGTGATGTCACGGACGGGGCATCATTTTGCCCTCTGCACCGGGCTACCCTTGCATTAGCTATGCCAGTGGATGTAACCATTAGGGATGTGCTCACGTCCCTAACCCCAAGTCTCGAGTCAAGCCTCTACCCTCACGTCCATGCGCAAATTCTCAAGTCCGAGTCTCTGGAGCTGTGATTTTTTTCAACCAGTGCGCCCGGGCACATCAGTGTGCCACAAAACGGCATCAAGTCCTGAGTCGAGCCTCGGGTCCCTAGCTCTTAAGTCGAGTCCGAGACTCTGATTGCCGGGACTTGAGTGTGACTTGAGACCAAATCGCAGGACTCGAATCCACATCCTTGGCAACAGGTCTCTGGTGGGCACTGAGCTGTCCTCTCCTTCTCGTCCCCGCAACGCTGCACCTCTTTCCCTGTGCGCATTTCCTGCTTTTGCCGGCGGGAATTACGGCCCATCTCCCTCCTCTCGTTGGCGGGGGCTACTGCACAGTTCCCGCTCTGGTGGGAAGGAACGCTGAGCACTCCCATGCGCAATGTGCGCGCTCTTCAGCAAGCAAGACGCTTTTCCCCTCCTGGAAGGCAATGCGCTGAGCAAGGTTTGCATGCGCCGTCCCTCCTCCTAGGCCGCAGCGGTGGAAGAGGCGCCCGCGTGCCCCCCCCGGCCATGCCACAGCCCACGCCCGCTTCCTGCTGCCAGGGCGCCCGGTCGAGCCTCCTTGCAGTGTGTAGGGCCAGAAGCGGCCGGGCCGGGCCTTGTGGCGCGAGCGCCCCGCTGCAAAAGAGGCAGGCTGCCAACATTGTCTTGAGCAACAACAAGGAGAGGCGAGCAGGACGGCGCATGCTGGAAGAGTGGCGAGGAGAGAGGCGCACAGGGCAGCGGAGAGGGGGGCGACGGGGAAGGGAGGCCTACCTGCCCGGCCTGGGCTCCGTGCCACCAGGGTCATGCTGATGCCCGCCGTCCTACCGCCAGGGCCGCCGCACGCCGATTCCCCACATCTCTTCCCCTGCGGAGGCAACTTTTTTTCCGGCCCGCAGAAGACTCACGCAAAAGTTGCTGAAACTCCTCCTCTGCAGTGGGCCCAGGAGACTCCCTCGCCTTTGTCACTCCCGTTCCCATGGCAACCCCTTGACGGAGGCCATGGAGGAGGGCTTTTTTGTGCTTTCCTCTCCAAGGCAAAGCTGCTGCCTCCTCCCCCTCCTCCCCCCCACATTCCCCTTCCCCACCCCTCCCTCCCTGCAGCCCCCCCCCCCGGCTAGGAGCTGCCTTCCCCGCCACTCTGGCCAAACTGGGCCTGGAGAGCGGCCAAGCGCGGCATGCGAAATGGGGGGAAAACCACAACACAAAAGGAGCCCCGCAGAGAACAGCGGCTGGCTTGCGGGCCCTGGGACCCACTCCGGTTCCCACGCTGGGTCCCCGCCCCTGCTCAAACTAGAAAGCAGCAAGCCGAGGCTGTTTTGCCTCCATGAGAACATCAGAAGAGCCCCCGATGCTGGACCAGGCCCAAGGCCCATCTAGTCCAGCTTCCCGCATCTCACAGTGGCACAATCTCCTTTGTAAGGCATCCAGGCCAGGCTCCACCACCACATCCTGTGGCAAGGAGTTCCACAGATTAAATACACAATTTCCCCCCCACACACACACACACAACGTAAGAAGAGCTGGATCAGGCCCAAGGCCCACCTCGGCCAGCTTCTCACATCTCACAGTGGCCCACCAGATGCCCCAGGGAGCACAGGAGATAACAAGATGCCTGCATCCCGTTGCCACTTCCTTGCGTCTGGAATTCAGTAGTGGTCCGCTGGCCGTTTCATTTCGGGGTCGTTTGCCTGCCGTGGCTGGAATTGCGGTCCAAGGAGCAGCTGGCTCACTTTGGGAGTGTGGCTGCACAGAACATCCCCCAAAGTCCTCTGAGACAACGATCTGATTACATCAACTGACCTTTTCTCTGTCTTTGTTTCCTTTTTAATTACAACCTGGCCAGCCACGAACTAATGAGCCAGGCCTTGTATAAGGATGACGGCAAGGGGGGGGGCTGGAGCAGAGCCCGGTCTTTTGGTTCTCCCCTCCTAGACCCCCCCAAGGAGAACAGGCAGTGGGACACAGGTAGAATGTAGCCACAAGGCCCTAGGTCCGTCTCCAGATCGAAAGTATGTTTCGGTGCGCGCCACAAATTTAAACACAACTGCAACTATGTGTGCGTCAAAGAATGTATGTCTCAAAAGTCTGCGCCGATCAGAAAACT
Organism: Lerista edwardsae; assembly: GCA_029204185.1. Classification (NCBI taxonomy): domain Eukaryota; kingdom Metazoa; phylum Chordata; class Lepidosauria; order Squamata; family Scincidae; genus Lerista; species Lerista edwardsae. The sequence continues at coordinate 20,211 of JAJKFI010000377.1, forward strand.
AGAGAATTCTGCCACTGGAAAAGCCGGAATCTGCAACTTGGGAGTACCTGAGAATAAGCCCCACTGAGTATAATGGGACTTACTTCTGAGTAGATGTGCATAGGATCGGGATCTTGGTGCGGTGCTTGGAATCACAACAAGTGGCAACTGTTGCACCCCCTTGACCACTAGGAATCACACACACACACACACACACACACACACAGAGAGAGAGAGAGAGCATTTGTTTCAACCCACCATCCGTCAGTAGGATTCAGTGTAGCACAGATGTGTTTCCCCACGTGCTCTCTTTGAAATGGGCACCAGACCCAGATCTGCGAGGCTTTAGCAAGGTGGCTACAATGTATGCCTTCTCGACACGACAGTCCTGGCCCTTTCTTAAGGACTAGAAACTTGTCCGTTCATTTTTGGATGCAAACTGCGATCAGGATTCTGCAGCCAATGCAGAACAAAAACAAGAACTTACTGTTACACTTTTTTTGTCTCACTCTTTCTCCCAAGAGTTTGTGGAGGTTTGTTTGAACCTGTTGCAGGGGCTGCAGTTAGCAAGGCAGGATCTGACCCCAGAGACAGGCCAAGGGGAAAGGGAGAGGTGCATGCTTAAGCTCTCGCCTTGCCTGGTGTTTTCCTTCTTTCCCAAGACGGGTTCTGGGGAGGCAACAACGCAGAGTGGGTGGGGCATCCTCCCCAGGAGGATGGGATTATCCAGGAAGAACAGCCAAGCAGCCCTAGCCGTGCCGGGAACAACATGTTCAGCAAGCAACAGCCTCACGCCCAGCAAGGCTTCAGGCCTCCTATCCCTGGCAGACCCAGAGAGGTGGGGCGGAAGGAGCCTGCGGGGGGTGGGGTGGGGAGATGCAGACATGATTGGCAAAGCAACGCAGATTGCAATGCCACGGAGCAGGCCGCTGGTGCGAGGCCTCCGTGGCTAGCAAGGCATCCATGGCAACCAGGAAAAGCCCTGACCTGCTGCATTTCTCGCTGCGGGGGTGGCTGTTTAAATAAGCACAGGAACAAGGGAAGTCTAAAACACTGGCAACCTTAGAGGAGGTGCAATGGAGGGAGACTTTATGAGATATTTTCCCTGCTCTCCAAGCTTCCAGTGTTGATGCTCCTTCCGGGACAGAAAGGGAGTCTGGTTGAAACTTGGAGAATTTCCTGATCCTTGAAAGTCACAGATGAATCACCGAGAGTTAAGAACATGAGCTCCACTGGATCAGGCCAAATAAGCCTAGTCCAGCTTCTCACAGTGGCCCACCAGATGCCTCAGGGAGCATACAAGACCACAAGATGCCTGCATCTTGTTGCCACTTGCTTACACCTGGCATACAGACACAGCCCACTTCTAAAACCAGAAGGTTACAGCCACCCATCACAGCTTGTAACCTGCAATGCAGTTTTCTCCTAGAAATCTGTCCAATCCCCTTTGAAAGGTACCCAGGCCAGAGTGGCAAGGAGTTCCACTGGCTAATTGCATGCTGGAAAAAAGAAATATTTTATCTTGCCTGTTCTAAGTCTTCCAGCAACGTGATCACAACTGATGTGATTTGGCCCTAAAACTCACAGGAGCAGCAGGCCCTGATCAGTTGGCAGTTCCGGCTGTAAGAAAGAAGGAAGAGCTAAGACATCAGGCTGGTCCTGCCCAGAACCATGTGCTTTCCTTCCTTCCTTCCAATTCCTCCATAACTGGGCTGATGAGTAGACGGGAGAAGCAGGTGACTCTCTCTCCAGCCAGCCAGAGGATTTTGCACACATATTAAAAGAGGAAAATCCCACCCCAAGGCCTCAAATTAGGATCCTGACTGGGCTAATTGCAAGGCAAAAATAGCTCTTGCTCAAGGGCTCCTGGAAGGAAACACCTGGAGAGGCAGACTGTGCGTGCAAAACAGTTACCCAAACACACGCCAAGAGGGTGGACTGTCTCTCCCACGCACTACCTGAATTTTACAAGGGCGCCGGCTCAAGCCCCCGTCGCCCGTGTGGGTGGTGGAAGGGAGTCGCCATTGCGCAGACGAAAGTGGGGGTTTGTGGGCTAGCTTACCTCCAGTTCCCTTGCAGTTTTGTTCCAAAACTGGACTGGATTATCCCGGCTTGTAACCTGTGATGGCCATTTCCTCCATCAGTCTATCCCACCTCCTTTTAAAGGCGTCTAGGCCAGACTCCATCACCACATCCTGTGGCAAGGAGTTCCACAGATGAAATACACAGTTTCCCCCACTACATAAGAACATAAGAAGAGCTCCGCTGGATCAGGACAAAGACCCATCTAGTCCAGCTTCCTGCATCTCACGGTGTCCCCCCAGATGCCTCAGGGAACACACGAGACAACCCAGAGGTGATACAACTGGAAATCTTCACAGAGGAGAACCTTCAGATTTCACCTCTTTCAGTTCACAAAAACAAGGACCTTCCAATAACAGTGGGTGGATTGTATTAACCCCCTAAACCACTGGTATGCAGTCAAATCACAAGCAGGCAAGCAAGCATGATCTTGTCCCCTGGTTTACAACTGGAAGGCGGGAAAATAATTAGATGGATAGTGGAGCAGGAGGGATTCAGCTTTGCTTCGTGGCCACAGAATACAAGAGAAATTATTTGTTAAAAATACTGTACTTATTTGACTGTTCCTCGCTGAACAGATTCAAGGCAGCTTGCAGATTAAACAAGACGTTAGTACACCATCAATGCATTAACAACAATATTTTTAAACAATCACAGGAAACTGCCAAGACTGGCAGGAAAATACAAGAAAGGAAAAGCACTAGCCAGCAAAGTTTGGCTGGCACAAGGGCCACTGTAAAGCACGTTTGGACCACTCTCAGAGTCAGGGAGGATGGCGCACGTCTGTGTGATGGCCTTTCTGACTCCGAGAGTGGTTCAAACATATAATACTTTACGGTGGTCCTTGTGCCAGCCAAACTTTGCTGTCCTAACTCCAGGTTAGGATTGCACCCTCATTCATTCATTCATTCATTCATTCATTCACTGTATCACCGTAGAATGCACAATGTAGAATTCCACCTCTTCTGTATTAATGCAGCCATTAAAAAGCTATGCACAAAAGTATTGTAGGTGAAGAAAGATTACAAACAGAACAATCCAGAGTCAAACAGAGCCCCCCCCCCAAAATATATGTTTCTGAGAGTTTTTTTAGACCTTCGGAACAATACCCCAAATAAAAGTATTTGGAAATGTTCAGAACTACTGCTGCAGCCACCAGGCAACAAGAATGTAAAGCGACAATTTACATATTACATTTACGTGTCTTGCTTTTTATTCTGGTGTCTGAATTTTGTGTGTGAAAACGTTTCAAACAGCCTGTGAGAAGAATCAGTACTTCTTTTTTTGTTCACTTTCAATTGCGTTCATTGCATTTGTTCTACCCCGTTCTCCTGCACCACAAAGAGTTTGCTGTCACCCCTGCAGGGAACGCATCGAAACTCGCTCCAAGCGTCACAAGCCAGCGTACGGAATCACTTTGGGAAAAATCGGCGGCTGCACTGAAACTGAAATGGAATTGTTCTTTTCTATGGCGAGTGATCTGAACAGTTCCATGTATCCCGCAGTCTTTTGTGGCCATTCTGAACGACTCTATCCCAAGCCGGTGGCCTGGTCAAGATGCATGCAATCTATTCCCCATGCAAAACGTTCTCTGCAGATCTCTGGATTGCTTGCAGAGTACCTTCCAGATGCCGCTGCCGGCCCAGCTCAGGAAACGTGAGCGGGTCTACGATTCTCTTGGTCCACGATGACTGGGGCCTGCCCAACAGGTATCCCCGAGCTGTTTCCCCTTGCAAGGAAGGCCGCGGCCCAAGGCCTTGGGCAAAGGCAGCTGGGTTGTCTGGCCAGCTTCGTCTCCTGAAGAATTGAACAATGTCTCTGGGCGGCGGGCAGCCAAAGCAGCATCCAACATTTGGCTCTCCAAGCGGCCCTGATTCTCTTCTCCAGGCTCCTCCATCAGAACCTGCAGCAAGACGACACCCAAGAAAAAAAGGAGCCACCTTTTGGCAGGGTCCGCCTCCACCCGAGGGCGACATTTTCTCCCCAGGGGCGGGTATAGCACTCGGCTGGGCTTCCGACCTCTCCGGAGCGGGTGGCCTGGGCACCGCTCAGCCTGACAACCCTGAGACCCATCCAAAGGGCCCGTCAGCGACGCTCTCCTGGCGACGGAGGGGTCTGCCACCAACGCTGTCCTTGCATCGGCAGAACAAGCCATGGGTGGCGCTGGTCCGGTCCCAGGAATGGTGGGAAGTGGCGCAGCCTGCGAGGCCTCGATTGGTGGCTTGCACAGAACGGGAAGATGTCGAGATCGGCGGCGGCACCGGTGCGATTTTCCGCCGCTTGGAGATGGGCTTATCTGATCTGCGGATCCTCCAACCCTTCCTGGACTATAAATACTTTCGAGCTGCTGCAGAGAGTTCACCTGGGGAGGAGTGTCTGACTCACGGAGGCAACTGCATGGCATCAGCCCCAGATGCCTTGCCTGTCCACACCCACAGCTGGGCAGGGCCTCAGGCCTGGGGCTCCCTCCCCCCCTCGCATTCTGGGGCAGGTGAGGAATCTCTGGCCAAACCTCGGGAGGCTGTCAGGTCAACCAAGGGGGCTGCCCAGCCCAGCTGAAAACGGGGAGGATGATCTCAAACATCAGAGGTTCTCAAAACATTTTATCTCCGGGACCCGCTTTGTAGAATGACCATCTGTCCGGGACCCACCAGAAGTGATGTCATGGCCAGAAGAGCCGTCATTGTGACACCAGAGCCTGCTGCTTTAAGAACATAAAAACATAAGAAGAGTCCCATTGGATCAGGTGAAAGGCCCATCTAGTCCAGCTTCCTGCATCTCACAGCAGCCCATCAGATGCTTCAGGGAGCACACAAGACCACAAGATGCCTGCATCCTGTTGCCACTCCCCTGCATCCAGCATTCTGAGGTAGCCTAAAGTAAGAAGGTTGCACTAACCATCATGGCCTGTAGCCTGCAATGGCTCAAGAAATTTCCTCCAGAAATCTGCCCAGTCTCCTTTTACCAGTGTCTAGGCCAAATGCCATCACCACCCCCTGTGGCAAGGAGTTCCACAGATTAATTACCTGCTGGGTAAAAAAAGTATTTCCTTTTATCAGTTCTCACTCTCCCAACACTCCATTTTACTGGAGTGCTTTTAGCACCGCCATTGTGACGCCAGAGCCTGCTGCTTTCCTCAGAACGCAGCCATAAGTTGGGCGATTTCTCAGCCGTTTTCCAACAGCAGAGTGAATCGGAAAGGACAAAAAAAAAAAGCCTATTCACCCCCTCGATATTAAAAATACCGCATTGATCCTACTTTGATGGCTCGACAGCCTGCCTTTGCAAACCGCTCACCCCAAACACAACCATTCTACAGGATGCGCGGAGAATTCTTCTGTATTTTGTGCCGGGCGTCTTTTCGAACGTGGCTACCTGGGGCGGTGGCACGTTGGCGCTTTTGAAAGCAGCCAGCGGAACGGTGCTCCTCTGGGCTCGTGGCCAAGGTGTGGGCACAGGCGGGCAGGTGTGCAGGACCCAGCAGTTGCCTGACAACGGTGTATGTTTGCAACAAGGTGTGTAGGAGGGGGAGGTCGGCTTTTAATCCTCTCCCTCTCTTTGCACGACCTGGCACTGCTGCGGGGCACGTCAAGAGCACCACCCTTGCCCTCCCAAGCGTGATTTCAGAGCCTCGGCATTGAGCAAAACGCCCCACAGCCCCTTTCGTCTGCTGCCAGAGAGGGTGGATGCCAGCTGAGCGATGGGTGGCAACAGGTGCCTAGGCCTGGGTCGCACCCCCCTCGCCCCCACTCACCGGGAAGCGCCGGCTAGATCCCCCAGCTCCCCACCGCTCAGCAACGTCGACAAGAGACCCACGCAGCACTCTGGCTTCGGAACCCGTCCTGCCCCCTGCAAGGCGAGGCCGGCCGGCCTCCCTGGGGCAAAATCGTGCACTGGGTCCCGCCTGGCACCTGCTGCCTGCTCTTGATGGCATGTGGGGGGGGGCTGCTCCGGGGGTCAGGACTCAGGGCAAGCACCCGCAGGGGCCCGCGGCCCAACCTGGCCACTCCCCAAACGCCCGAACTGGAACCAAACCACTAAATCAGTACAACTTTTTAGCACTGGGACCCACTTTGTAACACCACGATGGCATTGCTTTACTGGAGAAAAAGAGAGATCAAGACAGAACTATTAATTATTATTATTATTATTTAATAATTATTTTTATAAATAATTTATAATATAATAAATTATATTATAAATTATATTATAAATTTATATATTATAAATTATATTAATAATAATTAATAATAATAAAAAATTACTATTACTACTACTACTACTACTACTACTACTAGTAGTAGTAGTAGTAGTAGTACAGCAAAGTTAGTTTTAGTATGCGACCGCATGAACTGGTTTTAGTGTTGGTATGAGTTTAGCTGTACTTATATTTAAGTATCATAATCATCGATGGTGCATCCCCAGTCTCATACTTTGTCCACTGGGGTCATAGCACGATCAAGGCTGAAGACCACTGATATAATAATAATAATAATAATAATAATAATAATAATAATAATAATAATAATAATAGGTCTGTGATCTTCAACCTTGTTCCTGCTACGACCCCAATGGACCAAGTATGAGACTAGGGACGCACTACTACTACTACTACTACTACTACTACTACTACTACTACTACTACTAATAATAATAATAATAATAATGATGATGATGATGATGATGATGATGATGATGTCTGTGGTCTTCAACCTCGTTCCTGCTACGACCCCAATGAACCAAGTATGAGATTTAATTAGGGACGCACCATCTATACTTCTACTACTACTACTACTACTACTACTACTACTACTAATAATAATAATAATAATAATAATAATAATAATAATAATAATAATAATCAGGGCCCTGTGCTCCAGGGGCTGCTACAGACCATACATCTACACACATATCGCAAAGCAGTCACTGCCTCCCGCCCCCCTTGGTGAATCGCCCAGGGCGTGTGCCCCTCCAGCTCCACCCTAATTGCACCTCTGCATACTGCTGTAGGGCTTTTGCCCTCCCCCAGAAGCTCTTTACAAGGCTCACCAGCAGCTCTGGGCGCCAAAACGGCTGTGCAAAACAGGTGGGTGAATCTGCCTCTCCCGCTTCGCTCGTGACTCATGTTTGCGCTTGATCGTTATCACGGCTGGTTCCTAACCCTCCCGCAGGAGACGCTCTCTCGATCCTGGCCAGATTGAGACCCCCTGCATGGGGGTTTGGTCTTTCTTCGTTGAATTCTTGGCGGGGGGGGTGATTGCTCCTTGGAGAGGAGGGGCGCCAGCTGACACCCCCTCGGAGAACACTGCACGGCAGTGACACGGTCCTGAAAAGGCCAGAGGTGGTGTAGTGCACCTGCCCCGGCCCAGACGGAGGTGTATGCAAAAGAGAACTATTTACGGATTGCGTCGCCGCTGGGCAAAGGTGATGATCAGATGGGGAACCAACGGCTGGTTAGGGTGGGGTCCGCTTGTCTACAGCTGCAGCAGCAGCAGCTCAGAGTCAAGTTCGGGAGCTCACCTGGTTCTGCATGACTGATGGTCCCGGGTTCAAATCCTGGCAGCGTCTCTGGCTCTACCTGCCCAGACTCCACCAGCGCTGAGCTCTTGGCGCGATCGGGGGAAGGCAAAACTGCACCGGATCAGCAGCCGTCAACCTTGCTCGTGCTACGGCCCCAGTGACCGAAGTGTGAGGCTGGGGGCCCACCGTAGAAAAAGCCCCCTCCAGGGGTCCGATCCATCCCTATCCAACGCGTTCACCCCCTCCTTCGTGTGCCTTCACAATGACCCTGTGAGGTAGGCAGCCTGAGCCGGGCCAGTCGTAGGCTGCAGGGTAAGGCAGCAAGAAGAAACCGTGCAGGATTAGACCAAGAACTCCGCTTTGATCAGGCGATGCCAGTGTTGGATTGGACCCAAGCCCTCTCCTGCCCAGGCTCTGAAAGGAGGCCTGACACCCCCCCAACGAGTCTTCACACCTCCCTCCCCATTGAAGAACACTGTGCTAGATAAACCAAAGCGAAAGTCTGCTGACCTCTATCAGAGAGTGTTTGGCTTGGGGTTTTTTTTAAACACGTAAATAAGACTTCTTTCCCACATTTTTTAATTTTAATTTTTTTTTTTTACATAGTGTTCTTGAGAAAAAAAAATCAGTTTTCATTTCTGTTGTTTTGGAGCCACAAAGGTACAGGTGGCTCCAAAACACCTATGATGACCACAGACCCTGTTGATTATATTAAAAATTAAAATTAAAAAAAAAAACCAAAACCCCCAAACCCTAGGATTTGTTGTAATCATACTCCCATCATATTATTCTAATCACATACGATTTTTTTTTTCTGGTATTATCCCCAGCCCCTACCCACAATGGATGTTGTTTTGAGGAGTGTCTTCTGTAGAAGTTCCTCTCCCCGCTTAGGTTTCCCTTCCATTTTTGCATGGCATCCTGCCTGTCTAGGAAAGCAGATTAAAAGGCATTAAGGGATGCAGTAGAAAATGGAGATAAGGAACCAGGAAGTCAGGGAGGAACTGAGAGCTAAGATAAGCAGGAGGGGAAAGGGGGAGGAGAGAAACACACGCCAGGCCTAGGCAAAGTTGTAAGTCTGACCCATAAGTACTACTTCCAGCCAGACTAGGTCAGGAAGACCTCACAGGGCTATGTGGGAGCAGAGCCACACCAGAGAGAAGGCTACAATATTCAGGACTTTTTTTCGTTCAGAAGACAGGCGACTGAGTAGGAGAAGGGACACGATGGAGGTTTATAAAATTCCAAAACGCAGGGGGGGGGGGAAAGCAGAGGAATGTTTTCCTCTCGCTGTCACAAGGTTAAAGCCAATGGAACAGACCGAAAGCAGAAACAGGGACGGGCGGAGTTGCAATTTGCGACGTGAAGAAGCTGCGTCTGCGGGACTCACTGCCACAAGATTCAATGAGGACGGCCAGCCTAGGTGGCTTTCAAAGGGGATTGGACAAATGGGGTGGTGGTGGAAGGGGACTGGCCCCGAGGGAGGGCAGGTGTCAGCTGGCAGAGAGAGACAGAGGGTAGAAACACTGCATTTAAATAATAAAAATAATAATAAAGATTCGGCGTTCGGGAAATATAGACCATAGCACAAAGAAGATGGTGCAGGTGAGAACATTACCAGAACCATGAGCAGAAGAGGTCACTTGGGGACAGATTTATCCATTGGCAAGACCAGGAGTGTCCCTCGTGATGAGAACTACACCCACCCGCCCCTTCCAAGACAACATTTTAGCCTGGAATTTCGCCCTCCGTCCTCAGAGCATGTTTACGGCGGCCACAACTTGCTTGCACCCGGTGACGGCGAACTGCTGCTCTCCCTTCGTGTAATAGCGGAGCTGACTGGCCAAGTGCTCTAGGCGGTCCGGGTCTGGGTAGAGACCTTCGCTCATCATCTCCTCGTAGAAGCAGCTGAGGACATGGGTCTTCTCCAGCAGCACGAACGGGACAATCTCCACCCAGGCCCAAAGCGGGTGGACGTGGTGAAGAACGGGACGGAGCGTTGTCCGCAGGCGCTCCACCTGCCCCGGGGGCGGAGGGGCGTCTCCGGGAACCTTCTGGAGGAGAACGTTCGTGACCTCGTCACCCCCGAGGCTGCTGATGAGGATGTAGACCGCGTTCAGGAACTCGTTGGTTTGGTTCGTCTGGAAGAAGCCGCCAAGCGTGTCCAAGAGTGCCGGAGACATGAGCTCCACCTCGTCCAGGATGAACAAGGGGATCTTCTCCTCGGTTTCCGCTTGGGCGACCATCTCACTGATGGACCGGGACAGGTCCGCCTGGCAAGCCAGCGTCGACGCGCCCTTCGGGCAGTGGTGCATGGTGAAGTAGTGGAGCACGGCGTTCGAACCCATGACCGACCGGAAGTGCTTGGCCAGCAGCCAGCCGACGTGGCTCTTCCCCACCCCGCTGGGCCCGTTGAAGGAGACCACCAAGGGCTTGTTGTGGATGTGCGTGGCCAGGTAGTCCTTCAGCAAGCCCATGATGCTCTCGACGGCCAGCGCCTGCCCAAAGACTTCCCGGCGCATGGTCTTCTCCAGCCCGTCCAGGTCGTACTTCAGGAGGTTGTCGTCCAGGTTCTCGATGGCGTTCAGGATCTGGAAGCAGATGATGCCGACCAGCAAGAGGAGGCACTGCTTGGCTTTGCTGGTGTGCTCGGCCGGGAGGTACTTCCTGGAGCTCCCCGGGTACAACACCCGCCGGTTCTTCCGCTTCTTAGTCCGTTTGTTGGTCCGCGCAACAGGCTGCTCCACCGAGGTGTCAAAAGTGAAATACTGCGACGTCTCAAAGCTGGCTTGGCTCAGGAGCGAGGTGGGAGAGCTCCCCAGCTTGGCTTTGCCCAGCGAGATCTGCCGCTGCAGGAGCTTCTTGGGGGGATCCGAGGGCGACAGGCCCTTTTTCAGCACCCGCGTCGTTCGCCGGAGACGGATGACAGCCCGCACCGGGGAGGAGAGCAGGGAGAGCTTCTGGGCGTTTTTGAGGCTGCTTCCAGCCTTACGGCTGTCCATCTTCACCTCTTCCTGAAGACCTCTCAGTCCTGTTTCCTCTGCAGGAAGGAACAAGAGGAGAATGAGGACAGGGCGTCAAAGCCAGGGTGGCCTAGTGGTGAGAGCCTTGCTCGGCTGTCAAGCTCACTGGGCAGGCTTGGACCAGCCGTTTGGCTGCAAGGTTGTTGTGAGGCTGAACATGAACTTAGGGGTGCCCAGCCAAGGGCTTCCCAAACTTTTTAGAGGCCCTAGGCTCAAGGTGGCCAGCTGATTTCTCAATGTCAAGGGGTATGAGATCACCCCACCACCACCACCACCACACCAGTAGCAGATTGCTTAATCCTTGTTGCATGTCGCCGAATCCGCCCTGTCTAAAATCACGAACCACAAAAAATCGGGTCACTGGTGATTTTTGGTCACTGACCCACTGGTGATTTTGGAGCCGCAGCAAGCACAGCCTGAATGTATCGAAGGAAGGATCGTTTCACTAGCCACGTACCAATAATTAAACCGGTAAGAGGTTCTGCTGTTTCACCTCCCAGAATAGATCTCGTGGATGCGCTGAATCAGAGAGTCTTGGAAGCCCCTCCATTCCTCCAAACCAGGCACAGCACCTTTCCTTGTCGAACTGACGCGTCTCTTGGCCAGCAGCACCGCCTAGTGGCTACAGCCTGCCAGCAAACTGAGGTCTGCTCAGGAGGAGGCAGTTCTCACAGCGAAGAACATCTCACAGCGAAGTTCAAAGGAACCCAGCTCTAGAAATGATGGCCAGTCCTGAGAACGCAGCAATAAGTTGGGCTATTTCTCACCCGTTTTCCAAGAGCAAAACACACCAGAACGAGGGGGAAAAAAAGCTGATTCACAACCTCGACACAAGCAAACTCGCCACATAAGAACATAAGAACATAAGAAGAGCCCTGCTGGATCAGGCCAAAGGCCCATCTAGTCCAGCTTCCTGTATCTCACAGCGGCCCACCAGGTGCCCCAGGGAGCACATAGCCCTCCCTCTTTCCAGTATCCCATCTTCCCATGTTTTCAACGTTGGCTGCCCTAGGTGCTACACAACCCACCTGAAACTGGCTCAACTAGTGAGTCTCGATCCACAATTCGAGAAACGCCGGTCTAGGGTTTGACTGCTGGAGACAGGACGCTGGGCTAAAAGGACAGCCTTTTGGGTCTGATCTTGTGGTACTCTTCCAAAAGCTTGGAGCCCTCTGACCTGACATTTAGTTTGTCTCTCTACGCCATGTAGCTCAGAAGCAGCAAGCGTTTCTAGTGTTTTCAGCAGTTTTGTTGTATTTGAGGAAGCCAGCTAATCCTTCCGAGGTCTGCCTTGTGCACACAAGAACCAAACCATGAGTCAGTTACCACAAAAATCAGCGGAAGTGCTGCTGGTCGGGGTCTGGAGCTAGCGACGAGGGCTTTGAGCGACGCGCGTGGAGGGAAGGAAGGAAGAAAAAGGTTCCCCCTCTTCATTCTTAAATGACTACACCTCCGGAGCATTTCGGTGGAAGGCTGGGATCGGAAATGTGACTAGCAGTCTCTAGCTTGGGGAACTCACTGCCACAAGGTGCAACCGCAGCTGCACAAGAATGGAGGCAAGCACGGATGGGTATGCGTGATTATTAGCCCCAGTTGCTACAGAATGGAACCGCCACATCCTGGAGTCCCGAATCAGCAAGACTTTAAAAAAGGCAATTAAAAAACTTGCAATTTTATTCCTGTTGGTTTCCACTGAACAAAGTCTTTTCCCCACTCCTCCTTTCGTTCCCGCCCTGTCTTTTGTTGTTTGCCTTGTGCCTGTCCAGATTGTAAGCCACTTGGAGGCAGATGAAGAGACCTCTCCTTTCGTTCTGTGCACAATGTCACGCACATTGATGGCGTCTGGGGCTCTGCTATTTTATTGGTAGCCCTCCTAACATTTTTAGATGCTGTTTTACTTATCTTTGTAAGCCTCCTTGAGTCCCCTTTACTGGGGAAAAACGTGGGGTAAAAATCTTTTAAATAAGCAAACCCATTTTATTCGGTTTATTGGGGTATTATCTGGTTATTAAACCATTGGGGTGGGGCAGGGGTTATAAATCTGAGAAATAACCACCATCAGTGGGCTTTGGAAGGGCAAACAGACCCCACATTAGCAACCGAACACATCAGATAGAAAGGCATGGTCTTTAAAAATGTGCTAGCCTAGAATGTTCACCCCTAGCTACTTATTAGCATTTGGGATTCCTAGGGGCCAGGAGCAGACCAAACCGGTCAGGCCTCATTCTCGACAATCACAGCCCCACAGCTAAAGGTGGCAGGCTACTGTCCTCCCCTCCCATAAGCCTCGCTCTCCCCGTAAGCCCACAGCACAGGAGAAGCGTCAATGTTTCTTAGTTTTCCTTAGGCAAATTTCTTAGTTTTCCTCCTGCGGAGCCGGCTTCTCGACTAAGTTTACTTGAAATTGTTTCAAGAGCAAAACCTGAGCATTCCTGTTGACATTATGATTCCTGTTGTAGGAAAAAAACCCACGGTTTTGTTCTCTCCTGACCCCAACACCTGCTCCCAAGGCAGGCATTTGTGGGGGCACCATATACACAATATAAACAGGCACACTGCGATGTTGATGCAATGCTATTTATACTTGGGCATGCACGGGCTGGCATTCCAAGTTTGACCTGGCTGAATTCCAAACTCCCTGATTTAAAGGAAACTATTTCCCTTTGTTTTTCCCCCCCCCTTATCTTCTCAAGTGTTTGAAGCTCCTCCAAACTTTGTGTCACCCATTGATTGAAATGAATATAGAGCTCAGTTCTTCCTCTGTCTGATGGATACAGAGATATGCACCAGCCCTTGACAAAGCACTTGCCCTTGTGGGAAAATGCCTGGCTTTGAAGGCAGGGTTGCCAACTTTTCCGCCGACTTCTGCTCTTGTGCCTTTTAACAGAAGCCTGACCAGCGCAAATTAAGCTGGTGGAGATGTTCGCGGTGTAGGAGCTGAAGAGAGGGAGGAAGAAGCTCCAACCACGTCAGACTGCTGCTGAAGGCAGAGGAACAGGGTGAATAAAAAAAAGTTGGCACCCCTACAGAGCCCGTCTCAACAGAGAAGGAGTTCATATTATAGACTCTAAGGAATACACCACATGAGTGACTGGTTCAAAACATGTGGTTCTAGCAACATGCAGGGCCAGATGGTGGATGATGATGATGATGATAAAGCATAACTTCAACATGTGCCACTTGTCTCAATGCCTAGAAGATAAATTGTCTTTCAACTTATCTTCAAGATTGGTGACATAGCAACAATGCAGCACCGAGACCAACATTCCCCCCCCCAGAAAGAACTGGTTAGAACATGATTTGTTGTCAGATAAACAACAAACGGGGATGCTGATACAATAAGTCTTTTTCTTTTTCTTTTTCCCCTTGCTGCCGACACAGTTCTGTATTTTCAGGCAGGGAAAAGCCTCACCCCTCCTTTCCATGCTTCTCATGGAAGCAAAGACAGGACCAGGAAAAAAAGGGACAACCTCATCGTGAAGTTAGGTTGCCAACTTTTTAAACTAATCCCTGTGCCTTTAGTAGCACTGATCTGCAGATATAAGCTGCTGCTGTTGTTTCCCCACCCCCCTTGGAGAGTTTCACTTGAGTTCAGCAGATCAAGCTGTTTTTTAAAGGCATAGGAGCAGGCTGGCTTGATGCTTTTGTGGTCAGTTGGCAATGCCATCTCAAACACAGGCACTATTCCTTCCTCTTTTTCCTTTCTCAAAAAAAAAAAAAAGCCACCTAATACAACACCTGAAGTTGCCAATGCTTCTTCTGGCAAGAGCTCCTGTGCCTTTAGAACAGCTGCACACATTTAGCAGGTGAAATATGAAGGCTGCAGTTGTAATGCGTTTTTATGCCAGGCAGCTGCTAACGGCACAGGAATCCTGCTCTGGTACAAAAAGAGGTTGGGAACTTTGATAGGGTTGCCAACTTTTTCACCGGCCCCTGCTTCTATGCTTTTAGCAGACACTCGATCTGAAATAAAATGCTTTCCGGTGAACTGGCCATAACGTCTGACAGAATACGCATATTCCAATGTGGTTTGTTTCATTGCATTCCGCATTAAATTACCTTTCCAAGGATATATAACATGATGGTATAATTCATATATACCAAGGTTTCCACAATTTTGGCCACTAGTGTCCACTTCAGCTTGTTGCCCTCCCCCCCAAGCTTGTTGCCCTATGCAATTGTTACACTACTGTGTGTCTACACTGTATACATATATTTCTCCATGGTGTGAAAAGCGCCTGCTAACATCAGCCGACCAGCCTTTCTTCCCCGTTAGTTGGCAACCTACCCGCTCCTGCGCTGTGTCTCAACCAGTGCCGGTGAACCTTTTGTGTTTGCCGGGTCAAAAAACGCCTCACTTAACTCTGCTAGCGCGTCACCCACCCCTTGACCAAAGAGAAACAACTACTTACATATTCATTTAGTTAAAAAAAAAAAAATACAGCGCAACCAAGCGTAGGACTACGCATCATATAGAATTCTTAGAAAATATTACAAAAAAGCAAATCACGACAAAAACAAAGTCAGTTTTGTTGGGTGCCGGCGAATGCTGGTGTGTCACCCAAAACGGCGTAGCATGTTGGGCAAGATCAATAAGATTAAACAATACTGGAAAATGTTTTATGATTGGATAGATATGCAATGTTGAATTGTAAAGTAATAAAAGATTAGTACTGATTACATAGTTCAACGTTGGATATTAAGATATTTCATAATTTATAAGTAAAGAAGATTTTGGATATGTTGAGTATGAAATAGATAACCTTAGAAATGATATTTTTAACTGGATTGATGATATTTTTAAGATATTACGATGCATTGCAAGGTACTTACCTAATGTGTTTACCTTTGTTTAACCCATCCCTTTGTTTTCTGTAACCCTATCCCATCTCTTTTCTTAAAAATTAATAAAAACAATTAAAAAAAAACACGGCGTAGCATGTCACCCTTGACACGTGTGTCATAGGTTTGCCATCACTGGTCTAGACTCTCTGTGCACGTGCAGAGAGAGAGAGAGAGAGAGAGAGAGAGAGAGAGAGAGAGAGAGAGAGCGCCCTGCTGCAGAACAGACAGAAGCCATTACCAATGACTGGGTCTTTTTTGCCTGCCCATCAGGAAACTTTCTTCCCTCCTACGAATGAAAAGGCCAGTCCCATCTGGAAGCCGAAAAGCCGTGGAGAAGGTGCAGAGAGGGGTGGGCTGGTGGCAGCGACTCCTCCAGCGGCCCAGCGTCTGTCTGTTGGTGCGCCTGGTGCAGAAAGGGCCTGCCAAACTGCCAGGGTGGGTGGGAGTGCTCCCCTCCGCTCCCCTCCCCTCCCACAGTGCACTTCCTTCTCGCCCGGCACAAGGCCTTATCTCTGTGCAGCCCCAGCGAGTCCTGCTCCTGGAGGGTTGGCTCACGGCCCCTTTCTGTTGCAAGAGGCACTTACACATACTTCGGCACGCGGACCATTCATTGGCTGGGGACTGGCCGCACAGGAAATCAGACTCCCGGCCGATGAGGCACACGTCCAGCCACTTCCAAGGCAGGCCCCTGCCAGGCGGGGGCCGCGGGTCACCCAGAGGTGAGCCCGTGGGAGACAGGCTGGATGCCAGGGGTGCTTCCCCAACCCACAGCTCGGCTGGCCCGCGCTCATGCCAGAGACGCAGGTTGCCTCCCAAAGTCTTTAAAATGTGGCCACACGCATGCACGCGCACGCGCACGCACACACACACACACACACACTCAGAACTCCTGATCCAATCAGGACTCCTTGGACGAGAGTACGTGCAAGAACGGCTCCCTCAAGAGGCAGGCTGAGACCCTCGCCTAAGGAGGCAGAACACGGGCCATCTTCCACCCTGGGCTGGCTGGACAAGCATCGCGCACCGTTTTTCCTAGAGCTGCGCTCAAGGAGGCCTGGCTGCCTGCCTGGCAAGCCTCCCTCTGCAGCTGCCAAAAAAAAAGAGGCCAGCTTTTCCAGGGGCACTTGCTGCTGTGCTTTGTGCAGCAGCTACTACTTATGGGGATCCTCCTCATTTTGGGGAGGGGGAAAAACGTCATCCGCCCTTCCCTGTGGACGCACACCCCGGGGTCAGGGCTAGAACCGTAGTGTTGGAAGGGTCACCCAAAGGTCATCTAGTCCAACCCCACCTGTTGCAGGAAGGGCAATTGCAAGCCTTTATTAAATAGCTGGGGCCAGATGTCACTGGCACTGCCCCAAATGTGTCCTCCTGACCCAGTAGGTGTCCCGCTGCCCCCTCGGCTGCCCTCCCGCGCCCAGGACCAGGAAATCGAGGGTGCGAGAGGTGGCGGGCAGCAGGCAAGGAGGAGGTGGTGGCAGGTGTCGCTCGCTAACCCACTGCCTCGGGCTACAACTTAGGGCTGCCTGGGAAAGCAACTACTTCCTCAACACCAGCACAACTGACCAGACAGGCTTTGACCAGAACTGACCAGACTTAGGGGCCCCTGGACATTTCCCTCTTCCCCTTGCAAGATTTCTGATCGTGCGGGAAGAGGGGCGCCAAGTCAAGGGGCCAGGCAGGCAGCAGGCTGGGGGACGTGGCAAGCATCCTCTGCTGGCTCAGTGCCTCCCCCGGCCCATCGCCTGAGGCAAGGGGCTCAACTGGCCACGTGTGCGGGCCGGCCCAATCCGCGTCTCTCCTGGGGTTCTATTTCCCCGTCCCTTTCCTTAATGGTGTAGAGGATCTTTTTTAACCACAGCTGTTCTTAAAAGGAGCTCCTACTCTTTAAAACAGAGGCTTCCATATTACAAATTTAAAAAGTCAATTCCCTAACACTCTCACTCTCTCTCTCTCTCTCGTGGATGGGGCCAAGCAGTGCCCCAACACACACACACACACACACACACACACACACACACACACACACACACAGAGAGAGAGAGAGAGAGAGAGAGAGAGAGAGAGAGAGAGAGGAGACGGACCAGCACTATGAGGCATTCAGGCCAGATCTAGCAGCTGGGCAGGTCGAAATTCAGCAGATGAAGCCCTCACCGCTAGGCTGAATTTGGGAGGGAAACCGGTAAAACGTCAGCCTGCTCAGCGTGGGTTCTTCTGGGGAAGAGGTGAGCTCATACTCGTATCCAGGAAGGAAATGCCGCCAGTGTTGAGAGAAGGCAGAAGCAGAATCAGCTGCTGGGAAACACCCATAAAACGCACAAAATCCAGGGTACCCCCTGGTTCGACCTGACCCCACGGGTTCTCCAAAGCGAGAGCAGAAAGCACCACTGACTAAGGAGGGCGGGGGAGAAAGTCTGGGGTGTTTTGTTTTATTTTTTATTTGGGAGAATTTATATCTCCCACAGTGGATTCAAGGTGGCTTACACTAAAGCGACGTTTAAAAAGTGGAGCATAAAAGCGATTAAAACACGAATGCACAACCTGTTGTGTATTTGTGTAAATAGTAGCAGAGTTGGGGGCTTGGA
>JAJKFI010000377.1:38251-58769 GCA_029204185.1 Lerista edwardsae
TGCCAGTTTCTACCAGTTCTGGACTGTGAGATATGAAACTGCAACACAACCATGATCAACAAAACGCACAACCTTTTACAACCATCTCATTAACAACGCCAGCTCACATCATTCAAACGCCTTCCTAAATAAGAGGCCCCACCAAGAGGTGGATTATATGATTTCTCCCTATCCTGCCTTCAAAGCGTCCAGGACAAAGTTTCAACTCCCCCCTTTGTCATCCTCTCAACCAGAGACGGCTCATGTATGGGGCTGATTGAGGCAGGTGCCTCAGGCGGTATATATGAGGCACCCATCTGCACCTGCCTGCTGACCTCTGCTATTCCTTGGGTTGGAAAAGTAAGACGGGGACACAGTGGGAGTGGGCAGGAAAGGAGAGTGCTGGACTGGACGCTCTAGCCCACCACTCTGCTGCCCCCCAGACTATCTCCGTTTCCAGGCCAGGGAGTGCAAGGAGCAGAGGCTGATTTGGCACACAACCCTGCAAGGTAGGGCAGGCCGAGAAAGAGAGGAGCCCGACACGGTCCCCGTTCTCTGTTCTTGGGGTGCGTCATCAGACTGGCTGTCACCTAGTTTCCTGGAGGCTTCTCTACGGCAAAGTTTCCAAAGCCGGGCTTTTGAGGGTTGCCAACTGATCAGGATGCCGTGGCTGCTGCGCCTCAAGCAGCCCCTTCCCACGAGAGGTGTGTGGCTGAACACACGCAGGGACAGCCCCCTCCTCCCCAAGTCCCACCATGCACTCACCACTGCAGGGGTCCCCGCCGTCCTGGGAGTGTAGACCCATGGCTGGCTCTTCTTTGCTCCCTCGGTCAAGTGTCCCTGAGTTGCAGAGGCTGGTCTGCTCTCCTCCCGTGACTTCCAGCGCAATGAACTCTGGAGGCATGCAAATCACCCTCTAGCCTGCAACAATGGGCAGGTGTCTTCTCTCCTTTGCATGTTCCCCCCACTCCCAGCAGAGGGGAGAGAGAAGCATCGCAAAACAATGCAGAATAGAACAAGCGACTATAGCCTGCAAAGTGAGAGATCATATGCGTGTGTGTGTGTGTTTGTGTGTGTGTACCCTTCCCATCCAACATTTGGAAAGCCTCACCAAATTGTTTGATGGTACAATCCTGACCTGGAGTGAGGCCGGCACAGTTAGGCCAGCAAAATTTGGCCGGCACAAGGGCCACCGTCAAGCATGTTTGGACCACTCTCAGAGTCAAAATTTTAATTTTTTCCAATTTTTT
This sequence comes from Lerista edwardsae, assembly GCA_029204185.1. Taxonomy (NCBI): domain Eukaryota; kingdom Metazoa; phylum Chordata; class Lepidosauria; order Squamata; family Scincidae; genus Lerista; species Lerista edwardsae. Next base: position 39,481 of record JAJKFI010000377.1, read on the forward strand.
AGTGTATGTGTGCTCGTTAAATAACACTAAATTATTAACTAAATTAACACTAAATCACACTAAAAAACAAACTAAAAAAACCTAAGATAGTACTTATTGTGTAACCCAGTTGATAAAACCAAACTTTTACGTAGTTTGTAAAGAGCCTGGAAGAAGGCTGCAGTCCCTGAAGGCTTAGATTGCAGCAGGCGCTGTCCACAGAAGTGTTGGCTATTTTTGTAGGCTTAAGGACTAGAACCTTGTTGGTTTTGTGTTTACTTTAATTCAAGCTGAGAGCCGAGGATGCTGGAGTTTCCAGTTTCCAAGCATGCGCTGGGAAGTCAGTGGACACAAACGACCCCTCTGCGCCACTCAACGCTCCTTCTCTCGTTATTTGGAACAGGTTCTACCATTTGTGGAGCCAGTGATGCTGCGCATGAAGCTCTTCCCGCACTCCGTACACTGAAACCGTTCCCCGCCCCGAGCGCCCCCTGCAGTCACATAGTGGCGCAGGGAGGAAATGTGCCGTTGAAAACCTCTCACCGTCTTCCTTTCACAAATATCAAACGGAGATCAAATCTTTGGAGGATCATCACAGAACATCCGGAGACTGCAGACAGATTTGGGGGGGGGCGCACAGTCATTTCAACGTCGCCCTGGTGTGTTTCTGCACATCCTTGTGTCACGCAGTCAGCCAGAGATTAACATCGCCCCACCACCGGAGACCAAGATTATCTGAGCATTCCTGGAATTGCAGGCACCAGGGAGGCAAGAGGCCCCAACCCTCTCTGTGATGTTACAACATCCTGACCCCAGAGAGGTCAAGGTTCCTTACCTTGCAGGCTGTGGCCAACATACTCTCTGACCCCTCCTCCTGGCAAGGCAGCCTTCAGTCCGCTCTTGACGTGGCTATGTGCTGCTTGCATGAATCTCCGGCCCCTTCCTGAAAGAAACACAGTGCTAGGGCTGAGGGGGAGGGGGTGCATGTTTCTCAACACTTAAGCCACCCCTTAAACAAAGCCAGAGGCTGCAACCTTTTCTTCAGATCACTTAGGCACATTTATTTAGGAGCAAGCCCCTTGGAACTCACTGGGACATGATTTGAATTGCCCTGTACACTTAAACAAAGTCGGCCCGTGCGAAAATGATATTGTTAGATTTCATCTTGCAAACTGAACACTGATTGCCGTGGTCTGGATAAGGACTACACGAGGCTCTTTTGTGCGGATAGCAGATCTGTGCTTATTGCTTTGGGACTGTAGCACCAGAGGTCTTCCGCATTCACACACACACTTTCTCTCCGAATTGGAAGCTGTTTCTCCTGCTTCTTGGCCTCCCGCTGCTTCAGCTCTTGATTCAAGAGGAAATCTTCCACCAAAGAGACACAAGGCCATCAGCATCCTGCTGCAATTTTGCAATTTCCCTAGGTACCAATGAACCAACACCGGGCAGCCACCTCCACTAGGATACCTGCTATTTCCATGGTCGCTCTCAACCTGCCCTGAATCTGGTGCATGCACTTTGTTCAGGGACTTTTCTTCCCGCCCAAGACTGCCTTCTGCCCCAAACAACCCAGGTTACTTACTTAGTTGCCAATCACGGTGCTGGTGTGACTGCAGAAGTTTATTCAGAGCGAAGCAGGAAGAAAGGTGTGCTAGTTGCAATGCAGAGATGGGTGTGTGTATGTCTATGCAACCATGTGCTTTCGCTCACACACACACAGGCATCTCTAGGACTAAGCCCTCGTTGGATTATAACTCCATGGATTTAACTCTTTGCCTACCTTTGTTTGACAATTTATGTTCTATAGCCATGTTCTTTGCCCTGTGGGTCGCGACACTAAACCTTTCACCTGTGGGTCAGATGAGGGAAATGCTTCCAAGCCTGTGCAATGGAGAGCTGGGAACCAATCCAGTAATGGTACGGCCTGATGAAAACTGAGTTTGCAATAGAGGCACCCCTTATCTAGAGTGGTTGGGACCAGAACTGTTTTGCATTTTTCCATTTTTTGGAATACTTGCATGTATCTGATCTTGACGACGGGGTCCCGGGTCTAAACACAAAATTCAATTGTTTCATTTACTCCGTAACGTATGTAACATGAAAGTAATTTTAAGCAGCATTTTTAATGATGTTGTGCATGAAACAAGGTGTGTGAGTTTATTTCTTTGGGCAAACAAGTAAAAAAAAGGCACGACGCTCAAAAACAGTGTGTATGTCAGAATTCTGGATCAGGGGTACTCGGCCTGCAGGGCCTCTTTCTGCTCTTCCGCCCCCCCAGCTCTTAAGGCCAAGCGTGCTCAGCTACCTAACAGGGTTGTTGTGAAAACGTAAGAGTAGGGGGAAATGGGCAACAAGGGCCATGGGGTTCTGTGGGGGGCAGAGGGACCCCAGTCTCATACTTTTTGCACTGTCTCTCCCCCAAAGGATTCTTGGTAAACGTCACAGTCCTAGAACAAGACAGTTCCTCTTATCAGCTGTTAGCAAACAGAACGCAGAAAGAAGGAAGAAGTGGGATAATTTTCACATGAGAGGAAAATGAGAACTGCGGACCCCCTCAAGGACCAGTGCTTTTAAGCGTCCTCAAGAATCTGCAGCTTGGGGGCAGCCAAGGTGGTCAAGTTTGTAGGCAACACATTAAGCCTCACACATTTGTGGGACTGCCAGAAATTTCTGATTGGCCGTGGTGAGAAACTTGATCAAGATGAAGCAAGACACAAGATCCATTTTCAGGTGGGTCGCGCGAAGCTGACGAGGAACATGGATTGAGCCCTATGGTGACAGATATGGAGCAGCACATGTGTGTTTACTTGTGAGTAAAATACCCGTGATGTCATTCAGGGGGAACGGAGCAGAACGGGCGTTCCGGATCCTAACGGGCTCCGTGGCTGATTCCGGGTTCCCGACAAGTGCCAATCAAAAGTGAGTTCCTGTTCCTAAATCATTTGAATGACACCACTGAAATACCCCCTTACTCAGAGCTGCATCACTGCCACCTCTTAACCTGCGCTGGATACAGCCCAGCCAGCTGGCCTGCCTGCTCTAGGGCAGATTAAGACTGGGCTGTCAGCCCCTACGCCAGGCCAGCTCCACAAAACACCCTATGCCTTGCATCAAGATGAGGCAGATTTTACAAGTGTGGTGCTGTGTCTCCCATCTCTCTCATGGCTTGTGACGGACTTTTCTTCTAGAAATCTGTCTTCATCCACTTTCAAAGGCATCTTGGCCAAGTGCCAACAGCATATCCTGTGGCAAGGAGTTCCACCGTCTAATGACATGCTAGGTCGTCCCCCCCAAAAGGAGGTATTTCCTTGGGTCTGTTCTAACGCTTCCGCCACTCAATTTGAGTGGATGTCCCCTGCTTCTGGTGTTGTGCAAGAGGGAAAAGAACATCTCCTACCCACTCTCTCCATCCCCTACAAAATTTTGTCTCCATCTTGTGTGCCCCCCACCCTCAACTGAAGGCCTACATGTTGCCACCTCTGGATCACGACACGCACGTGTTCTAGTTGTCCCTGCAAGCGCATTTAACAGGACTCAATCCCCTTCTTGAACCTTGCCAGGTCTGTGCTACCCAACAGAAGCCACAACGGCCAAGGCGTTTCAAAGGCAAAACATCTTTAATGGGGGGGAACACACACGTCTGTGGGTGGGTCCGGCACCCGAGGCCCCTCACGCCTTCACGGCATACTTCCGCGGGGGGTACAGGCGCTCTTTCCGCTGCAGCTTTTTGGTCTTCAGGCTTTCTTCGTGCTTGGTGAGCCGCCGACGCATGGCCCGGGTCTTCTTGGGCCGCAGGTCCAAAGGCTTGTACTTCTTGCCCTGCAGAGGCAAGACGGGCTTAGGAAAGGACTCGAGATGCTACGGGCGTACTTGCCTGAAGAACAAACACAGGCAGCGGGATTCTGGCTCCAACCCTCCCCTTCCCCCAGCCATCGCTTCTGCAAATTCTTTGGCTTAATCCCCTATGCCAGGCTTGTAGAACGACTCTTGCCTAGTCTCCTACGGCGAACACAAGCCAACTCCAGGCGACCAAGCAGGGAGGCTTTTGCACAGCTGGAAGAGATTTTTCCTCAGGCTGCAAGCGACTCGGACTCTGCCAGTACAGCAGGTCCCTCTTTATCAGTGGGTTCAGGACCCACACATTTGGTCCACCTCGGGTTCTGAGCCTGCGGCTGAGAACTCACTGAGGATCTCCTGGACGCGACCCGCTTGGGGGCCCTGTTACTTCACAACCCACCGATTTAATTATCGGTGTGTGTGTGTCTGGGAATAGATCGTCTCATTATCCACAGTTCTCAAATCTCCTGGTTGCATTCATGACCCACTTCTTAGTTTGCAAACACCTGTGGGTTTGTTTTTGTGTGTGTGTGGGGAGGAGTTCACACCCACAGAACAACATCACCCCAAGAAAGCTGTGTACCTATTGGACAACTGCCAAACCAGAAGGCCCAGCAAGCGCTGCCCAGCAGGGAATTTCTTTAGCAAGAGCAGATTCACACTGCATCCACAGGGGTCCGAGCAGTGCTGGGTGTTGGCCTTGCAAACCGCTGCTTCTGGGAGACCTCTCCTCCCCCTGCCAAAATTATTCACACTTGGCTATTACTGAGAGCCCAGTCCTAACTTGGAGTTAGGCCAGCAGTTAGGCCAGCACAGTTAGGCCGGCACAAGGGCCACCGCAAAGGGTGTTTGGACCACTCTCGAAGTCAGGGAGGATGGCGCATGTCTGTGTTCTGGCCTCTCTGACTCCGAGAGGGGTCCCAACATACTAGTCAGGCGTCACCTCTTGGGAACACTTTTCTGAAGCAGCGCTGGTGCTCCACATGCTTGGCCTTCCTGTTTCACTGGAAGCAGCTGCAAGAAATCGGCTGGACACAGAACCACAAACTAAAACGCCACCCCACTCCAACTCACTTTGTAGAACTTCCGGAGGTTTTCCTTCTGGGTCTGGTTAATGACCGTCAGCACCCTGGCAATGGATTTGCGGACAACCCGGCTGTAAAGAGAGCGGGAAGGGGGGGGGGTCAGGACACAGAGAAAAGGACCCGGAAAGGGCTTTGTCTTCTGTTGCTGGCCTCCAGGATCCAGCAGTCGAAGGCTTCTGAACAGGAAGTTGAATTTATCCATCACAGCGAACAGAAAACCGAGCCGGTCTAACCCCTGCAAAAAGCCATCTAGACCTGGGGCGTAAAACCCGCTTCACAGAGTGGGCTGAACTTGGCACGTGATTCATGGCACGTGCTAAGGGCCGAAAGGGACATCATGAAGCAGAGGCTGCCCAGAAAGAAGCATTTTGTTCTCACACAGACAGTCATTAGTTGCAAACGACAGAAGAGAAAACGTGCATATCTTAATTTTGAGAGGGCCCAATTATCTTGCTGGGAGAGGCCGGTTATATCAGGCTGGAGAAACTGCATCCGGGGATCGCACCCAGCCTGGGGGCCTTATGGTTGACACCCCCTGATCTAGCCACAGAACATCACACACACACTCCACTCCTTTGCCCTGTTTCTGCAGGCCGCCCTGAGAAGCACAGCTTTAGATAGGGCACTCACATCTTGGAGAGCTTAGAGGCTGCTCCGCCTGTCACCTTGGCGACCCGTAGCTGGGACAATTCCACCTTGAGGTCATCCAGCTGTTTCAACAGCTCCTCCTTCTTCTTCCCTCGCAAGTCACGCGCCTTAATCTTGGCCTGGGAATGAAAACACACAGAAGACCACTAAGTAAGCCTTCCCCTCTTGGTTTTGTCCTCGAGACAACGCCACGGCCTGTCCTGAAGGCCAGAGATAAAACAATATCCTGGATAATTTTTAAAAAAATGCTCCTTCTCCCCACCATCATTACAGCAGAAAGACGGTCATGTCTATAGAGCAAAGTGCCTGATCTGGTGCAAGCACTCAGGAACGTAAGTAGAAAATGCAAACGTCGCTTTGCGTAGCTGTATTATAGACAAAGCCTTGTGCGTGTTACAATTCTGCAGGTGTTTGGGGGGAAAATGCACAGTGTGTGACATTATACAGTTGAGCTCCTGCAGAATTATAGCTTTCGCTCAAAGAGGGAGAAAAAGAAAGTTCCTAGTCCTCGTGTGTGCAGAGATGCGCTTGGTTATGTGTTGGCAACACAGGCTGACAGCCTCAGCCACCTTCCAAAATCTCTGTGCAGCCGTGACCGCTTTGTGGCGTCCACAGCACTCGCCACAGGTCCAGTTTACAGCTGATGCTACCAGGGCCCTCAAGAGACAGGCACACATATGTGTGAACAGCCCACCACGCTTTAAGAGAAGGGGTGGAGGCTTCCCATTGCAAACCTGTTTGCAATGTGCAGAAGGTCTTCCCCAACCTGTCCCCTGGCAGTCGAAACCCAGGCTCCCCACTGCAACCCCGTTTGTAACGTATGAAAGGCTTTCCCAACCTGACTGCAGTAAGCAGTCCTGAGCAAACCCGAGATGGCCACACGTACACGCATCCCCGACACGCATGTCGCCTTTAAAGCCGCCCCCGCCCCGTTCTTCACTGCTTAACACTGGGCTGCGCTGCGGCCTACTCAATCCAGCGCCCCAACCGGCAACCATCCCCTCCACTGCCGCCGCTTCCCCATTCAGCGCGGCCTCGCTTCCCCGACCGGCCCTGCTCCCGTCCCCCGCATCACTCCGGCTCCAAGCCCCCTTCCCGAATCCGATGGAACCGGATTAAACGCTCCCCTCAGACCCGAGACTCACCATGGCAGCGACGAAAAGCCCGAGAAAAGGAAAGGACGGAAGCCGGGAAGGAACAGGAAACCAGAAGGCGGGCGCAACCAATGACAGCGCAGCGTGGGGGGGGCATTCCTCCCCCCTCCCCCCAATGGTTCAGCCCAAGTAACCGAATGACTCACAGCGTTGCAGGGCAGTGTTAGTTTTTCTTCTGTTCCCCTCGGGGGTCATCGGCAGAGCCGCAGCAGGGAAATTAAGTGCAGATCGATCGAGTAATCTAATTATTTTTGCAATGATGAAGGCATGCAATTGCACCAGCTAAACGCACGTTAAATAAAGCCTGGGACGCCTGCAACGTGTGGTGGTGTTTTTGTTTTGGTATGTTAAAAAGCAGAATTTGCTATTATTATTGCACTGTTAGTATGGATATAATCATAGCTACATACATGCTGTAAGCCGACTTGGGTGCTCCAATTAGGGGCAGAAAGGCGGGGTAGAAATTAAATAAATAAATAAATAAATAAATAAATAAATAAAAAATCGTTACAATTATATTATCAATATAGTATAATCTATTATTATAGACATATTATAGATACATTATTAATATAATTCTGTAGTAGTAGTAGTAGTAGTAGTAGTAGTAGTAATAATAATCAACCTGGGAGCAAGTCCCATTCGGAATCAAACCCAATCCTGAGTAAACAAAGAGGATTCAATTGATGCATCCTCAACGTCAATCAATCAATCAATCAATCAATCAATCAATCAATCAATCCCTGCAGCAGTTCCCCTGGGAAGAGCCCCCTGCTGCCGAACAGAGCCCCCTATTGACGCAGGTGACGTCCGGCTCCCTTCTGCCGTGCCGCGTTCGGCCCTCTAGGTGGCGCTCGCCCGTCCCCTCACTCTGCGAGGAGAAGCCAGGAAGAGAGGAGGGCGGGAGGAGAAAAGGAGCGGCAGCGCGTTGCTCCAATGACGCGCCGCCTCCGTGTCCCTGCGGCCAATGAGCGGGCCGGGGCGTGGCCGCGGCCAGGTTAGGCTGAGGCTGAGGCGGCGGCGGTGCCTCCTCACCTCCATCCTCCGAGCTGGGCGGGCGAGAGGTGGACGCGGGTTCCGCGACGGCGCTCGGCAGCGCGGATGGTGAGAGGGGCAGCTCGGCCCCGCACCGGCCCGGCCTCCAGGTGGGGGGAGGGGCTCGCCAACCGTCAGTAACGGTCGTCATTAATTAGCCGTCATTAATTAATTAAGTACGTCCCCCTCCCCCACTCTCCTCTCCCTCCTCCCCACCCCCCCGAGGCTCTGGGTCTGGGGGTACATGATCTGCTTCCCCCCGCGCTCCTTTTCCCCGATCTTGTCCTCACAACAGCCCTGCGAGGTAGGCCAGGCTGGGCTCAAGGGGAGGGGCTCCCCCCGAGTGCGGGAGGGGCTCTTTTTTCTCTTATTAAAAATAAGAATTAAAAATAGCACGTGAGCTTCTTACTGTGTCAGTTAGAGGCTTTTTTTTTGGAGGGGGGTGTCTAATTTTTACTGATTTTTAATGCTTGGTTAGTTAACGCATTTGATGAAGCATAATTAAGCAAAAAACTAATGCTAAATTTTAATTACGCAAAAGCATTCCTCTTCCCGCCCCTGTTCTGTTTGTTTATTATCCAATAGGGCTCAGGGTTTGGGGTGGTGGCGGCGCTTGCATGATCTCTTTTCCCTGATTCCCCCCCCCAAAAAAAAATTATCCCACCCTCCTCAGTTTTATCTTCACAGCAACCTTGTGAGGTAGGCCAGGCGTAGTACAGGCATCCCCTGGTAGCCGCTGAATTTATCCACAGTTTCTGTTATTGGTGGATACTGCAACACCTATTAAAAAAATAGGGGAGCATTAAACATCTCTTTTTTTACCTTGTTGCAGCAAAACCACTGATGTTCCCCTGTCTTTAAAAAGGCGCCCCCATTATGCACGGTTTCAGGTATCCTCAGTGTGCTCCGGAATTGGACCTCAGCAGATCCTTGTACTGTGCTAGGAGCTTGTTGGTGTGTAAGCTAGAGGCAGAGGGGACTACTCATTTTAATGCTTAATTAGGCATTAATTTAAGCATTTCTCCCCTCTCCCCCCCCAATTTTAAGGTGCTCAGGGTCTGTGGGGCTCACATGGTCTTTTCCCCCTGCTTTCCTCCACCCCTCTCCCAAATCCACCCTCTTCAATTTTATCTTCACAGCAACCTTGTGAGGTAGGCCGGGTTTAGAACATGGGGTTGAGGCAGTGTGAGGGGTAGGGGGCTCCTTGTTGAGCCTGGGCATTTATAGTGGGTTCAGCGGACCCTGGATTGAAAGGACTGTATGGTGGTTTGGGTGATTATTTTATGGATTTCTTATTTTTTAACTAAACATGTTAACTGTTCTTCCACTCTGCCACAGAGTACAGGGTCTGGGTGGCATACTTCCCACCCGCCCCCCAGCATTTCCACCCCCTCCTGTTTTTCCTTCACCACAACCTTGTGAGGCAGGTCAGGCTTAGTAAAGGTGAGCTGAAGAGGTGAGGGCGGCCAGGTGGGGGAAGCACAGCTCAGGTAAGAGGGAGATCTGAAGCTTGGAAGGGCAGATTTGCTGGGTCGGGTAAGCAGGCTGGGAGGGGGGGGGTGGAGTCCGGGATCTGCAAGGAGCTTGATAGACAGATCTGTGGGGCTGCCTGGGTAGGTACTTCTGGGTTGACGGTTGTGTGTTTTGAGTGCTCCTTGAAGGCAAGGCTGGTGTGCAGCAGTGGTGTGTTGGGTGAGATTTGTGCCGTGGTATAGGGTGGCATTGAAGCGCAGTGGGTTGAGGGGTTCACATCAGGCTGGAGTGAGGCATTGGGGGGCTGCTGGCGACTACGTTGGGTGTGCTATAATGCGGGGGAGATGGGGGCAGGAGGTGTGGGCAGGCATGGGAATCGCTGGCGCCAGTGGAAGGGGGGATGTGGGTTGCCTGTCGTTCGGAAGCCTTGCCAGGCAATGGTGTGCTGAGGGGGTGCTCTGAGTCAGAGAGGAGGCCTCGGTGCTTTGGGCAGGTGGCCTGGCTGGAAGAGATGGGGGCTCGTGGAGTCGCTGGGTGGTTGGTGAGGGCCTGATGTGCCCAGGGTAAGGGGCAGCTCTGCAGTTGTGCGGCACTGAGATGCACCAGGAAGGTGTTTGGGGGGAATAGAATGTGGGGCACGTTGCAAGGATGCAAGGGAGACCAGACCCCCCCGGGAGGGTATGGTTGGATCCTGTGGAGGGGGCGACTTATCTGTGGGTTGCATGTGCATCGGAACATAAGGAGGACCTGACCCAGGCTGGCTTGGCTTTCTTGAGGGGAGGGGGGAGGAAGAGGCCTTGGTTCTGCCCTGGTCGCGCCACTGCTGAGGGTGTCCTGGGGTCAGGCATTCTGGCAAGGGCAGGAAGTCGCATGAGCTGTGGCAGTTGATGTGCCGGCTTGGGGGGAGGCGTAATCCGTGCTTGTCACTGCCTTCTCTCTTCCCCCCCCCCAACGCTCTCCAGAACCACAGCCCTGTCAGAGAAGCCCCCTCGCCGAAGGAAAAGCAGGTAGGAAGGTTGGGTGGCGTCTCCTTTTCCCTTTCCATTGGATGGCCAGGAATTCAGCAGGCCTTGCAGGTCTTGCTCCCGTTCCCCCCACACTGCTGTTGCGACAGCTTCATGCCTGAGTTGTGGTTTCCCAGATGTGTGTGGGGGGGAATGGGGGCAGGGGTGATGTCGGGCCCTGGTGAGAAGCGCCGTGCTGTGGGGCTGCAGTGCTGTGGGGGCGCCGCTCCTACGCTCTTCCTGTTGCCCTGGAGAAGGCAAGGCTGGTGTGCGTCTGTCTCTGTGTGGGGACGCTGGCCCTCCCCGGTGCTGGGCCTGAGGCTGTGTTGCTTGGGCTGCCCTCGGTGCCCCCGGACTCTGCGTCTCTGCTCACCCGCACGAGAAAGGCACACTGCAGTCGCCGCCTTCCCTGCGCTCTGCAGCTGCACTTCCTGCTGGCTTCCCCTGCCTCCGCCTTGGGCTTGCTTTCCGAACTGGGGCACTGCTCCCTGGAGTGCCGCAGCCTCGGATTCCACAGGTTTCTCTGGCTCAGCGCAGGCATGGCTACTCCCCGACATGTACATTTGTTTGTGTCAAATGCGGGGCTTGGGCAGGGAGGACTCTTGCGCGTTGCAGGGGCTCTCGCGCTCTCTTTCCCTCTCTCCGTTTTGCCTCCTGCTGGGAAGCTCGCCGTCCACCCCGGTTGCTGGAATGACATCAGCGCCTTGCGCGTGTGTGAATAGAGGACTCCTACGTGAGCCGTGGTCAGCTGTTGCCTCGGCTTGCAGGCCTGCCTTTTTTTTTTCCCACGGTGATATGCCTTGGAAAGCCCAGAGAAGCGGGGTGTCCGTGGGCAGGGGCTGCACATCTCTTCTGCGCTGGCAAGTGAGTGTGGGGGGATCGGTTCCTGCTGTTGTGAGTGAGGGGAGGAGGAGGGGAGGCGGCAGCCTGTTGGGGAGAAGCCCCTGTGCAAAAAAAAGCAAAGAAAAAAGGCTCCGTACAGGAAGCGAGCGGTTTCTCCCTTGCTCTGCTCCTCCTGTGCCTGCTGTGTGTGGCGGGGAGCTCCTCTCTGCCTTGTGTTCCTGGAGAGCTTGGCCTTCCCTGGGGAAATCTAGGAGGCAGGTCTGGCTCTGTGTGTGTGTGTTGCGTTGCACTCCTTGTCTGGTGTGGTTCCCTCTGTGTACCCCCAAAGCTGTGGCAAGCACGGCTCCCTGGGAGGGTGTGTGTGGGGTGAGTGTTGGCAGCTCTGTAAAGGAGGGAGGAGAGGAGAGTTGCTGCTGGGGAAGGAGGAAGAGGAGAGTGGAAAGGAATGCAGCAGACGCCTCCAGAAGGTTTTATCCTTGAGCCAATCCGTCAGGCGCAGATCCCTGGCTCCCACCGTCTTCCCCCCCCCTCCTTTTGCCTGCCTCTGCCGCTCCATGTTTTTTGTGAATTCTACAAGTGGCTCAGGTTTCCGCCTCTCTCTCTGTCTCTGGGGTTCGCTGTGTAATTCCAGGGCTGTCAGGATTTCAGGTTGAAAATTCCCTTTGGGCCAAATTACCATGATTACTGCCGGTGAGGGAGGGCTGTTGGGGGAGCCTGTGCGATGCTGGCTTTGGTGTCGAGCCGCGCAGCCTCCTCTAGCTTGGCCACTGCCGTTCAGGGCATGTGTTTTGGCGTGTTTGTGGCTTGGGCCACAGGTACCCAACAAGGCTGTTCCCGTCTTGTTCACTGCAGAGCCTCCCTTTGGAAGGGATTAGGGATTGTAGTGCACGTCGGGCATCCCTTATCTGGAATTCTGAAATCCAAATTATTCTGAACAACCTAACTCTTTTTTTTCTTTTTTAGCGCCGACCCGATGCCACAAGTGGAAAAATTTCACACCCAGACCTTGTGCGAGGGGTTGCGCAAATAGTTTTTGAAATATTGTATAAGGTTACCGTCAGGCGATGCATATATGTAAAAAAATGAATTCTGTGTTTTGACTTTAGGGGGGGCATTAGGTATATGCAAGTATTCCAAAATATGGAAAAATCTGATACCCCCAAAACGCTTCTGGCCTGAAGCGCTTCAGGTAAGGGGTGCCCCAATAGTAGCCTGACAGGCGGTGTGCGTGGGGAGGTCAGCGGTGCTCTCGTGGTTTGATCCAGCAGCGCGCCAGTGGTGTGATCTGCGGCCCAGGGCAGTCATGCGCCATGCTCTGAACCCTGGTACGAGCCGGTCCTGCTGGGGAGACACCCGACTCGGGATCAGCCGCTTCCTGCTGAAGAAGTGAGAAACGGCCCTGGTGCTCGGATGCTCTCCAGGACTGCTCGAGGTAAGGGGGCGGGGCTTGGCTCTGCCAGGAGTGAGGCTGGCCGGCCGCCAGGAGCAGCCGTGTGCAGCAGATGGGGCTGGCTGGCTTGGCTCTGCAGTGTGGGCTGCCAGCACGAAGACCCTTCTGGTCCCATCTGAAGGTCCAGTTAGGGGCATCCCACAGGTCCTGCATCCTTGGGCGGTCCTGGGCGATCTCGGCCTCCGTGAGATCCAACTGTACTGCTGACGGTCGCTTCAGCCTGGCGCACAATGGCACTGTGTCGGCGTCTAATCTGTGCCAGCCTTCCCCGCGTAACCTTTGGGGCGTGTGGTTTCTTGCAGAGTTTTGAGGAGGGGGGACCGCTGCGGGTTGGGGACGCTGCCTGGGTAACTCAAGCTGTGACCCGACCCCCACTGGGTCTCGAGGCAGCCCCCTCCTCGCTCCTCTCGCTGCCAGTTTACCCTGCTTTGGCTGTGTTGTGAGAGTGCAGCTAATTTTAAAAATACATCCCCCTGTACGCGTCCAATTTTCCATGTGGGTGACTGTAGCAAAATAATTATTAGGGTGTTGGATGGCAGTAATTATAACAACAGAGACTCCCTGAGACTGTCACGGTTGTGGCAACATCCCCTCTTTTTCCCCAAGGGCGGAGTGGGGGGAAAGAAGCCGCACGGTGTCTCTCAGGGTTCGCACAGGTTGACGCTGGCGGGAGCCGTGATTTGGGGGGTTCTTGCCTCCCGTGAGCGGGCCAGGGGGCTCCGGGCAAGCCACTTCCTCTCGGCCTTGGCCTTCCCCTCCCCCCTGGCCTTTGATAGGAGCTGAGGCATGCTTGAGGAGGGAATTGGGGTTGGTAAAAATTGCCCCAAGGCCGGCCTTACTTCTTGGTCGCAGTTGCGTGTGCCGATATTGGGGCGTGGGCATCAGAAACCAGCTTGCATCTTTCAGAGGCTATTTCGAGCCTGGCTTGCCTGAGCCTAGGCATCAGGAGGCCGACGGGTGCTTTGGAGAACTGGCTTGGCATGTGGTGCTTCTCCCCTGTCGCTTGGCACTCGGGCCCACAGGTAGCTTGGGGAGGAATTCCATTCCTTGAGCCTTGTTCTTCTCACCCCCCCTTTTTGTGATGCCCGTCCGAAGCTTTCAAAGAGAATCAAAATGAGCTTTCAAAGAGAATCAAAATGAGCGACAAGCGGAAGAAACAGCCACCGGAGATGAATAGCGTTAATCGCTGTGTATTTCTTGGGGGAAAATGTGCACAAAGGAAAAACCGGGGCTGAGTCTCGTCCGGGACTCGTTCCGAGCGTCCTAATTGGACTGCGGCTGTTTTGCTTCTAACCACCAGCCACTGGGTGCTATTAAGTGCTAAAAATAACAAAGGGTGTTTTTGTGCGTGTGTTGTCGCTGATTTCGGTTGCCTTGCATGCCGGGTGGCACAACGCTGCTCTCAGTGGATGTTCTTTGAAGGCTTGCGACGGTTTGAAATGGGCTCATTTGGGGTGGGGGTGGGAGGGGTTCAGATTCGTTCTCCATCTCCAGGGAGCCTCGCCGTTGCCCTGCCTGAACCGAGCACGCCCTGGAAGGCAACCAGCAGGCCTGGCCGCTGAGCACTCTGGGAAAGGTCAGGAGTGGTCAGGAGACTCCCTTGTAGGGAAGTTTGGCCCACGACCACAACTGATCTTCTGGGGAATGCGGTTGGAGAATGTCTGGCTTCTCGGGGAACTCTCCTCTCCTTCCTCTGCGTTGTCTTGTGCAGTGGAAGAGTTTTGGAGCTAAGCACCTCCCTTGTCACGCTTTGTGCAAAAGGGCAGCTTCCCTGGGAGCCTCCCCAAGGCCCTGGGACTCTGGAATAAGCAGGCTGAGATCTTGGCCCACCTCCACGGGCTGTTGACAACATCCCAAGGGCCAAGAGTGTCGCTTTGGCTGGTGAAGCCCACGGCCTTGGAGCAGAAGGTGCTTATTAGCAGTGCTTTGCTAGCTGGGGTGGGTGGGGGGAGCTGCTGGTTGAGAAGTAAGCTGATCTGCTTGGGGCACAGGTTGCAGGTGCTGGAGAGAAGGCACAAGCCCAGGGGAGACAACCCACCTATCCCACCGTGGTCCTACAGAGGTTTGTGGAAAGGATACCTTCCCCTCCCCTCTGTGCTGTGCCTCTAAGCGGGGCAGTAATTGTTGCTTGGGCCTTCCCTTCCCTATTTTGTTCTGTTTTTGTGGTTTCCCTTTCCTTGCCCACCCCCAGCCCCTCAGCGCGTGTAATCTGATGATGGCAGAACCCTCTCTTGGGGTGATGTGATCTCCCTGCCTTCTTTCTCAGCATATGGTCTGGGAGACGGGCTGAGGCTGGAGGATTATTTCACAGGTTCTTTTGGTGCATGGGAGGTAGCATGCCTGTAAAAAAAAAAAAAGAAGAGGAACAAGAAGTCTTTATTTTTAAAGGAAGGTTTAAGCCGCTGTTCCCAGACCATACCAGGCCTGGCTGGTTGAGTAGAGGCATGTCTTCCTATGCGTAAAAATACTGGTGGGGGGTGGCCCTACTCAGTGTTGTGCTCTGATGGAGGGTGGAGGGAAGTGGAGAAGCCGGAAGGGTGGTGGCCCAGCCTCCTCCCCCTGTGGGCTGCTAGTGGGTCCTGCTGCCTGCCTGTGGGTCGACAGGCCAAGTAAAGGCAGATGGGGCTCCTTAGGGGGTAGGGTGGGGAATTAGATCTGGCTGTGAGGCCCCTGCGTGCCACTTCCCACCACGAGCCCTTCGGTGGGTTGACAACCGTCCCATCGTTTTCCAGGTTGTAGGATGCCAGTCTTCCAGCCCACCTGCCCCTGCCATCAGCAGAGACCACAAAGATCTTGTGCGAGTTGCACACGGCTGCGCTCGACCTTGGCGTTCACGCTGGCTGGGCCTGGAAGTTGGGGGCGTGCATAGCCTGTCTGCAGCGGTGCCTCCGCCGTCGCCGTCTCCCTGCACAATCTTGGCACCCTCCCTTCTGCGCCCGCCTTATCCCTTTGCGTGCTTCTGCTTTGCTTCCCGGGTGCCCCATTTTCCTTCTGCGCCTGGATATTTTTAGCCTGCTTTGTGTGGCTTCCTCCCTCCCCCCCTCCCCGATTTGCTTTTTCTGTCTGAAGCAGGGGAAACTGGCATTTTCTCAGTTGGCTCATTTCGGTCTCTGCACCTCTCTCTCTCTCGCTCTCTGTTTTGTCTACCCTCCATCTCTCCATCTGCCGCTCCTTCCAGCGGCGTATTCATGCTACCTTATTCACTTGCCTTTTCCAAATACTTTCAGCCTTGGCGTTTTTTTCCCCTTCCATTTTTTCCCCTTCCAATCCATTTCCCCCCCCCTCTTATCACACCACAAATAACGGTCATGGGGACAAACTGTGTTCACTTGCCAAATGCGTGTTTGCCGGCTCCGCAGATTCAGGAACGGGGGGGGGGGGGGCGGCGCTGTCTGCTTGCAGGAGAGAATTGGCGGGAGGGAGGTCACGTAAATCTGTGGTGTCGTCTTGGTAGTCAATTTTTCACTGCTGTTTTCGAGAGCGTGGCAGCTGCTGTGCTACAGGTGGAGGGCAAGGGGATGTCTGTTGTGATCTCGCTTCAAGTGAGCATGCGAGGGGCAGTTGTGAGTCTTGCATTGGGGGGCTGTGAGGGGTTGCTGTTGTCGTCATCCCCCCCAGTACTGGTGTGTTCCTATGCGGCAGGACGGGGAAAATCCTTCTAGGTTAATTCTTCCTATTTGTACTGGGGAAGGAATCCCACTACACTCAAATAAAAATTGATTTGTGATTCCTTCTCCAAATCTGTTCTCCCTCTCACAATTCTCCATCTTCCTTGTGCCCCTTTGCCCCCCCCCTTGCAGTGCAAAACAACCACCCTTTGCCTCCCCCACCCCACAAGAGGGTCACAGTTGGCCTCTAGCACAACCGAGACATTGCAGATATCCAGCTGGTGCTGTAAGAAAAGTGGTGTAGATAGAGGGCTGGTGTGGATGTCATGAGAGGGGCACAGACCAACTTGCCCCGAATGGGGTACCAAACGGAGAATGATCGTGCCTGTGGAAAGCCTCCATGCTTCCTGCAGACACGGAGGAAGCTCCCCTCTGAACCGCCGTGCAATAAACGTTATGCGCCCGCTGGGCTTGCGTGGCCCCAAGGAACCCATCACAGTGCATTGTGATGTATCCGGCACGACTGGGTAGATTTGTGTTGGCAAGGGCAAACGGCCCTGTGTTGACATGTAAAAAAGAGTGGCAGGCGCTCCAGTGGGCAAATCTGTGCAGTGTTTTTCAAGGTGACTAAGGAAGCTGTTGGCTGGGGAAGGGGAGGGGGAGACACACAATGGGGGGGGATCAACAAGCCTTCTGCTCGTGGGTGTCCAAGCCTGGAGCTGCCTGCCCCCCCCTTTTTTTAGCCACAAACTGCTCAAATTGCTTTTATCCCGAAACCGGATCTTCTCCACCTGCCTTAACGAACCTTGTTATCTCCAGCACTAATTGTCCGGGGGCTGCTCGGGTGTAATTAAGCTGCAGCGAGGGCCTGTGTGATGCCTGGCATCCTCCTTCCCTGCCCGCACAATGCAGTTGTCCTCGCTTGGCCTGGCGGACTCCCGAGCCGCTTTCGCTCAGAGGAAAAGGTTGGGCTCGTTGGGCTGGCGAGATGGGGCAGGGGCTGGGGGCCCTCAGACCAGCAGGGGCCCCAGTGAAGAGGCGGCTGACGGTGATCGCACAGGGGCCTGGTTGTCGGCTTGCTCTGCGCTCACACTGTGTAACCAGAGTGCCGCCCCAGAATGGCGCCCAACCTTCCAGTGGCACCGCTGAGAATGTGAATTTTGTTTTATCGGAATGTCGCTTGACTGGCCTGCAAGAGAACCCCCACAGATCCTTGCTGGATCAGGTCCGAAGGTGCGCTTCTTGCCCAGCGCCCTGGTTCCCATGTGGCTGCTGAGATCTTGCAGGGAGCCCAGAAGCAGGTGCCCCCGTACCAGGGTGTTCAAAGGGTTTGCAGGAGGGTCTTGGGGGAGGGTCCCTCTCGGTTCCTGTGCCTCAGTTCGTGCGGGTTTGTCAGCGTCCGTCTCCTGTGCTCAGCTTTGTTTTGGGGTGCTTGCAGAAAGCAGCCTGTGCCTTTTTAAAAAGTCCTTGCAGTGAGCTGCCCTGCTTGTTGCCGCAGGAAATCAGCCAGATCCTTTCCTGCTACCTGTCGGCAGAGCTGAAGAGCCTGAACTGTGCAGCGGCTTAGTGGAAGTCTTTTTAAGAGTGCACATAGGAAAATATCTCTGCGGTGGGTTTGGAAGAAAACAGAATCTGGCAGGGGCCCTTATTAAGCCGCGGTGATTACACGGTTTGGTAATGAATGGGGGGAAAGAGCAGTATGTGCTCAGGGGCGGGCGCAGCCTCTCTGGTGTGGGTTTCCGTCGGCCTCTGGGGGTGGGGAACGGGCGTGTGGCGTGTCCCCCCCTCGTTCTTCCATCCCTGTGACACTCTGTGCCAGAGCCCGGCTGCAGTGCTCCGCACCTCCTGCCTGCCATGGCTCACCTCGACCTCTGTGCGCTTCCGTTCCCCAGGACTGAGCTCGCCCCGAAGGAGACCATGTCGATGGGCGGCATGGAGGATGACATCCCTCAGGCCGAGCGGAAGACGGTCACCGACTTCTGCTACCTGCTGGACAAATCCAAGCAGCTCTTCAACGGCTTGAGGTGAGCCGGGTTGGGGCGGCCCGCAGGCAGGGCTGGGCCTCTCTGCACCGGAGTAGCGGGAGGGGGGGCACTTCTAAAAGTTCGGCCATCGGGGCGTTCCCGTTCTGTACTAAGGGGGGGGGGAGTTGGACTCTCACTTGATAAACGCTTACTGATGCTGCCTGCACACACTCGTATTTGAGGTAACCTTCCTGCTTCCTGGCTCGTGGGCGATCAATATTATAACGTTGAGAAAAATGCCGCTGTGCAGGTAGGGAAGGTGGCGGGGCTCGGGGAGTGCTGCGTGCCTGCCAGCTGTTGCTATAGCAGCGACGGAAAGCTGGGGCCCAATTAATGGCAAGCGAGATACTGATCGGCCCTGTTGGCGGGAGTCGGGAGGTGTGGCGGTTTTTTGCAGGGGTTTCTGGCTTCAAGCCGCCCCTCTTTGCCGAATCTCTTGGCTCCTTCCTTGGTTTTTGGGCAAGGTGACTCTTTCCTGTGGCCCAGATGCGCGAGGCAAGGTGGACTTTGGGCGCTGCCAAGGGCAGTCGGAGAGGCAGTGGGTTAGGCTGGCCCCAGGGGAAGAACGTTGGGAGCGGGGGAGGGAGAGGTGCCGTTGCAGGGGCCCCCCAAAGCGCTGCTGTTTCAGGGGGTTTGTGAGCCAGGGAGAAACTGGAGGCAGAAATCGCTCTCCCTTCAGCCCTGTTGTATTGAGGAGTCCCTTGCCGAGCTGGGGATCATTTCTAGGAACCAGCCTTGCCTTGGCGAGAGCCCAAGCGGCACGACATCCTTGCCTGTCCTGCGCCACCCTTTCCGTGGCTGGAGGGGTGCAAGTCTAGGTCTTTGTGTAAGGGGCAAGGAGGAGGGGTGCAGGCAGCCTTTTCTCCCCCTGCACGCGTGTGCATGGAGAGCGGGGAGGGTGCTCTCTCCTTAAAACCCCTTCCGGGCATGCGAGTGGCCGGGCGCCAGGCCTATGGCTTCTGCTGGCAGCAGCCACTCTCCGAACTTCCTGCCAGGGCTGAGGTCTTGGCCTTCTCTCCCCACTCCCTTCCTTGCTCTTGGGTTTCGCTGCCAGCTACAGCATTTGAGGAAGAAGGGAATGGAACTTGCCAAGGTGTTCTCTCTCTCTCTCTCTCTCTCTCTCTCTCTCTCTCTCTCTCTCTCTCT
>JAJKFI010000377.1:67585-131391 GCA_029204185.1 Lerista edwardsae
ACGCACGCACGCACGCACGCACGCACGCACGCACGCACGCACGCACGGTCTGAAGCTGACTGCTTGGACCGAACCAGCCAAAAGCGATTGGGCTCCCAATGGAATTGTATCAGCCTCAAACGAAGAAAAAAAAAATTATTCCCAAGAGCTGTTGTGTATTAACTTCACTCCATCCACTTAAGACTTGCATTCCTTTATAAGATGCATGCTTGTTCCATCTTCCTTGCATGAGTCATTCAACCTTTCCAGATACTTGTATATTAAAAACAAAAACCCTGTAAAATCTTGTGTTACAGGGTTTTTAAGAATTGCTTTTGAAGTGGCAGTGTGGGATTTTTCTGTCTGCTTTGGTCCCAAACCTGTCTCCCTCTCGGGTAGCCTCTGTTCTAAGTCTGCATGACAGTTGCTTTTTCCCCCCTGCTGTATCATATCAAGCGTCCCATGTCTGAAGAGACTCCTGGATTCTCCCATTTGTGTTTCGGGTTTCAAGCAAAGAGTTTTGCTAAGAGGCCTACCCAGAATTTCAAGAAATTAGTCTCCACTTAATACCACCCTAGATCTGCCTCTGGGAGGGCTGCAGAGGGGAGGTCGCAGGCTCCCTAGACCCTCCGGAGAGCCATAGCAACCCCCCAGGTAAGTTTTAAGCCCCCCTCCCTGCTCAGCAGCAGCACGTTTGTGATTTCTGGGCCATTCCACTTAAAGGGGAATTGCCCTTTTCCAGTTTCCCTGGTGCATCACGCCCCACCTGTTTGGGAACCACTGTGTGCATCAAAGACTTGTGTCTCATCTTCCCCCTCCTCTGTGGCTTACCTGAGAGTAAGTTGCAATGATTCATAGGATTGAGCTGCAGATCTGTCAAGTAACTAGTTGGCGAATACAACTGGATGACACATCTGTCAATCTTGTTTTGGAAAGCTTGGAAATCCCACTGGGCGGTCTTCAAGCTGGCACTGCCTTGAATTGTGTAGCTGTGACTTGTATGCCTGTTACCAAGAAGCTCTTTCCGCAAGTGATTCCGTCCTCTTTGAAGCTTTCCAAAGCGCATGGCTCCCTTGCCCTGGATTGCATTCACTGTGGTGCTGGCTGGCTGGTGTTCACAGCAACTCTGGAAAGGTTCTCGTGTTAATGTGTCAAAAGGCTGGGTTTTCAGTTTGCGGTTGTGTTGCTTATATTGTGGTATTCATGCAGTATGGTGTAGATTAATCGTTCCTGCGGCAGTGAAACAAACACGGTTCTCATTAGTGAGGCCTTGAATGGGGCTCTTGGTTCTTGTATCCTTTTGGTGCTGCGTAATCCAAAACTGGGGTGGGCGACTCCTTCGGCCGGATCCGAGACTCGCGGCAATTTTATTCCACCCCTGGCAGCCTCTGTCCAAGTTTCAAATCGCGATACTGCAGATTTATATAGGGAACACCGTGAATGTAGCCAGCTATCTGGTCCCGAAAATCAAATAAGCAATTCAGAGGCTAATCGATGTGCAGTATTGTGTTATCGCAGGGGCAGGGAGAAGTTGGACTAATGCACAAGCCAGTTGTTGGTCACAGGCTGCAAGGACTTGGGGGGTTCTGTTCTCTCCCCCCTCCCCTGGTTTGGGACTGTCGTGTTTGTTTCATTGTCAGTCTGGCTGTTCTGCTGCCACTCAACCCGGCTCCTGCTTGCCATCTGTAGGTCCCTATGATTTTGGGGGTGTCCTGACCAACAGCAACCGGGACATTATAAATGGGGACGGCATCCACAAACGGAACCAGTCGTACAAGGAAATGCACTGGTGAGTAGCCTCTTCCTGGAAGGGTAGGTGAATTCTGTGTCCCCCCCCCCCCACACACACTTTCTACAAAATGACCTTTGACAGAAACACTCTTTCTCTGCTCATATAGTTCCAGGCTTTGGGTTGGCTTCGTAACAACATTTGAATCCTGATCATGCAAATTTTTTCCCCTTCCCTTTTAATGTATAAAGTCCTTAATAATTTACAGCCCAGTCCTATCCAACCTTCCAGCCCTGATGCAGAACTGCCTTTTTTTTCCCGTTCCCTTGTCTGTTTTCTGATTTTGAGGCTGTTTAAAGGGTACTTTGTCTTGCTGCCAACTTTTATTGCTTGTTTGGATTATCTGTTTGCCACATCTTCTATTGGTTGTGTTCATGTTTTGAATGTGGTGGTTGTGTTCTTTAACACACGGTTGTAAGCTGCTTTGGCCAATTCTGGTTGTGGGGAAAAATGTGGGACATAAATATTTCCATAGGTCACTTTGGTTTCTTGATGCATTTTCTTCAGTGGGTGAACTGGGGCAGATTAAAGGGAGGGAGAGAAATGTGCAACGTCGGCACCAGTTTCCAGCATCCTTGAGTAGTTCCTCTTCTCTCTTCCAGCCTGCATCCGGGCGATCTCTATCCTTTCACAAGGAAGCCTCTGTTTATCATAGTGGACTCCTCTAACAGTGTTGCCTACAAGGTAAGGCCTCTGCCTGTGGCCATTTGTAGATTTGAGATCTGATTGAGGCTGCAATCCTAACCTGGAGTGAGGCCGGCACAGTTTGGCCAGCAAAGTTTGGCTGGCACAAGGGCCACCGTAAAGCGCGTTTGGACCACTCTCGGACTCAGGGAGGACGGCGCCCGTCTGTGTGCTTGACTCTGAGGGTGGTCCAAACCTACTTTACGGTGGCCCTTGGGCCAGCCTAACCCCGGATTAGGATTGCGCTCCAAAACGTTTTGTGCTTGTTTTATGTGCCACGGTTCTCCCCTCCGCCTTCTCTTTCCCTTTTCAGAATTTCACAAACTTATTTGGACAGCCACTGGTGTGCCTACTTTCTCCAACAGCATATCCAAAAGCATTGCAAGGTAGGAAGGTGTTTCTCCTCCGTAGCAGGATGTTTGCTCGTTTGCCTTAAACTCCTCCATATTTTTTTTTATTTAAAAAAAGCCAGTGAATGAAGGTCCCAGATTAATATCTGCTGCAGCTCCTTCTCTGGGTGATTCCCTTGAGCCGTAGTGAGCAGACAGAGCACCTCCTGTCTTCAGGGAGTTTGCAGTGAATGTCACATTAGCATACTTGTCGAGACTGGCATTTGCAAATATACCCTGGACACCTGGTGAAGCTACTTTGACCTAGTCCTAATGTTGCTCTTGTCGCATTGGTGGGAGTGTTGTTCGTTGGTTCCTTGTCTGTTTTGTTTTTTTAAGCAGACTGCCACCTAGTGGTCTGCCCAGTCAGTTCTGCCTTGTGGCTGTTCTTGGAAATTGCTTAAAGCCTGGGGTAGCTGGGACTTCTCCAGCCTGCTGTGCTCCAGGGAGGGCCTGTAGCTCGGTGGCAGAGTCCTTGCTGTGCATGCTGGGAGTTTCAGATTCAGTTCCCCCTCCCAAACACCATCTCCAAATAGAACTGGGGAAGAAGATCCCTCTCTGACTGGGGTGACCCTCATATAAGGACATCAAAACCTTGTGTAGTTTGGCTTCCGGCTGAAGGGGCATCTTAAGATCTAACCACAGAAGTCATTAACATAAAATATTTGCTCTCCGAAGACATCTGAATCGAATGGGGAGGGGGATTGCAGGGAAGTTGATTTTAAAGTAGCTCGCTTCTACAGGAGGCAAAACACAAACCCCCCTTCCTTCCAGGGGCACCTACCACCAGAGGTGTATTGATTGTACAAACCATGGTTGTGCCATCTACACTGGCTTTGAAACCTACAGATAAAGGAACAGGGTGTGTGTGTGTGTGAATTCTGTCCTCTGTTTCCATTGCCACCGAAGCTGTGATAGACTGTCTTTAGGGATTTACAGGGCTGGCCTAACTTAACAGAAGACTCTCTGCACTGACTAGTAATCTAATTAGGGAGCTAAATATTTGCTCAGTAAAGCTCTCTATTATCTATTAACTTTCCAACCCATTTTTCCAGTCCCTATAACTGTAAATGGTTCTGGTGTGTCGGCTCTCTGAGAGAGCTGCCCCTTTACTGCTACTTCCCAGCATGAAGTCCAGTCTGGTGACATAATTTGTGACACAGGAAGGTGGTGGTCAGCCCTTGAATGCATGAAAGACGCTGGAGACTTCACCGTTTGTCTTTCGAGGTAAGTTCTATTATGTGGCGGCAGGTTTTGAGTGCGAAAAAGGAGGAAAAAAAGTGCTGATCCTGTGAAAAATGACAATAAATTAATCCAGAGGGATGCTGAAAATAATGGAACTTGCCTTTAAAATTATTTTTAAAAAACGGTGAATGTCTCCAGCGGGGTAAAGGTGGGGGGTCCTGTTTGGTGATGCTACAGGCACCGGGGTTGGACTAGATGACCTTGAAGGTCCCTTCCAACTCTATGATTCTATGTATAGCCTTA
The DNA here is from genome assembly GCA_029204185.1 of Lerista edwardsae. Taxonomy (NCBI): domain Eukaryota; kingdom Metazoa; phylum Chordata; class Lepidosauria; order Squamata; family Scincidae; genus Lerista; species Lerista edwardsae. The sequence goes on from JAJKFI010000377.1 coordinate 71,915, forward strand.
AATCCAGTAATCAACCCCTTTTTTCTTGTTCTGCTTGCAAATTTGAAACTGAGCTAAGAGCTAGTCATGTTGATGGATCAGCTTTCGTTCTGGCGAATAATTGGGATGGTGATTGAAGAACGTTTTGTAGGAGCATCTTTCACGGGGTGGAGCGGGTCGGTCCCTTTAGGGTGGAATTGTGTTATTGCGTTTCTGCCCTCACAATATGACGTCACCCCCACGAGTCAGTAATGGTGCTTTGCACAGGGGTCTACTTAGTTCTGAATGGCATCTCTCTGCCACTGTTGAGGGTAGCAGTTTTGCTGCGGTGTCGTATGCTAAGCACATGATGTTGTTGTTCTTGTTGACTTCTAGATCAGTCACAACGAGGCAGCCTCTTCACTTTCTTTCTGAACAACCCTTTAATGGCATTCCTGTTTGTCTCTGGACTATCAAGCATGCGCAAAGGATTATGGGACAAGTGTCACGATTACCTCCGAAAAATAAACCGGGATATTGCACAGTTGTTGACTCACTCCCGTTCCATAGGTACGTCCCTCCAGTTTGCTATGGATGGAGGAAACTTGACAGCTGAGAACATGCAAGAGGGCCTTGTTTTTTTTAATATAGGATCTGAGGTTGGGGAGACAGAAAGCATCTGTGCCTTCTGAATTGAGCTTCAAGTGCCATCTTTTTCTCCCCCTTTGTAGATCAGGCCTTTCTCCAGTTCTTTGGAGATGAGTTTCTTCGCTTGCTTCTCACGAGATTCGTCTTCTGCTCAGCCACCATGAGGATGCACAAAATCTTCCGGGTATGCAAGAGCGCTCCTCTTTGTCGGAATTGCTCATTGATGGATTCTGTCATGCGTTCAGCAGTGTGGGGCGTGAAAGGCTCTGCCCTGTGCTTGCAAGCCTCAGTTCTCAAATGCTTCAGTGCCAGTGTGCTGAAAGGCTGAAACATTTGGCAGCGAGAAGTCACTTCACTTTTGCTGGTGGCAAAAGCCCTTACAACCACAGCAACTAATTTCCACTACTTACTGTTGGTGTAGTTGGTCATTTAGGCCTTGTAACAACCATGTGTTCGCATACCAAGGTACTGATGCGTAAACTGCTGGTTTAAGAAACACTGTGAAATCCAGAGATGTAAAAACCTCCTGAGAACTGGGAAACGGTGGCAGGAAACTCTAAAGAACGGCCTGACTCATTCTGTGTCCCTAAGTGGGTTTGGGCTTGTATTCCTTGAACCGCAGAAAGTGAGGGGGGACTTTAACACATTGTGATGCAGTGCTGGGGGTTGCCAGTCTGGGGCAGGTAAAAAAAACTGCCATCCACCACCAATTCGGATGACAGGAAAAAAAATTCTACCCAGCTCTCATAATGAGCGACCAGCTAATTTCAGACTGGACATATCCATCATGGCTTATGGCCTGTAATGGAGTTTTCCTCTTGCATACAATTATTAACATGGCATGTGCACGAGACTCTGAAACTTGTTTTCAAGAGCTCACAAGACCGAATGTGCTATGTTACGTATAAGGGAATAGTGTTTCTCTTTGACAGTGTGACTTTCATAACTGGGCAATTTTAAATCCTATGTCTTTTTTGTTCTCTTCCCCCCTTTTTTCTTTATATAGCAGGAAACTAGAAATTATCCAGAATCCTATCCCCAACTGCCAAGGGATGAAACAGTGGAGAATCCGCATCTCCAAAAGCACATCTTGGAGTTGGCTTCCATGTTGGATGTCCGAAACGTTTTCCTGGAGACCACGCTTGACGATTATTAAAGCAGGGAAGGCGTTCTGGCTTTCTTAACTGCAGAGGGGTTTTCCAGCCACAGATTTTTGAAATGGTGCAGTTTTCTAATGTGAAGATCCCCAAAAAGGAATTTACTTGATTTTTATTTTTCAACTTGCGACTATTTTTTTAAAGAATAAGACGGCTCTGTGCACAGCTGTTCCATTCTGTATGGGGTCAATTTTATAAGCTAACCCTTTCTGCATCTTTTAAAATGGAGACTAAAGGAATCCCTTGGGTTTTAAAGTTTTTTAAGTTGGTGGTTCGAGCCACCCGTATCACGGATAATCCCAAGTCTTGAGATGCTATCGGTCACTTCTAGCCCGTGTGTGGAAATTCTTTATTTTTGTACAATTTTTAACAAATTGGAAGCAAAAAAAAAGGCAACACTCCAAGAAGAAAAACAACCTTTTACCCCACGCCCCAACGACTCCGGATTTGAAATGTGAATGAAGGGACCACGCAATACAAAGCAGTCATAGCAATAAAAGTCTTTCAAGACAACGTGCTTGGTTGGCTTGAGAGAGCCGCGCATCGGAAGGGACATTGGAGTGGTCCCAGAAAATGTCATGTTCCCATCAATACCTTCCTCTAGTCGAAGCCCAAGTTGTACGTTGGCTAAGCACGCTCCGTGGGCCCGAAAGAACGGGCGCGTGCAGTTATTTCCACGTGGAGGAAGTGAGCCCAGTTCTTTTTCTGGACCACCATTCATGCCTCTTGCAGAGCCACGGAACTCCTGCCCCAAGAGGATGGGCGAGAACAAGTGGGTTTGGCTTCTGGAGTCCTCGAGGGAGAACTGCCTTCCTCCATCGTTTCGGCAAGGCCTGTTCCCGAGCTCCGGCCAGAGTTGGTCGTAGGAATGGCGAGTTCCGCACTTTCCCATCACGTGGGTGTTGGGCAAGGAGCCTCTTTGAACTGCCACTGCCACGATTGCCCTCTGGAAGACTCTTTCACGGTGCTCTTCTACATCCGGGAGAGCTGGCGGTCCTTGGTTCGTGATCAGAGATCCTGTAGTGTGGTGGAAAGATCACTGCCTTGCATCTGCGCAACCTAAAATCAAACTGCAGTTGTAGGAGAGGCTTGTCGGCTCCCTCGCGGCCTGGTGCAGAATGTCCCGCAAGCCCTCCAGTAGGTGGATTCCCATCCTCAGCTTTCCAGCAGGGCCCTTCCTGTGTTCTTCTGGTCTACAGGGACCTCATTGCTATTGTAAGAGGGGTTTTCCTTGGGGCATCAGGAGAACTGGCTAGCAGCAGGGAAAAACTGCCCCAAGGCAGTGTCACATCGCCAGCGTACACTGAGAGAAAGGCAGCGTGCAGATGCCATGGCGGATGAAAAGGGAAGGCAAGGAAGGCCAAGTGCTGCTTTCCCCGTCCTCCTTTGCACTTGGCCGGCTGCTGTCGATGGCCAATGTACAGCCAATGTACGATGTCGATGTACAGCCAAGCACAGCCATCCCGAGGGCATCCCTGTTTCGTCTGTGTGGCCTCTTTCCCCTTTTTCATTCTGTGTTCACGGACTAGTGCTTTGTACAGCGAAACGGCTTCTCCGCCACGGTGTGGCTGCAAATCCTGCCATGGGCACTGAAGTCCTAGAACGTTTCTTCCGATGGAATTCCACGCTTTCGAACCGAAGGAAATGGCGCCCGCAGAGGAGGTCTGGGTGAACGAAGTTGTAGGCCTCGCGTTCTCTTGTTCCTCTGGTCCAGGTGGTCTTTGATAGGCTGCCGTAAGAGTCCTGTGTCTGTCCTTGCATCCGTGTCAAGAACGGAGTCCCGTGTAGGCCAGTGTCCAGTTTATTCCGGTTTATTCCGGCTCCCAGAGAGCACAATTCAAGCACCGTTCTTCCCCTTGCTGTGTGTGCTCTGTAACGTGGGGTATCTCGAGGTCTTAATAGAAAATGTGGTCCTTTCAAAGCTAGCGTTGAAACCATGGAACGAGAGCTTTTTCTCTCTCTTTGAATGCTCTACCCAAGTCAGCATTATTGGCTAGGACTCTCTTCCAACAGGCTGTCACGCGGAACGTCTCTCAGTGGACTATTAGCTACTTGTCCAGGATGAGGCCCAAACAGCCAGCGTGTTGGACAGCAGAGCTGGGGAACGCAGAGTTTGGGGAGCGTTGGCAAGCGGTGCCTTAAGCTGGGCATGAAGTACAGTGAGAGGGCACGAGGGTGGGCAAATTTTAACTGCCCCAGTAGCCTGGCTCAAAAGCGCCTTCACTTTCAGCAGGTGCACAGAAGAGCAGTGCAATAGCAAAGCACTTCCACTGAAGGAGGGTTGGGGATGGGCACGGAGGCATTTTCTTCTGTGGTGCTTTGATCTTCTGGTTCCCTTTTGCCTATTTTTTTTTTGTGTGTGTGTAAATGACAATGTAGATGAAAGTTGTGTGTGTTTATATGTACAGTATGCACTCTGCCTGCCAATGGAGAGGGGGGGGAGGGAATGGGGTGCTGCCTGTAAATGTGTCTATATGTAGATATTTAAATAGGAATTTTGGAATGCCACCGAAGGTCTGTGCACAGGTGCTGAGTAGGATTCATCCCATGCCTGGCTGGATGGGGGGGGGATCCATCCCATGCCCGCAAAGGATGCTCAGGCTGTGATTTTAGGAGCCTTGAATTCCCAGGTGGCATTTTGGCTGTGTGGACTTCCAGAAGGCGTCCCGGTCCTGATGATGGGGCCGTGAACGTCTTTAAACTCAAGACAAATATTTCGTTAATTGTGACCTTGTGATGCTCACCGAGCTCCAGGCCGCTAATGTGGAGGCTTGTTGGTCTCCCTGTCGCGCTTTGATGTTAGTGCACCTCCCGAGCGTGCTTTAAATTGCATATTGTTCCGAGGGGGGGGGATGACAACTGCCTAGAAAATAACATTGTTCTCCATTCTGCAAGCAGAATTTGCCATGTATCTAACACTCCGTAACTTGGATTTCCAAGTGAAATGAGGTTCCCCTGATGGCTGCAGGTGGTGGTTGGGTCACGTCTCCGCTGTTCTGACACGCTTCGTTCGGTTTTCTTTCGTTGAAATAGCTTGTGTGCGCACGGGTGAGTTTGGAAAGGAGGCGTCGGTTTTGTATGCTATTTGTTAAATATTTGTCTTGATTGTAAGTCTAGGTCATAACAGAATCAAGTATACACATCGACACAACAGATATGCAAAAGATAAATAAAATAACTGCAGACGCATAAAAGAAGCAGATAACCCTGAACATTCTTAAAACAGCGTGCTACATATTTATATTGCATTCTCAGCTGCCTGTGCAAATGATGATTTTTTTCTTTCTTTCAAAAAATCTTGGTTTCATTTGCCAGTAAAAACTCAACTTTCTGCTGGCTTGACTAAGAGTCGGCACAGAGTAGGAGTTTCTGTGCCTCATTTCTGAATGAGACAATCAAACAGCGAGGAATGTTCTCCTCTGTACCAGCTCCATAAATGCAGCACTGAATCAAAGGGAATATTTCTGAATCAGCCATGAAGGACAGCAGAGGTCACTTGATGAAATCAAAGGAAATACTCTTCTTTTCCAATAGTATATTTAGCTCAAGGAGATAAGTTCTGCACACATGATCGAATTTATCTTGCAGTATCTTGAAGTGGATCTCCTATTAGACAGCAGCCACAACTCCAGCTTGGTAAAAACATTCTTTCACCTATTTTTGAATTGTGCTTTGGCCACTAGTTTAAAATTAGAAAAATGTGCTGAATTGAAGTCCAAAGGGCCTTATCAAATGAACTGTCCTTTTGTAACCCGCTTTGGTACTCTGTGAACTTGAAAAACAGAAACCGGACTTCATTTAATAACCTGACTGCAAGTCTGCCCTTGTGGTTTATGCACAAGGCTGAGGCTGCAACCCTATACACATTTTCCTGGGAGTAAGCCCCATTGAGCAGAATGGAACTACTGAGTAAACATGTATAGGATTGTGCCCCCAAACTGAGCAAGCGGCAAGATGTTCTCACTCTTTAAGGCTGCTCCCATAGCACGAAGACATTTGTCTTGATTTGTTACTTGGTGTTTGTTGAAGCCAGCTTAAAATCCAGGAAAAGCCTCTTGAACGGTCTTTTGGAGAGGGACTATTGCACAGATGTGGAGCACATTCTTTGGGCAAAAAGGATTTGAACTGTCTTGCCTGACTTCAAATTGTGTTCCCTGCAGTTTGTACACAGGGCAAGCAACCAAATTGCCTTATATTTAAATGTCTCGCAGCTCCTTTTAAAGAGGAACATGTTCTGAACTGCTGATGCATCTCTTTAGAACAAACTGTGGCATTGAACACGTAATTGGGGATGACGCATTTAACATGTCTGCAGCTGTGTGTGAGAGAGAGATCTAGAGTTGTACTGGGACATGAGGAGTCTTAACCCTTTTGTTCCTACTGTCATCCCAGCCTCGATTTCTTCCTCTCCACAACTGCCATTTACCAAAGAGTTAAAAGTCACAAACCTAATTCACACCTGCAGCCTGTGGGTGTATCCATACAATAACATCTCTGTGCCTCTCAAATGCATACCAGAGGGAAAATCCTGCTTTTAGGTTTTGTTTGGAGAAAAATACGCAAACTGAACTAGCGTCTGCCATACAGATTTCTCTTGTTGCAATACCCCTGCATAATAGCAGCATGTGGTTAAGTGAACCTTGCCATCAAATTAGAGTATTTGTAATACTGTGCAAGTTTAAGCCTACGCAAGGGGAAATGTTGGCCTAACTGAGAATCTTTCCAACCAAGAGTGAGTCTTATTAGTCAAGCCACCAAAAACTTCTCCTGTCTGCTTTGTGACCATCAAATGGTAAACATCACTGGAATTATAAATGGGCTGCCAGCTTTACAAATATATTTACCTGAATACTGCCAACTTCAAGCTGCAGCAAATAAGCTATAGTAACTTCATATGTTGTTGGATATTAAGTCAAGGTTATTTGAAACAGAAGGTCGTCTGATCACTGTAACAAGGGTAGTGCAGAAATAACATTTAAGCCTTGTCTTGTATCTTGACATTTTTGAACTCACAGAAATACCCATTCTTACACTTTCCAGATTCTCGGTGAGAATTCTTTAGGAATGAGTTGGCTTCCATGACGTGCTGATCTTCTGGGATACCTTTTTGTCTCCTTGATTCAAGTCTAAGTGGACCACCCATTCTTGTTCTTGCAAGGGTAATCAGTCTAACCCCGTTTTGGAAACATTTGCTGTGGAATCCATTTGGAATCCATTTGGATTCTGGTTTGGAATCTACATTGTATTATCGAGGTTACCTCTTCAAGCGTGCTTGCTTGGAAGTAAATTCCAATCATGTGGACACAAAGTGCATATGAGGTATAAAGGAAGTAGGATACATTTACTCTAGAGCAAGAAGCACTCAGCACCACTGTGCAGATTCCTTCCGGCCTTCATTATTTAACTAGAGCCATTCTAAACTAAGGCAACGGAGTCGGGGCACGGACTAAACTTCCTTAGATACAGTTTCTTATATATACGCCTTAGCCATAAAGCACAAAACACACACACACACACCACACTGCCCTGCTGTTAGGGGGCGGCGTGTGATGAAAGGGAGAAAATGGTACGATTTGGCTTCCCAGAAGAATGGAGCACCTTTTGCCTTTGGGAATTGCAGGATGTTCAACAGATTTAGGAGATGGCCTTTCTCCTGTAAAGCATCTGTAATCGACTGTGTGTGTGTGTGTGTGTTGTATGTGTGAAATTAACTTACAAAGCCAGGAACTGCTTACTGTTTCAGCATTCCATTTCTTGGAGACCTGAGACTGACGGGTGGGCACACGACTGCTGGACATCTCAGAATGACATTTGACGCAAGCACTCCTTGAGCAAACATTGAAGTTACATGTCAAAATTTTAGCTGTTTTTTAATTGGTGGCTTTGAATTCTAGTACCACTAGGGCCTGATTACTGATTCTATTGTGGATCTTTAAGCCTGTGCTTTCAGTGCCATTTTGCATGTTTATGCATATTTCGTTTCGCTTGTATGGGCCTTGTTAGCTTCTAGCTCTGCAGATGCTTGGTTTGGCTATATAAAAATTGTGGTGTGTTCTCTGGTATGGTGATTCTCTAGTCCTTCAGTCATGTAGGCATGTTTTGGACAACGCAGCACAAAACAAATTCCGTACATAACAGTCACACTGAACCCTGTTGCACAATGGAATTCATAAACTATAGTTCACATCAGCAAATGTTTTAGAAGTCTTGATGCCAACAACTTTAAATCAGGAAGGGCTATGAATGCACAGAAATAAAGTTTTGGGACCCTAATGCAATCTTGGGATAGAATCCCTATTGAAATTCAAGGAACTGTAAAGAACTGAAGTCAGACATTCACAGCACAACCTCTACCTGGAATGGCACATTCTCCACAATGGAAACAAATTTGCTAGGACTATTACATGACTATATTTAGGAAGTAATATGCCTATTGGTTTTCTTTTTTAAACATGCTTCTTATTTGGAAGTTGAACTAATCTGCCTTCTTAGTGGTTAAAAACTTACATAATCTGTGGCAAATACTTGTCTGTAATGGAAATGTTGTTGAACTGTGATGCCAGTTGTACAGAATATACAGCTGTACCTTTTTAGGATCCGTCTCATGAAGAGATTGAAGCACAACCATTTTACATGTACCTAACCTGTTTGAAGTGCTGCTAGTCCATAGTGCATGTGATGATGCTGTAGGGTAACAAACCTCTGTAAAGGTTCACAAAGCCAGTTACCTTTGTTACTTAACCATGTTTTGGTGCCAGTTTCTCTACATTATGACTTGAGATTTTTACAGCATTCCTGATCTGACCCGTGTGAGACGATGCTTTTCATACGCTGAGAGGATCGGGGGTAATTCTTGTTTACAAAGTTGTAAATGACATTTTTTTCCCTCTTGCCAACTTATTGCTTACACACCATAGGCCCCAGTTGATGTGGACACTTAATGTCTGTCTCTTGTAATACTGTACAAAATTGTCTCTAATGCATCAGAATTACCTAAGCCATATGCTCAATCCTGGATGTTTCTTTATCCCATCGGACATTCTCCCCATTTGTTGGCTGGTACTGCTAATTCATGCTGTGGTTTGTGCAGATGTATCCCCAAGGGTTTCCCTGAAAGCTATCTTGGCACGATGGCAATGGTAGAGCCTGTGGCAACCTTTTGTAAATGGGAAGCGTTCTACTTACTGCTGTTGGGAAGACCTGTCCCCCAAAACAAAATCTCCAAGCTAACACTGTGATTCTCTATCGACACGACACAGCATCAAGGGAACAAAGTACTGCTTTTAATGTTGTGTTAAGTGACAAGGATATGACATTACTGGGGTTTTGCTGTCAGTGTATTGAAGACTTTCACGTTGGTTAATGTTTGCTTGGACTGTGAGTACATTCATTTGTGAATTACTGTACATGAATTTTGTATTGGAGCCCCTCCAGGACTATATGTATCACCAGTATACAATAAACATATTTGCTTAATTGTGTGCATCTGAGCCTTCGAGGTGAGCCGTAAATAAAGCAGGAGCGGGTGTCAGTCCATCTGATGCTTAGAATTTTACGGGTGGCTTTCTCCAGCCCCTCTTTTTACCACTGTGTCCCGTGTGTGACACAAGCACAGGGGCAGTGCCCGCCATGTGAAACAGTGACACTGCGGGCCTTGTGTTGGATCTCTGGATTTAACTCTCCACGGGTTCCAAGCCTGCGGTAGAGGGCTATAGCTCAGCTCCTAGATGTGACTGGAAGCATCTTCTGGTCGTGGCCAAAACATCTCTGCCCCAGTGGCGGGCAGTCCCTGTGCTGGATGGGAACCCTTGTGGCGTTCCACCCACGCGCCCTCCCGCCCTTTGCTGCGGTCCCCCTGGAGCCCACTGCTGTCGCCACCTGTATTAATAGGTTAAGGGCGGGACTGTTTTCTCCCATACATTCCGGTTGGCACCATTCGATCATCCGTGGGGGCGCCGGCAGTGGATATTGACACTCGAGTGTTGATATCGCTCCTTTGATGCTTCCACCTGAGTGTCAGTAACAATTTGGTGTTATGGACACTCCGGTGTGCTTTTGTGCAGGAAAGCGACCGTCAGCGGTGCGTACGTAATGTAAGTACTTAACGTCCTGCAGGCACTGAAGTGCCCAAGGACTGCGCGGTGGCGCCTTGGCAGCGCACTGGCCTCTGAACGTTGCGATTCTCCGCCGCTTATGGACACTCCAATGCAAATGCCAAAGCGGTGATATTGATATCCACTGGGTGGGGGTGGGGGGCTCTCCTTCCTTCCAGTGCCACCTTCAAGCCCAGGTTAGAGGGATGGAGGCGCCACAGGGGCGAGCGCCGGCTGCAGTGGGCGGGACCCAAATCTGCAAAACGAAGAGCCGTTAGGACGAGAACCACGTGATAGTGTTTAGTAATATGATCACTGAATGAAGAATTAAATTAATTCGTCCCCCGCCAGGCCCTGTTTGTTTAAAAAAAAAAAAAAAACGAGCGCGAGGCGACGTCGTCAAGAACAGCGCCAAAAATGTCTTGTCTCCCTCCTCTGTTTTCTCCCGCTCTTTTTCTGTCGCGCGAAGGGCGGGGTCTGCTTTGCTCCGCCCCCTCGGCGCTGCGCGCGCCCCGCCCCTTCCCTCCGCCCCCTCTCTCCTGGCGCATGCGCGGCCGCGTCTCCCTGCTGCTGTCGCGTCACTTCCGCCAGACTCCGGCAACCGAGTTTCCGGGTCCGGCGGCGGCGGCGGCGGCGGCTGTAGCGCGACCGTTTCTGTCAGGACCAGCTGGGTGAGTGGCGGCAGCTGCGGCGCCGAAGCGCCATTGGCCGGTGCATTACGGCAGCGGGCCCTCGGATAGGACAGCGAGCGAGGCCTCCCGGAAGAGGGGCCGGTAACGCCCTTCGCTTGGCTCAGTGTAATTAGCGAAATGATCGTGGTGCGCGAATAAAAAGGTGTTATGGTAAATACGGTAACGGGGCAAGGAATCTGCCCGGGTGTTACAGTATTTACGGTAATTGGTGCCTCCGTATAATAGGTGGCTCTGTATAATTACAGTATATACGGTAATAGGTGGCTATATACAATAGGTGACTCTGTACATTACAGTACATACGGTAATAGGTGGCTATATACAATTGGTGGCTCTACATTACAGTATATACGGTAATAGGTGGCTGTATACAATAGGTGGCTCTGTACATTACAGTATATATGGTAATAAGTGGCTATATATACCTTCTTCCCCCCATGACCTCCCCCAGCCCCCCTTTGACCGTAACCCGCTTTTAAACTGATGCTTTCCTCCAGCGAGGCTCATTCCCTTTGTGTGCTTAATTTTATTTTTAGTTATCCTTCCCAGTGGCTTGCTGGGAACAGACGTACAGCATTATGCAGGGGCTGGAGAGAGGGATGTTCTTTCCAGGGAGGGGACATCCACTAAAACTGAGTGTTCAAGGGTGCAAGGAGGTAATCAGGGTCTGGGAAGGCAGAGCTGAGGACGGTAGAGGCTGTGCTGGCCCTCCTTCGCAATGCAATCAGTCTGAGAGTGAAAACGAGGCTCTGTGTGCCGACTCTGGTGTCCTGTAGCCAGGTTGTCAAGGGATCCAGTGAATAATGCATAGGGTGATGGTGTCGGGTGTATGGAAAGGCTGAGCAGAGGGAAGGCAGGCCCTTTTCTGTGTGGTTAAGCAGAGCCTCCTTTTCATTTGAGCTCCCTTGTGTTGGGGGGGGGCAGTGCTTTCCTCTGGCAACCCACCTTGCACTCCTGTGCATGGCACCTTTCAGTGGCAGTGTCCAGGTGATGCCAGCGAGGCTGGAAGCATCTGTCCAGGCCTCAGTGGGGGACTGTGGCACAGTTAAAAAGGAGACACTTGGCTCGCAGGAAGTCCTGAGGCCAGTCCCTAACTGCATCTGAGCAGGGTTTCTCAAACTGTGGGTTGGGACTTGATTTCTGGTGGGTCCTCCAGAAAAACACGGTGATGGGAAAATCAAATAACTAATTGCCTCAAGCCCTGATGTGGTTCAAAAATCAGATCGCTGCCTACTGCCCTGCAAATAGCTGAGCTCCTGCAGTTTGCAAGAGAGCTGCTCATTCCCCAGCAAACAGATTCTTGTGCACCACATCTTGCCGTAGCACACAACATTTCCAGGCGCTCCGTTGCAAAATGAATTGTATTGCGTTTGGTGGGGAAGCGGAAGGTAGAATTATTTTAGAAAAGACAGCCAAACAGGTGACGTTGGAGAGAACCTGTCCTGGGTGCGAAATGCCCTTCTTGGCCGGTTATTTGGGACTGGCTGCTTCCTGTCCACAGGTCTGCCTTGTCAGGTCGGCCCTCAGGTGTGATCCCTCTTGGACCGTCCTGCACTGCCGGGCTATGAGCCCCTTGAGGGAGTGACGCAAACTGGATGGAAGAGCAGCCCAGGAAGATGTTCGCAAAGCTGAAGAAGAAGGTTGCGGAGGAGGCTGCTGCTGCCCCGAGGCCAGGGGGGGCCGCTAGGATGCCCAGATCCGTCAGCAAGGAGTCGATCACCTCCGTGGGAGCGGACTCGGGAGACGACTTTGTAAGTGTGCGAGAGTCCCAAAGCCATGGTCCTCTCCTCGCACCTGGGAGACCATGAAATGGAGAGCGCCGGAAAAACGTCTGGTGGTGTGTGGGGTCTCCCTTTGAGGAAGTCTCTGAATTGCCTGTCTGTTGAACGAACCCTCTGGGCGTTCTAAAGCCTGACGTCCTGTGTCTCTCCCTCGACCCGCCCAGCCCTCCGACGGCAGCAGCTCCAGGGAAGACCTCTCCTCGCAGCTCTTCCGAAGAAACCAGCAAATACGGAAGCTGGAGGTGAAGCTCTCTGGTACGTTCCCAGCACCGGTGAAGCCTGGATCCCACCCCTGCAGCTGGTTGCGGAGTTGGTTCACATATGTGTGTCTATCCAAAATGCGCCTGTTAGATTGTGATTGTGCGCTGGCGGGCGGGCGGGCGGGCGGGTAAAACTAAAAACCCACCACCAACCCGCCAGGCGGTAAGAGGAGGGCACTTTCGGCAGCGCTGAGTCTTTTCCTTCTGTCCGTACCTGCCCCTGCCTCTGTAGTTAGCGTGCCACCATCGTATTCTTGGTAGGACTTTGCGTCCAGGTGAGGCCGCCTGCCTTGCCGTTCTGCAACAGACATGATTTTCAAGCCCAAGAAAATCATGGTCACCATTTTTTCCCCTTTCTCTTCCCCCCTTCCCCAATTTTCCCATTGTCTGTCCGTATCCGGCTGGTCCTGCTGCTGCTGCTGCTGCTGCCGCCTCTTCCCCCCCCTTCAAGATTACGCCGAGCAGGTTCGGAACTTGCAGAAGATTAAGGAGAAGCTTGAAATTGCCTTAGAGAAGCATCAGGATTGTACGTACCCCTTTTTTCCCCCCTGTTTCTTTCGGACGGAGCCTCTGAATGGAGTGTCAAGTAAAGGGCCAGTTCAGACAGAAACGGGCAAGGATGTTCTTCTGTGGGGAGGAAGGGAAAGTAGCGGGAGCTGTGCTTTTTTGCACGTAGGGGGAGCCAGGCTCCCGCGTGATGTGGGCACCCCAAGCAAGTGGCCGGGTGCGATTCAGATTCTGTGTCGCCCACAGCCTCCATGAGGAAGCTTCAGGAGCAGAACGAGGCACACCAGGCCAGCCGGGCCAAGATGGCCGAAGGGATGGCCTTGGCCCTGGAGAAGAAGGACCAGGTAATCACACCTGTGAAATGGGCGGCACCTGCTGGCCACCGCTGTGTGTGTGCGTGCGTGCAAGGACCAGTCTTTCCGGCTCCCCGGGATCCCTTTATTTAAACGGCCAAATTACATCCTGCAGTAATACGCGGCATGATTTTTTTTGGTCGTTTTCCAAAGTCGCCTGCCAAATACCTCTTCATCGCGAGCCCCTCCCAAACCCGCTGGGGTGGTTCTGCTGTTCCGGGGCTGCCCACCCATTCCCGGCAATTTCCCGCACGTCAGTGTGTGCTGACCGCCTTGTGGGGATGCATTGCGTATAAAGGGCCTTCTTCGCAGCGTGTGGGATGCACAACTCACCCGTTCCCTTCTCCGTGAATCTATTTGCCTGTGTGGTGCCTCCTTTTTGCTCCAAGTTCCTTGAAGCTTTGTGGCATCAGCCCTTAGGCCCCCCCCTTTCCCAACTGCAGCTCAGTCTAGAGACAGGAAATAATGGCACCTTCTTCCCCTATTTACCTGTTGTGTGTGTGTGTTCCAGGTAGGCATTGCAGTGTTCCGGGGTGCTGAATTGTCAGTTTGTGGGTGGGGTGTTTTCCCTGGCCCGTCCCGCTCCACCCCTCCTGCTTTCAGTCCCGGAAATGAGCTGAGGCTGTCCCTTTAAGGCGGGAAGCCCCACTGTGATGTCACAGGATGTCACAGCCCTGTGGCGGCTGCCCTGCAGAGCAGGCGTGGCCTGGGCTCCTTGTGAGTTTCATTCACTGCTCCCTCGCAGCCTCCTCTGGCGTGGTTCTGGCCTGCTCCCCAACCAAGCGGCCCCTTGTCCGTTCCCTGTGGGTCTGGCCGGCAGAAGTGCCAATGTTCACCTGCTCTTTTCTCCTCTTCCAGGAGTGGCGGGAGAAGGTGGCTCACCTGGAGAAGGCAAGTAACGTGCGGGCAAGTCCGGAGCCCACCTGCCCAAATCTTGAACTTGGCCCTGTGAGCGTTTCCTTGGAGGCAGTCCCTGGCCCAGTGGGAGTCAGGCCCAAGTTATTGCAGCCACACACACACACACCCTGCCTTTGACCGTCTCCCGGCTGAGTGAGTCAGGTCGTTGCCCGGTCCTTGCTTGTGCCTCGGCACCTTGAGGGCTGGCCCCCAGCTGGGAAGCGTGGCGCCCCTTAGAAGCTCTGGACTGAAGCTGGCCCCCTTCTCCTCTCCCCCGCCCCCTTTCCTGTGTGTTTTGGGGGCCGCCCCAGCAGGAAAGGAAGCTCCTTTCGGCCCAGTTGCAGGAGATGAGGGAGCAGAGCTTGAACCTCTTCCAGAAGCGGGACGAGCTGGACGAGCTGGAGGGCTTCCAGCAGCAGGAGTTAGCAAAGGTCAAGCACATGGTGAGGCTCCCCCCGCCCAGGCCTCTGTCGCCGGGGGCCCGGCTCAGGCCTCCTCCACCGGCCCCAGAGAGCCCCCAGCTCCAGCTTCTGCTGCCTGCCTCCCCCTTCCCCCAGCCCTTGCCCCGTTCCTGGACCGCTGGAGCGGCAGGGCTGTTGGGGTCACCAGCGCGGTCTCGTCTCTCCTGTGTGCAGCTCCTGCAGAAGGAGGAGTCCCTGGCCCACCTGGAGCGGGAGCGGGAGGCCTCCGCGCAAGAGCTGGCCCACACGCGGGAGAAGCTGCAGGCTGCCAGCGCCCGGTCCTCCCGCCTGGCCAGCGAGCTGCAGGAGCTTCGGCAGCAGCGCGAAGAGCTGGAGGCAGAGAGGTAGGGGGAGGCCTGTGCCCGCATCCTGGGCGGGTGGGGGCTCATAGGGCCAGGAGCCCCGCTGCTGCTCCGAATCGGGACAGCGGCTCCTGCCTGGTCCGGGAACCAGCCGGCTCTGGCCCCGTCATTGTCTTCCCTTGTTTCGCCTGCCGAAGGGACGGGCGCACGGAGGCAGAAGAGAGCGCGGAGAGCAAGATCACGGCCCTGGAGCAGCGGGGCCACGAGCTCCAGGCCTTCATCCAGCGGCTGTCGGTCGACCTGCAGAACGTGAGTCCTGCCCTGGCGCCGGCCCGCTGCCTTTCCGCCCGGGCGCCCTCGAAGCCGGGTTAAAAATGACGCGGTCGGACCGCGTCCTGGGAGAGCGGCAGCGTGACTGTGTAGGCACGCCTCTGGCAGACGCAGCCAAGTCTTCCATCGCGGTTAGAGCCCCCCCCCCCTTTTCGGACAGCTCAAGAAGGAGGACATAGAGCCCAGCTTGCAGCGGACAGCGCCAGCAGTACTGAGCTGCTGGGCCTTCCGACCTCACTGGGTGGCTCTCTTAGCAAAGAGATGTGGTCAGGCGGAGCTTTGTTCTGGTCCCGAGTGATGGTTGTCCCAGGATTTCCCTACCCTGCATCACAGCCAGATGAGCCCTGAGGCTGCAGGGAAAGACAGGCTTATAAGCACCTCAGAAGAGCCCTGCTGGATCAGGCCAAAGGCTTCCAGTCCAGTCCAGCTCCCTGCGTCTCGCAGTGGCCCACCAGATGCCTCAGGGCGCACACAGGACCACAAGATGCCTGCATCCCGTGGCCACTCCCTCGCGCCTGGCCGGTTTGTGTTTGCCACAGTCTGACTGGGCGGGTGTTCCTTCCATGGTTTCAGGCTCAGGCCTCCGCCTCCGGCTGCGAAAAGAGGCTGGCGACGCTGCAGGTGGAGCACGAATCGCTGAGGCTGGAGTACGAGCAGCACAAGCAAAAGGCCCAGCCCGTAAGTGTTGACGCGGGTGCCTGAAACGGCCGGGGGACACACAGGCGCTCCATGCTGGGCGCTGCCGGGGCCTGGGCAGTCCGCCCTGGTCTCCACAGAAGGCGACGTCCCAGGCATCCCAGGAGCCAGGGAAGACAGCTCTGTGCGGGCGAAGGGCGCGTTCTGGGAAATTCTCCCCGTGTCGGTTTCTGTGGCGGAGCCGAAAGGGTGTGTTGGGTGTCCCGACAGGTGCTGGCTGCGGTGGAGGAGAAGGACCGGCTCATCCGCCACCTGCAGGAGAAGGTGAGCCTGCTGGAGAAGCGCCTGCAAGGGGACCTCTCTGGCGACGAGCACGTCCGGGAGCTGCTCAAGGAGGTAAAGGTCGCGGGCGGGGCTGGGCCGGGCCGAGGACTCCCCTTGCCCCGTCCAGCGCAGAGGCCCCTCTCCCAAGCAGCAGCAGGGAGAGGACATGAGAGCGGGGCTGGACAGAAGAGAGCCCCCTTTGACAGGCACGCAGACCCAGATCGAGTGGCAAGGGGACCTGGGGCCAGATCCTCGGGCCTGCGGCGCCTGCTCCAGGGCTGGGCGTCGACTCTGTGGGTGCTCCAGCGAAGCGCTGGTCGGGGCAGGGCTGGGGCCTGCCTGCTCCGTGCAGTGCAGGGGTGGGCTGACGAGCGCCCCTGCCCTCTGCAGAAGAGCGCTCTGGAGCAGAGGCTGGAGGAGTCCCGGCAGCAGCTTCTCACGGCGCGGACGGGTCACACCGAGAGCCTGAGCCACCTGGAGACCCAGGTACGCGAGGGGGGGGGGCAGGTCGGAGGGGGGCCTGGAGCGGTCCAGCTGGCCGTGGGTGCCGGCTCAGTGCCGTGTGGGTCGCCTTCCAGGTCCGGACGCTGAGCGGCCAGGTGGCTGACAGGCAGGCGCTCCTGAGCGAGAAGGAGGATTGTGTGCGGAGCCTGCAGGAGAGCAGCCTGCAGCAGGTAGTGGCCGCCCGAGCAGCACCCCCTCCCTCATTCCCACGCCCCGGGCGCTTGGGTGGGCTCTCGAAGCCCCCGGAACAAGCCGAGAACTTTGGGTTTCTGCAGCAGAAAGACCACGAGCGGGCGCTCCAGCTGGCCCACGAAGCAGCGGCGAAGAGCAAAGACGACGTCCGGGAGAGGGAGCTGCAGCTCCAGAAGCTGGTGAGAAAGCGGGATGAGATTCCTGCACCCCCCGCCTGACTTTGAGGTGAAAGAGAGACTTGATGGCCCAACGTTTCAGCCCAAGTCAGGCGGGGGGAGGGAGGGAGAGCTCTTTCAGGCCTGCCCCTCCCCTCAGCACCCTCATTGAAAGCTCTGCTTCTCGGGCGGCTCCTCCTCCCAGACTGCTCCCCCCTTTTTCAGTAAGGGCGGTGTTCAGAACGGCGTTGCTGGTATTGAGGCGCTTGGCTCACGCCTGGTGCCTTGGCGAGAGCGTGTCACTCCTCCTGCCCTTTACAAGGCGACTTGCACCCATTCTCCTGTGCTTTAAGCGAAAAATAAGCTGCTAGCCCTCAAATCCACGGAGCTAAGCTGGAAAGCATGCAAGCCTCGCTTGTCGAAACGGAGGCAAGCTGCGCACTGTGGCAGCAGGCCTCAAATTCCCTCTGGCTTCTTTCCTGCTCCTCCCCCCCCCCCCCCCCTTTGCAGCAAAGGGACCTGGAGGTGGAGTCCGGCAGGGCGCAGGAAGCCGTCTCGGCTGCAGAGCGTCAGTGTGCGGAGCAGGCCAGGAGGCTGGAGGAGCAGGCCGTCGCCCTCCGAGCTGCCCACGAGTCCGAGCTGCTGACCGCCCAGCACAAGATTGTGAGTGTCCCTCCGCTCTCGTGGGCCGCGCCCCAGCCTCTTTTGCCTTCCGTTCGGGCTGGGGGGAAACGAAATGCGATTCGTGCGCCTCCCTGTCTGCGTTAGAGCCAGCTGGAGAACGAGAAGGCAGAACTCCTGGAGAGATGTGGCGGCCTGGAGAGCTCTGTGCGGAAGCAGGAGTCTGAAGTGGAAAGGCTGAAGGTAGGGCGGGGCGGGATCTGCACGCTGAGCGCCTTCCCGCGCAGTGGGCCAGTTGGGAGCCCCGAGTTTGCCTTTTGGGGGGGGGGAGTTGCCCCCTGTAACAGGTGTTCAGCCAGGAGAGAGCTGCTTGCAGGCTGCCCAGAGCCGGCTGCATAACAGCTGTGGCTGATTTAAGGGGTCCATGCCGGTCATGGGCGCAGTTCTGAAGCTCCCGGTGGCGGGGGGGACGGACGGGACACAAGGTCAGGCAGGATCAGGGCTGAGCATTCCCCTCTTTGCCATCTGGAAGGACTTCCACGCAGCCAAGCCTGGCCGGGTGCCGGGCCTTGGAGCAGGCTCGCCTGGCCTCCCCGCGGGGCTTTGCGTCCCGCTCGTTCTCGCAGCCACGCCAGGGCTCTTGCTCCTCTGCAGGCAGAGATGGACCGGAGGGAGACGGTCGGCGTGGAGATCGCCAGAGCCCTGGAGGAGGCACGGCGGCAGAGGGAGGAGCTCCAGCAGCAGGTGGGGCCCCGGGCAGCTCTGGGCAGCGGCGCACGTGGCCTCGGGGGAGGGCGCTGAGTGAGGCTTCGTCTGGAGTGTGGCTCTCGCGCTCCCGCCCCATCGAAGCCGGGCCCGCTTTGGTCCACGCGAGGGGAGGGGCTCCCGGGCTAGAACCGGCCCCTGACCCGCTTGCGGCCTTCTCCTGGCGCTTAGGTGGCAACCCTGACGCCACTGCTGGAGGAGAAGGACCAGCTCATCGCAGACCAAACTGCCGCCCTCGTGAAAGGGGAGGAGGAGCTGCAGCGCTTGAGGCAAGGTGAGGCTCGGGGGGCCTGAATCCCGCGGCTCCGACTGACGGCGGTGGCCCCAGGGCTGCGCGAGCCTTTCTCCCGGGACCCCAGCCCCTCCCCCCTGCAAGTCTGCGGGGGCTCTTGGTTAAGAGACGGGGGAATCTGCAGGCGCAGGGTCAAACTGGTCCTTCCTGGGCCGGCGGAGGAGGGCGTGAGGACCCGCCTCCCTTGTCGCAGGGAGGAGGAGCCACAGGCCAGGCCGTTAACCTGGGGCGCCCACAGCCCCTCCTCTGCAGCGAGCTCACAGTCTGCCCCTGACTGACCCCCGCCGCGTGGTCCCTCTCGCCCCAGGCCACGACTCGCTCCTGCTGCAGATGCGCCACTCCCAGTCCAGTCTCGAGCTCTGCCAGCGTCAGGCCGTGGAGAGAGCTGCGGCGGCGGGAGAGCAGACGGGCCCCCTGCAGGAGCGCCTGCTGGTCGGCGGGAGCCAAGTGAGCCGCTGGGGGGGGGAGGGAGGGAGGGAGGGGGCGCCTTTTTAGATCAGCGTGTCTAAGATTAGATTGGTCACCTCTCTGGGGGCCCCGTGAAGCTCTCGTCCCTCTTCCGTCGGTGGTAAATGTTGTCCTTGCGCATCTCGACAGGCCCCTCCGTCGGACCCAGCGCCCTTGAGGAAGCCCCTGCGCCCCTCCGAGGACACGGAGGCGGAGCCCAACGGGGAAGTCTCTGCCCTGGACGTCCTCCAGCTGCAGAAGGACAACGGGGACCTGGAGCAGCAGGTGGCCGAGAAGAGCAAGGTGCGGGCTCTGCAGTGCCCCAGGGCCCCCTTCTGTCCTGACCCACCTGCACCGCCCCAGCCCCAGAGCTGTCCGGTCGGGGAGGGGAGCATGGCACGCCCCTGCTCTACGTGACCCACCGCGCCGTGACTCCTTGTGAGCCGAAACGCCTCCTTCTCCTCCGGTAGGTGATAAAGCAGCTACAGCAGAGGATAACGGAGCTGAAGAAGACCTTGCAGAAGGAGCTGGTGAGTGTTGTACACCTTCCCCCCCCCCCCACAGATGTTCAAAGGCTAATAGACCCAGCCTGACACTCCCCCATATTCCACTGGCTCTTCCCTGCCAACGCTGCGTATTCCAGGGTCCTGCAGGAAAAAGGCAGGAAGTTGCAGTGGGAAACAGATTCCGGAGAACCCTTCTATTTAAAAGGGGCAAGTTTCTAGCCCTGGTGGAGGAATCCTTGACCAGCTCCCACTGCGATCTCAGGAGAAGGGGGCCAGGGCAGTCTTTCAAGTGGCTGAGCAGAACCAGAACAGCCCAGTGCTGCAAAGCATAACACAGGCTTCCCCCTCCAGCTTTCCCCAGCGCAGAACGTTTATTATGATTTTTGGAATGGGGCAGGCAGAGTCCTGCTTCTTTCCTGCCTCTCGCAGCCCTGGAGAGGCTTTTGCCTGGGGCTGAAACGGGAGCTCTGCTTTCAGAAAATCCGACCCGACGGCGAGGCCCCCGAGGTGCCCAGCGCTGCCCTGACGGTGACCAACAACGCGGACCTGAACGACTCCCGGGAGATCAACTTCGAGTACCTGAAGCACGTGGTGCTGAAGTTCATGTCTTCCCGGGAATCAGAGGTAGGGCCCTGCTGAGGCCGTTGTGACTGGGGGTGGGGTGGGAAGGTGGGGTCTTGGCTGTCCTTCCTGGAGGTGGGGTGTGTGTGAATCCATGCAGCAGCTCCGAACAAGCGAGTCGTAGCCCTTCGTCCCTGCCCCGGTGGAGTGTCGACAGGCACCACGGCGCAGTGCAGTCTGGGGCAGAAGTCCTTCAGCAGCATCCTCGGAGAGACTCTTGGCCACTTGGCTCCAAGCTGGCAAAGGCCCGCCTTGTCTCCCAGGCGCTAGTGGGAATGTCTTGAGGACACGCAGAAGCCGGCCCTCTCCCACTGGGACTGGGGTAGAGAGGGGGGGGGGGCCTGTGGTGACCGTTGTCTCTCTGTCGTGCGCCAGGCCTTCCACCTCCTCAAGGCGGTGTCTGTGCTGCTGAACTTCTCCCCAGAGGAAGAAAGCATGCTCAAGGAGACCCTGGAATACAAGGTAAGGCTTCTTGCCAGCTCAGAGGACAGGTGTGTGCTTGCTGTGGCAGGTGTGGAGTGGTGCCCGTGATGGCTTGGGGGGGACCACCTGCGACGGCGGAGGGGGCAGCGGGCTGGCAGCGCTCTCGTTTAACCACAGACGCCTTTTGTGTTGTGCTTCCCCCCCCCTCCCCACACCAGATGTCCTGGTTTGGGTCAAAGCCGTCTCCCAGGGGCAGCATCCGGCCTTCCATCTCGGGCCCCAGGACCCCGTGGCTGTGAGCCCCCCCCCCGTCCCCCGAGGACGAGCTGCCCGCCTCCAGCTTACTCTTTTCCTCCTGCGCGACGGACGCCCGCCCCAGCCACGCCCGAGGGATCTGGGCTGCCCGCGGCAACAGTGTTTTGTACGAGAGCTCTGAAAAATGGTTTACACAGCCAGACCGTCACAGGGGGTGTCCTTTGCTGGAGTGGGGGGGGGGCGGGCTGCCTGGCCCGTGCCTGAGGCCTTGCAGAACCAAAGGGTTAAGCACCTGGTGGCAGACACTCGTGGTCTGAGATGCCTGGGGGTGTGTGTGCAAAGCCCCAGCAGTATACCTCGAGCGAGCGAGAGGGGTGTGTGTTCCTGTGGCATCACCCCGGCAGGGAGGGGAGGGTCTCTTGCTTTCTCAGACTGCCTTGGACACGCCCCCCTCCCTCCGCTGTGCCGGGTTGCGGGGCTGCTGCCCTGATGCTGTCTGACGCAGGCGGCTCTAACCAGAAGTGGGCAGTGGGGCTTCCAGCACAACTTTCCTTGCCCCCTCTGGCCAGCTCTGGTTTTCCCAAAGGGCCGTGGGGCAAAGACCCAGTTGCCTTTTTAGATTAGTGTGTACAGCTAGGGGAACGGGGTGTCTGGGGGCAAGCAGCTGCTCAGGCGGGCGGGCGGGCCTGTTTCCCCCTTTGCTGAACTTGTAGGGGGAAGTGGTGCTGGCTTGATGACAGCCCCCCCCTCCCGCCTAGAGTCATGGGCACCGCTGCTCCTACAACCTGTTCCCGTTTTTAACACTACTTCGAGGTCAGCTTGCCTGCAGAGAGAGGAGGGACAACTTCCTCGTCTCCGTCAGGTGTGTTTCCTTTAGTCATTAACCAAAAACAAAAAAACCCAGCTAGAATAGAAGCTGCAGGGTTGTTGTTTTTTTTAAACTAATACTGTATATTTAAAGCTGCTCTCACTGAGTTCAGAAGCCCAACCACGTCAAGCAGCAGGTTGCAGGCTTAACACTACCACTGCATTATTGCTAAGCAACAGTATTCGTACCAGCTGCTTATTCAGGCGGAGTCAACCAGGGAAGGGGGGGGGTGGGATGCTCTGGTCTTCCTTCCAAGAGTGCAGAATAGAAAACCACCACCCCCGCCCCCAGCCTGCATTGGAGGGGTGGGCCAAGCCCAGCGCCCAGGCAAGCTTCCTTGGCCAGGAGTTTGTGGGAGCAGAACGGCCAAGTTCTTTTCCCCTCTAAGGTATCTGTGTAAGAATGAGGTGTACATATTCAAATAGTCGCAACCGATGCACTTTCTTCCTTGTACAAAGACCCTGGCGGGGGAGTGTATATAGAGGAGCCTTGATGGACAGGAGGCTCGTCCGTTCCCGCTGTGTACAGAGGGGTGGGGGGCCTGTTATGTGACGGCTAGTAGAGACCGGATTTGTGGTGCAATACGTTTTTTGATTAAAACTTGAGGCTGACTTGCTACCTTCTCGCCTGCTGTATGACGGAAGCATCAATGTGTTAAGACTTGGGTTTGTCCTTTCCTCCTCAGGGAAGCTGCCAGGCCATGACCCAGTCCTCTTTGTGGGGCTAGGAATGGGTGGAAAAAGAGGGGGTGGAAGGGGAACATGCGCCTCCTTGCACACCGATAGTCCCCTCTTGACGGGGGGGGGGGGTGCAGCGGCTTCCGCCAGCTTGCTTTTCTGCCCTGCAAGTCGCCTAGAGTGCCTCGGGGCGATACACTAAGGGCTGCTGGCTGCCTTCCCCAAGGGTGCTCACGGCTGAGGGAACGACTGCCCTGCCCTGGGGACGCCGCAGGCCACTCTAGCCCCAGCCCCGAAATTCCTGGCTGTCACCTGGGTCCCAAAGGCCCTGCAAGGAGGAGACCAAGCTGGGAATACCTGTCCGAGGACCCCAACAGAAACCACGTGCTCTCACCGTCCCAAGAACTTTTTATTTGATAGCGCAGCAGGCACTTTACATGGAACCAACTCCGTACAGAGTCCAGCTATTCGACCGTATGTACAAAAAGCCCTCTTGCATAAGAAAAAAACCCTTCTCCGGCCCCCCCCCCAAAACCAGGCTCACAAGCTTTGCTTCCACCCCCACACCTCCACCCCCACCGCACACATGTGTTAATTTAAATTAAAGGCTCACTCATCCACACGCACACTTGGCCAGAGCAGTAGCCGTGCTGGAGGCAGGCAGGGGCACACACACCCCCACCTTCCATTCGCAGCCCAAGTTGCCCCCCCCCCCCCGCCTCCAGAATCTGATAGTCAGACAACATCAAGACATGGACCTCTCCCACTCCCCCACCACGGTTACAGGTACTTGTCCCAAGAGTGGGAGGAGACTCCCCAAGTATGTCAGTAGGTTTCAGTGGTGCCCGGCCACGAGGACCCCAGCCGGGCAGTGCGGCCAGGCCCTCTTCCGGGCTCCCAGAGTTCTTGGCGTTCTCCGCTGGAGTGAAGGCAGTCTCTTTACACAGTTTTTCGCGCAGTGAGAACTCGTACTATGGATCCTAGTCCGCCTACTGCTAATGCCTGGCAGGGAGGGAGGGAAGGAGAGAGAAACTGGCATTAGCGGGGTGGGGGGGCCGCCCCCACGCAGTGGAGACCTGGAGCTCTCCCTCTCCAAAGCAACACCAGCACCTGCCTCGGAGAACAGGAGCGCTCTGCAGTTCCAGGGGGAGAAAACGCCCCCTCCTCCCAGACTGCCTTGGATCCACCCCACCACCCTCCCCAAGTCTGGAAATGAGGGCAGCTGTCAGGTGGGCCTCTGGAGCCAAACCTGTCCAGGGCAAGGGGGGGGGAAAAAAAAGCCCTTCGGCAGCCTTGGAGGAAGTTGGTGTGTTGGGCTAGATCCGTCACGCTCCCTGGGACCTCGGAGGGGTGCCCAACTCCCTAGCTCCGAGCAGGAAGCACAGCAGGAGGCACCAAGGCACACAAGCGGATCCAGTTAAACCTGTGCAGGATCTGGAATGCCGTTCAGAGTTTGGGCCCCGGGCCAGGACGGCGGAAGAGGCCTGTGCCCTGGAGACAGCCACACATCTCGCCCACCCTCGTGGCTCAGGAAGAATGGGGGGGGGGAGTAGTCCTTGCCCACAGAGCAGGAGAGGGGGCCCCTGCACTCTCCGTCCGAGATCTAAGCCTGGAGGTGAGAGCAGCCCCCCCCCTCCTCAGGAGGCTCTGAGTGGCAGCTGCTTCCTGGACTCATGAGCACGAGGCCCGCCTTGCAAAAGATTGAGCCCGTCAACTCTTTTGGCAAGGCCTTGCCTTTGGGGGACGGGGGCGGAAGGCACACACAGCCACCCTCGCCTCCCACCGCACGTGAAGCCAGCCAAGCTGCCGTTGCCCTGGGAGACGCATTCCACGTTGTCATGGGAACACCAGGGAGCCCCTCTGCCCACAGCTGCGCTCGAGTTGCAGATGCTGAGGATCCAGCAGCGCGAGAACCAACTCGGGGGCACAAGTTTCTACTCTCCCCCCCCCCCGGCGTTGCTACTCAGGAAACCCAGCACCCTTCGCTGTCAAGGAGGACCTTAAAAAACCTCACGCACCTTTTCATGCCACTGGAGTAGTATTGCACTGCTATTTTCCGTCGGCTTTTCAAACCCTTTATAAATGTACTTCATTAACAAGTCGATGCCGTTGCTGTCCAAGGAGTTCACCGCCGGCTCTATTTCGCTGCCCTTGAAAGAGGTGAGGACCCTCAGCACCACCTCCTGGGCCCGCTCCTGCGGAGGAAGAGAGAGGTAGCGCCAGGCCAGGCGACACGGGAGGTGCCTGGCAAAACCGCCTCCCCGGTGGGGAGACAAGCCCCACGCGGATCCCTCGGCGGCGATTCCATTTCGCCAAGAAGGGGCTACAGCAACGTCTCCCAAACTGTGGGCCGTGAAAACATTCAAAGCACCCTACGAAGGTCCCATTAAGAAGGATGCAGTATTTTACGGACGGGCGTTTCAGGTGAGGTCACACAAGGGTCCCTCCCTAAGGCCACTCACCTTGGCTGCTGGGTTCTTGGGGTTGCCTGGAGCGTTCTGCAGGGCGGCATGAAATGCTTGGAGCAGGTCCCCTGTGCAGAGTCCGTTAAGGGGCGAAGCAGCTGAGCAGACCCAGACCAACCCCAGCCTGGAGATCAGCCGGGAACAGGCCAAGCTCCTGTACCCCTCAGCTCAACAGGGAAGCATCCAGCAGTGTTCGATTCCCTCCGGCAAAGGAAACACCAACCACCTGGCCTGGGTCAATATGATCTCTGTGGCCACATACGCCCCGTCAGGCATCAGGGCAGGCAAGACATTCACGAGGTTCACATCTCACTGATCGAGCCACAAACTGGGACACGTCCACCAAACACAAAACTCATGTGCTTTCCACCCTGCTAGGCATGCGGCGCGGTGGTGCGCTGAAGATTTCTCGCTGCCCTGAAATTTCCCCTTCGCAAAGCATCAAGGTCAGTCGCCTCGACCGCTCGCCTCGAGGTTGGCAGGAAACCCGGGGTCGCCCAAAGCAAAAGTGACAGAAGAGTGTAAAAACGCGAGGCTTCCAGTCTCCTTGAGCTGGTCCATGTAACGCAGAATGACAACAAACTGGACATTGCAAACCTTCGCCCGAAAAAGATGGGTTCTGATTTCACTGTGCAGAGGTTACAATGCCAAGAAATAGGGAAAGGCAGCCAGGGAACAGCTGCCCTGAGTTTTCAAGCGGGCTTGAGCGGTGCGGATGAGAAGTCAAGGAGATATTAAGGGTTAGATGCTTTAAAAAACGTTGGTTTGATCCAGCTGAAATGGATCAAGGTTGTAGCCACATCTGCCTGCAGGCGCCCTTTGGGGCTCAGTGGTTGAACTGCATGCAGGCACCACTACCCCAACTATACTACAGCATGGAAAAAACCCGGACGTCTGCCACAGTCTTCTCACGGAACAGGTTGCAAAATCAAATTGGTGCCCACAGGCTTTTTGGCCCTCCCAGGGAAGTGCTTCGTAAAAGCAGCAATCTGGGTTATGTCCCAGGGAGGGAGGCTGCCTGCAGAGTTATTTTGAGCCGCCTTACATCAGTTTGGCTCCCTGAGAGCCACACTAGCCTGCCTGAGGAGCTGTGGCAGGGGAGGGGAAAAAGGCACAGCTGCTTTCTGCAGTTCTAACTCCAAGCAAATGGCCAGCAAGTCTGTTTCACTCAGACTTGAAACATGGAGACCCCTGGGAGCCCTTTCCACAGGGTCCTTCTGCTGAGACATCTCATTCACACCTACAGAATCTCAGGCCACTGCGGAAGATTCTGGGACGCGATTTTTCTTTCACTCAAGACGCGCGTCTGTCTCATAGCTAGGTTCACACAACTCTCTGAAAACCACAGCTGCAAAGAGGGCAACTTTTCAAACATGAAAATTCAGTCGCTTAACTCCTTGTCCCTGAAAGGAGGCACTTTATTTCAAACCCTGCCCTTATATTAAAGGAAAAGAAGAGTCCGGCCTCTTAAACCGCTCTCCTGCCCAGCACTCTGAACTCCCATCAGCCAAACAGAAGCACTTCCATCAGCTTCAAGCTTGCCCTTGGCTACAGATAAGAGAGACGAGCACCCAGTCACACACGGAAACACAAGGACAGAGAAGGGCTGAAAAGTTGCCAGGGGCCAAGGAGACAAGAAATTGGGACAGTTGGGAGGCCCCTCGTTAGGCAAAAACAGAGGAGTCAAAATCACCACAACGCTTGCACCCTGCAGGTGAGCTGGGATTGTGGCAGATTCTTACATGCCAGCACTCCCTTCCCTTCCTAGCAATCCACAGTCCGACATGCTAGGATTGCTAACAGAAGCTCTCTCTTGTGACACAGAAGCAGCCACGGCCTCCACAGTGTTTCGTGCTTCACAATTTATGAAGTACAGGCTCCGGCTACAACATCTGCTCGCCCAGGCTAGCAGGGCAAGCCCCCCGCCCCCAGCACAATGCTCTTCGGAGCCAGCAAGACAAGCACTTTCCTGCCAAACCTGATTCCATGCATGACAAGGGCATGCCTCATAGCCCCATGCATGCTTGTCGCCACTGACACACACCTCGGGCAGATCTAGGTTATGCACACCACATCCTGTGACCTCTGGAGATGTTACTGGGGTGGACTCTGAGATCTCTCTCTCTGTCCCCCAGCGAGAGCTCCTGCCCGTAGACATGGGAGAGAAAGGCGTGCAGATGGGACAGGAAAGAGGAGCAGCCCCCCATGCATGGGGAGAGGATCCGAGGCATAGAGCCTCCCAGGGTGGGCCAGAGCACCCACCCCCACCGGCCAGTCATTTTGGCAGGTGCAGGTTTCGGTGTGTGTGTTGAAAAGCTGCACTTGCCAAAATCCCTCTGTGCCATGGTTACAAAGGTATAGGCAGCAAGCTGTCCTCCATGGCATCTGATCACCCTGCCTATGGAGTGCAGGAGGAGAGAGAGAAGAGGGGGTCAGGGGCGCTCCCAAGTCATGGGGTGGGGAGAGAGGCATGCAGGTGGGGCAGGGTGGAGGATCAGCCATTCCCCACTTATGCATGGACTGGAAGAGAGGATGCGGGGCACAGAGAGGAGCCTCCCAGGGCGGGCCAGAGCGTCCCCCCCCCCACAGGCCCGTCAGGGCAGCTGGAAGGATATTGCCGCAGCGCCGCCTCCACCTCCGGCCCGATGCCGCCTCCGCAGCCGCCAGCCTCGCCCTCAACGCCCCCGCCGGCCTCGATCCCGGCTTCGGCCTCCTCCACGAAGCGGTTCTCGTCGAACTGGTCGATGTCGAGGCGGCGGAAGCGCGAGGAGAGCGAGCTCCGCGCCATGGCGGACGCGCAGAGAGTCCCACAGGCTCCGCTGCCGCGCGCTGCCGCCTCCAGCCCCGCACTCACTGACAGACCGGAAGCATCCTCCCCCTCGCGCTGTGTGACGGGCGCGTAGGCCGGCCAATCCTCGGCGCGGACGAAATGGCAGGGGGGGAGCTTTGCCTCGGGGGGGGGAATACCCGATCCTTCTGCCCCGCCCCGCGGTGGAAGGAGAGGGGAGGTGAACGTCGCTCCGCCCCTCAGCCCGGCTCTGCCCACGTGACCCGCAACCGTCACTGCCTCGTCCTCGCGCGCTCCCCCACCCTCGTTTCCAACGGTCAATTCGAAGCGGGCTTCGCTTCGCTTTCGAGGTTCCACGTTAAAAAAGAAAAAACAAAAAAAACCGTGGAAGGCGACTCAGTTTTTTTTAAATTATTTTTAAAGTAGGTTATATAAAAAATGTTGTGAAGCAGCGTGACGATGAAAGGGGCTGAGGTGGTGGGCGAATTTACCTCAGGAGGCACCCACCTCCCCTCGCCCCATTCATGTCATTTAATACATAATTCTAATACATAATTCTATGTATTCAATGAGCAATTTTGTAAAAGTACAATAAATACTACAATGTTTATAGTCAATGCTACATAACAAAGACAATCAAAAGTTAGACATGAAGGAAAACATTCGGGTTTATTTTTACCTCAGTGTTATGAAAATTCTCCCTTCAATATTTATATAGACTATTTTTTACCCCTGCCGTTCTCCCTGAGAGGGCCTAAGGCAAGAGTCCAAGAAAAACACATTCGAATGATACAAGCACATAAATCAAAAGATACACAAGAATCAAAGTGTTCTGGTTTCTTTTTACTTCAGCAAGGTGAAAACTGCCCCTTCACAAGCCCTCAAAGGCCGCAGTGGTTTCTCTCAAATTTAATATACTTCCAATTTTTTCCTCAGTTTGGTTTCAGGCCACTACTGTGGTGATGCCGCAGAAGTAAATGCGCTAAATGTGCACCGAGAATAAAGCGTTTACCAGTTTCTAGAACCCAAAAGTTTTTCATGCTAGTCGACTACACTTAACCAAACTGCAATTGCGCCCATGATCGATACTTGTGAACCGGGAGGGAAGAGAGAATAGGAACAGAAAAAGACGTACATTCACATCAACAATAAGGGCTTTATTTCAAATGTCCAACCTAGAGTCGGAGTTCAAGATATGCCTTTATTAAAAATACAAGGTATCTGGAAAAAAAATCAGAACAATTATTTTAATGTACAAATTCAAATACCTGTGGCGGGTTTTGTATTTTCGTTTGAATCCTAAAAACAAAAACAAAAAAAAAAACCCAACAACAACAAAAAGATCAGGGGCAGACCTTTTAGACCATTTATTCATACCCACTTAAAACAAAATATAAACTGGGACAATTCACTTTTACATCTTAGACACGCACGCTGCAGTTGGGATCAAAAAGCCCTGGTGTTCGCGTTAAATACAAAACTTTGCTGCTGAAATTCCTTAAAACCCTGTCCAAATAAAGCCTCCACAAAGACAAACCCCTGAATTAAATAAGAAAATCTGATAAGTTTTGATGTCTTGCTCAATTTTTTTTAAACAGGGAAACAAAGGGGGAACAAAATGTACAAGAACAACTAAAAAAGCAAGTTAAGGGCCAGAGATGTTTTACAGGGACCTTTAGACAGGTCTGGAAGGGTAGGCTGGAGATAAGACACAGGTGAGGGAGAAAGAAAAACAAGGCGAGAGAGAGAAACACACAAATCGCTACAGACATAACATACAACACATTTAGATAATTTAAAAATAAAAAAAGAGGCAAGAGGCAGCATTTCAGCAGCAAAGTGCTTGATAAAAAGTATATCACAGAGGGAGGGAAAAGTACAAGGGGGTGAGCAAAGTCTCAGAGGAAATACGGTGTGGTTGTTCTTGGCGGAATTACACGTTCTGAGTCTGGGACTGCACGGAAGAGCTTTGGTTCTCGCGTATTTACATCTTTGAAGACCATGATTGAGGCGATATTTCCGCAGCGATAGCAGTAGTTCGGGGCAGACCAGACCGTCACCAGCTTCTCATCAAACATGAATTTATAGCCTTCGTGCACCAGCTGGTGGGCTCGGCAGATGAGCTTTAGGTTGTTGATGTGGACAAACTGTAGGATTTAAAGGAAGGGGGAAAAGTAAGGAAGGAAATAAATTACAGCAAAGGATTGAGGAAATCCCATTTTAACAATAGCAGTTGTGACAATTCTTCAGAAGACCAAGAGCATTGTATCACACACAGCCCTTTTTTGGTCCCTTTCTACACAAGTCAATGCTTGCAAAATATGATTTTTAAAGTCAAACTCTATCCATCTCTGGACAAGTTAGGATTCCAGACCCACTGTTATTAATAGGACTTTCTCCACAAAGAGAAGGCAAACGCCTGTTGTTCCATATGCTGTGTCTCTTAAATAAAACACACTCTCCGTATTTCTCTTAATTTCTCAACTAACAATACTCAGAGATGCTTTTCAACCACATCCAACCCTTGCATGGAATTCCATGCCTATCAAACACAGAAGAATGATGGCAGGAATGTCAACAACTAACCATTTCCTTATGCTGATTTTCCTTTTTTTTTTTTTTTTTACCTCATTGGTGACTTTCGCCCCAAACAACCAGCCTGCTCCGCGGGGACTAATGGCCCATGTGTCGACGTCTTCTGGGTCAGACCAGACGAGGTCACAAAAAGCTCCTTTGTGTGGAATCTCTTGGTTGCGCTCGATGGTCCGGATCTGATCCAGTGTTTTGATGTCTGGAGATAAGCCCCCATGTACACAGAGGATCTGCTCGTCTATTAACTGACGAGGAGAAGAACAGATTTTACTGGCAGCTCTGGATCCCAATTCCGTAGACAATGTTGTTGATGGAGCAAGGCAAAGTTACTCCTTTTATATTTTAAAAAAAAGTGAAATAAAACCCTTACCGCCGCAATTGTAAGCATGTCAAATACTTTGGTGCAATATCTCCAAGCGTTAGCATTACCATATTTGGTTTGGCACTCATCTGTTTGGGGGGGGGCAGAGAAAAATAGGAAAAACCAAGTTTTATTAGTCGCAAATTCTTCAGTCAATTACACTAGAAGGGCTGCAGAAACAGTGCATGACCTAACAATTGCTGAAGAACACAACAGCCTATTGCAGTGTGCTCACCAAACAGATTCAGTCTAGAAGTTTTTCCACAAATCACTCATCCATTTCGGTAGCCCTTTCACACTTGTGAGAAATCCCTCATTCATAATCCCCACTGCAAAAGAAACAAAACCACACAGCAAAAAATCTCCTACAACTTCCAGGAACGCAAATCAATTCTAATAAGCGCCATAAAAAACGATGACGATTTGAAACACACACTTACCATAAAATCCATATACTTGTGTTATCTGTCTGCTTTCATGATTTCCACGTAAGAGGGTGATACGATCAGGCCACTTTGCTTTCAGCGCAAGAAGATAGGTGAATGTCTCAAGGCTGTAATATCCTCTGTCTACAAAGTCACCCTAAAAAGGTCAAAACCATGTTTTACAATAACACAATGACCATTTTTATACACATCTGACCAAAGAGTAAGTAAGCCCCACTGAACTCTGATCGGCCTTTCAAAAACCATTTGCTTTTCAAAAAAGGAATGAAAAATTATATACTGCTTATCTTTTCCATACCATAAATATGTAGTTTGTGTCCGGAACTTGGCCTCCAGTTCTGAATAATTCACACAAATCATAAAACTGAAAGAGAAAAGGAGGACATGTAAACGAAGGTGAACTTTTTAGCAGTTAGCTAAAATCACTCACAACTCCCATAAAGGAATTCTGGGGGTGGGGGACGCTATTCCTGTTTTCCCCTAAAGCCAGTATTTGTATACTGTTTCACCATGCAGAGAACAGCTCACAGACACCAGCTCTGTCGCACGCATGCTGGAGGGTACGGGGTCAAAGGGAAGAGTGCACATGAAACACCACCTGGCCATGGATGTCCCCGCAGACTGTAACAGGTGTAGAAACAGGTTGCACGTTTGATTCTTCCAGGAGCAGGTCGCACACGTAATCACACAAGCGCTGCAAAGAAAGAATTCACACTCTGGTCAGTAATGGCTTTGCTTTGTTTTGGTGAATCAATTTCACGTCAGCTCCCACATGTCAATTTCAGCCACCGTCAGGCTAGAAGTGACAATTAACAAGAAGGAATAAAAAAAACAGGCTATTTCTCCCCCCACCCCACAATTCTGAAAAGCCACAGGGAAAGGGTGCATCCACTTTCCAGCATCCACTTTCTCACAAGTGACAGTGGGACAAGGTCGCCTTGTAAAAACTTCCCAAATGATAGCCAAGCTGTATGGCACAACCATTGCTGAGGCTGGGGAAATTGTTGGGATCGACTCTGCAAATATGACCATAGAAGGAAAGGTTTTTGACAGCCTGCCTGTCTACTTTACCTGGGTCCATCCTACACAGTGGATAAAACATGAATTGCTTCTTTCGATTTAGAAGGCCTTTCTCTTCTGCTCATCCAAAGCTTCTGCTTCTTACCGCTGGCAGGCAATTGAGCTTAGAGGCTATTAGAGACTCAAGTTTCAGAACTGCAGCCAATTGAGATTACTAGGAAATAATAATTAACTGGAGCCCTTTGACCTGTACTTGATTCAGTTATTCCAGATCTTTACTTCAGCGCTATTCTTTGAACTACTGCACAGAAGATTTCTTGCCGAACACTTTGGACAGAGGCAATTTTGCCTTTATGGGATTTAAAAAGAGTCCCGTTTTAAACCAAGAGCTGGCCCACTCTTTTGCCATTATAAAGGGGCTCAATGGATGGAAACACTTTATCTTTTGTGCCTTAAAAAATGGGGAGAGGCAGAACCCCATGCCAGCTTTTTTTCAAAGACCATCCACAGTAAAGGAGATAGGAAAACAGACAGCACAATATTAGCTATAATAAGCCCTCTTCCTGGAGACGGCTGCCAGGCAACTACCAAAACAAACACCCACATGCCTGAAAGGAACTTGCACATCCCTGTCCGTCACAGCCCTGACAGGCTGAAGTGGGAAGGAGGACAGTGTGCAACCCTCCCAACTTGGCAGCCTCTCGGTCCCTGTACCAAACCAGTCCAAATTGAATGACCAGTCCAAGGGGTCCGCCTAGCCTGGCATCCTGCTTTCTATGGTGACCAACCAGACCCCCTCGGAAACCCCTCGTCACAGGGTTCAAAGCAGAGTTGTGATGTCAGCCATTCCTGATGCAACACCATTAATCCAAGGAGGCTCTGTCAAAGTCTCCCAGATTGCTTTTAATCATCACCTGGAGTCTACAGCCAATTCCTGGAGACTCCAAGCTGAATCTGGAAGGTTGAAATCTCTAGCATTAGCTTGACACAAATGCTTACAGCAACTTTGTAAACTAAGCATTATCAATCTCTCCCCACATTCTGCAGATGGGGAAGGCCGAAGCATTTTGCCGAGGTCCAGCTAATTGGGGGCATCCTGATCCACAACTCAGCCACCGCTCTACACCAGTCCTCAGTGGCAACACAAGACAGCAGTGGTTCTCAAACCCCTCAGCACTGGGACCCACTTTTTAGAATGACAATCTGCCGGGACCCACCGGAAGCAACGGCATTCACCTGGAAGCAATGCCGTGGCCAGAAGGGACATCATCAAACAGGAAATGCCGACACTGTGACCCGCCAGAACCGGAACACTGTCACTTGCATCGTTAAACAAGGCAAAACCGCCGCACCAACTGTGAAAACTGTGTCCTGCTCACATACCAGCCGGTATTTTCAGTCTACCTTTAACCATCATACAGAACAGGGGAATTTGGGAGTGGCAACGAGATGCAGGCATCTTGTTGCCTTGTGTGCTCCCTGAGGCACCAGGTGGGCCACTCTGAGATGCAGGAAGCTGGGCTAGACGGGCCCTTGGCCTGATCCAGCATAGGGGGCTCTTCTCATGTTCTTAAATTCCCTCTTCTATGCCACATCTGAAGGCAGAGGCACTCTGGGCCAGTTTCTATCTGGTAGCCTTACTGCGGGGTCACCAGGAGGGGGAGGTGGGAGAGACCAGTGGGGAAATCCCCTAGTCCTACTAATGTATTTGGGTCATGGCCCGAAGAAAGCTTGAAGACCACCGGGCACTGTCCTGTCCCCCCAGGGACACTCAGCCTGTGCTCAGAGGTAGACTACCCCTGGACAGGGAGGCTCTGCACAGCTACCACGAAGCCGGGCAGGGAGCAGGCATGCTGTGGGTGTCTCCCCCCCCCCAGCAGCAGAGCTCCGCTCAGCCCAGCCCTTGCAGGGGTCCCTACGTGCCCCCCACCCCCTGGGCCCCCCTCCCTAAGAGGGCAGGGGAGCCCCGCCTAGAGGGGGGGAGGGAACGGAAGGCCCCAGCTCAGCCCAGCCCTCCGCCCCGCCGGCCTCACCTTGAGGTCGTTCTCGGGCAGGTACTTGCAGAGCCGCGCGATCTCCACGTACTTGTCCAGGTCGAGGGGCGCCATTTTGGGAGAGCCGCTTTGAAAAGGGGGGAGAGAAAGGACGGCGGAGGGCTGCGGGGGACAGGAGAAGGCGCGGGACCGGAAGCAGGGCCCGCACTTCCGGCGCGTCCGTCGGGAAAAGCGCTCCCTCCCCGGCGCCTTTACAAAATATAACTGTATATCGGTTCGACGGCTTCTGCTGCCGCTTCCTCCTCCGCTTCTCTTCCCGCCTCCTCGGAGGGAGGAGACGCAGAGCAGAGCGGCGCCGGCACGGAGTGCGTCCACTTCCGCTGGGTGGGTGCGGAGCAGCCAACTTCCGGTTTCCGGATCGAAGGCGGCTCTTGGTGACTGCCTCCCGCCTCGTTCTCCCAGGCTGCACCGCGATGGTCTCATCGGGGCGGTGCTCAGGCTCTTGGCATGCTGGGATTTGTAGTCTCGTTGCCCTTCTCTCGCTCTCTCTGTTAACAGAATGCTTTGGGGAGAGAAGTTAAGCAATACAAAGACTTTAAGGAAGGGGTGCATTGCACGCCTGCAGACAGACATGCAAAGCTGTAAATACAAATAAAACTGCAAAACATGTAAATATGTACATATAAATAAATTATAAATATGAATATTTTATTTATTTATAAGACTGTAAATAACAAAACCGCAAAGCACATAAAATATAAACGTTTACATAGAAATAAATTATAAATAAATATTTTATTTATTTATTTATTTATTTATTTATTTATTTATACATACATACATACATACATACATACATATATATAACACAAACTTAAATAAAACTGTAAACTAAAAAATATAAGCATATACATAGATTATTGATTTCTGGAGAATATCTTAAACACCAAAATGCAGTGTTTTTGTGTTTTTATTCAGATATTTTAACTGCCAAAAAGCGGTTTTGAACAACAAAAAAACACCCCATCCCTATTTATACGTAACGGGGGGGGGGACTAGCGGAGAGAGGGGGACTCCCTGTTCACCCCAGCATAGTAGCTGTTTGCTGGAGTTTCTTTTGCACCGTTTAGGATTGTGAGCCCAGAGGTTTTCTACTGGATCCTTTTCCTTGCCACACAAAAGATCCTGGAGCCTAAGCCTACTCTAAAAGCCCAAGCCCCCTCCCTAATTGCAGATATGGGAAGAGAGGGTAGATCCCTATAAAGAAAGAAGAGAACTCTGCACATGATCAGAGGCACTCTGCCCACCATTAATTCACATATCCCTCTCACAGAGAAAAAAATAGCAAATAAAAATAGCTTTGTGGGCTCCGCTATCTCCTGGAGCCAACTTGCTGATCAATGATGCACCCCACCCCACCCCAGGGGAAAGAAGCCCGCAACACCCTGCAGGGTGGTTCTGTAGGCGGGGCAGAGCCCTGGGTCTCCTAGCAACGGGCCCGGGAGAGGGCGTGGTCTGCTCTCCAAGCTCCGCCCTCCTCTTCCTCCTCGGGCTGCATCCATGGGGCCAGCGTTGCGGGAATTGAAGCCTGGAGAGACCCCGGAAGACTCGAGCTGGTGCGTTCGGCGGTGCACGTCTGAATGCAGCAGTCGAGGGGCGTTGCACGCAGGGTGGGGGTGCAGGCGCGATGGCTGGCTGCCGCAGTCTCGGATGCGCATCCTGGATCTGTGCAAAGGGGGGGGGGAGGTGCAAAATAATCTTGCAAGGGGACAGCGTGAATCGGGGGCTAGTGGCACCGATCACCACCAAAATCCACCCATGTACTGCATTTCCTGTTTTTGACTCCGTTTCCTAGCCTTTTTTGTGTTCACTCTTCTGTGTGCGATCGTTACTGTACCCTCTAATAACTGGTATGTATTCTATTTTTCATCCCTCCCTTTCCCCCCCCCTAAAAGCCCTTGACCTCACAACCACGTTGGATTATTATTAGAAAATTATTATTACAAAAACAATTATTATTATTATTATTACAAAAATAATAAATATTTATTTATAAATATATTTTAATGGAATAAAAACATCTAATCTCTCTCTCTCTCTCTCTCTCTCTCTCTCTCTCTCTCACTCACTCACTCACTCTCACAGAGAGAGAGAGAGAGAGAGAGAGAGAGAGAGAGAGAGAGAGAGAGAATAAATGATAAGGACTGGAGACCTTTTTATTCCGAAAACCTTTCAATAATAACTCTTATCGCTTGCCTGAAGATGGGGTGGACACGCTTTTTAGAGATATAACATTTTATGATTGTTTTTATGCTGTTGTATACCCTGGAGCAAGAAGGTTCTTAGCGACCCAAAGTAAGGAAGCTGAGAAGGGGGGAGTGTGGCTGGCTGAAGTGGGCCCAAGGTGATGAGGAAGAAACTCCTGAAATTTAACTCTGGTTGCTTGCTCCATCTGGTCCCCAGCCTAGTTTGTTCCTCTCTTCCAGGTATACCCTCGCCCTTCTCGGAGAGGGCCCCTGTGCTCGGGTGGGCCACAACGCCTTGTATCTGCCTCCCCTGGACCCGGGTGGTGGTAAGGGGCAAATAGTCATTGTTGGAGGGGCAAACCCCAGCGGCAGCTTCTCCGATTTGCACTTCGTCGATCTCGGTAAGGCTCAAGGGCCTGGTGGGTCTGTCTGTGCAGGAAAAAACAGAGCAGGGCACAAACATCAGGGTTCAGCTTTCCAAAACATCTCCACTTCAATTTTTTTATTGCAAGTTTCTAGTCCTTTTGAGGACACAGACAAGCTTTCAAGCATGTGGGCAATGCCCTGTGAAATTTCCGTAGCCAAAGCAATCCGTGACTATGATATAATACAGCGTTTCTCAAACTGTGGATTGGGACCCACTTGGTGGGTCCTGCAGAGCCTCCAATGAAAACATGGGTAATGGAAAGATAACTCATTGTCTCCAGCCCTGAGACTGTTCAGAAATCAAATGGCTGCTCATTGCCCTGCCAACAGTTCAGGTCCTGCAGTTTGCAAGTTAGTGTAAATATAGGGAGATAAATTATTATTCCAGCATAAACATCAATCGATCTAATTTATAGTTATATTATTGATAATAATAATAAAATAATAACTTGCCTTCAGATGCGCATAGCTGGACGGCGCCTGGCTGGGAAGGCCTTTTGCCGCGGTATGAGCATGCAGCCTTCGTCCCCACAAGCCGGCCCAGGAGCCTCTGGGTGTTCGGCGGGGCCAGCGAAACGGGGAACAGGAACTGCGTGCAAGTTTTGGATCTGGGTAAGACAATCATTTATCTCCTTTTTTTTTTTTTAAACACTCACAGCTGTGTGTGTCTTAAAATATTCTTGTGTTTCAAATGGGGTGCCTGCATTGGCTAAGATATATACGGAATCCTGGGCTCGACTCTGATAATTCCATTAATATTTTGGGGTTCCTTCTCAGAAACTGGAACCTGGGAGACCCCTCAAGTGACCGGCACTCAGCCGTCCCCTCGGACATACCACACGTCCTCAGCAGCGATTGGGGACCGGCTGTACGTGTTCGGAGGAGGGGAGAAAGGGGCGGATCCTGTCCAAGATCAGAAGCTTCATGTGTTTGACTCAGGTAACTTGACACAATCCCATGCGCAACTCCTCAGAAGTGACCCTCATTGAATTCAGGAGATAAGCACACATAGGGTTGTTTTGATCCAGTTCAGCAGCAGCCACAAACCTCAGTTTAGTATTTAGCATGGCAGACTTCAGACTTATAACCTCCCTTTTCCCCGATCTTCCCGTTTTGCACAAAGGATGGAGATTAAAAGCTTTACTTTTGGGTTTAAATGAATCCTTTTCCCATTGCATCCCAGCTCAGGAAACTGACATGGGCCACCCTCCCTGACCCACAGAGTGGTCCAAACACGCTTTACGGTGGCCTTTGTGCCGGCCAAACTTTGCTGGCCTAACTCCAGGTTAGGATTGTGCCCCGACAGTGTGCTGGCACATCTTGAACCAAATGAAATAGTCAGTTTAACTTGCAAACTTGGAAGCAGGCTCGTCAAATGGGAGAAAAAGAGGAATGGGCCTTATTTGAAGCTTCTTCCAGCATTTTTCCGGACTAGAGAGGAAGGTCTCTGCCCCGCACAGTAATGCGCTTACTCTCTCCTGTGCAGCCACACGGACATGGCTGCAGCCAGAAGTACATGGTCCTCCTCCTGCTCCTCGACATGGTCATGCAGTGGTAGCGGTAGAGAACAAGCTCTTTGTCCATGGCGGCTTGGCTGGAGATACGTTCTACGACGATCTGTTCTGCATCGATGCAAGTAAGTACCGCAAACCGGCAATGGTCACATTGCAGATTCTTGCCTCTCTTACCCTGCTGTGTTACTAAAGTTTACTCAGTCGCGTGCCACTGAAACAAAAAAGGAAACTAATAGCGCACCAAACAATTGCACAAAGAAACCGCTTGTAGCTTTTTGATGTGCGTTTCAGACAGTTTCCATTTTGCAAGTGGTTGAACCGGATATTGGTTGCTTTGCTCTCTTGCAGCTGGCCTGAAATGGGAGGCACTCTCCGCCACTGGAACGGTCCCTGGAGGTCGGGCAGCGCACTCAGCTGCTGCTTTCCAGGGCAACTTGTACATCTATGGCGGCATGGACCCGACGGGCGCACTGGACACCATGTACAGATACCATATCGGTGAGCTTTTCTTAGTATTTGTAGTATTGTCTATGACAACGCATAAAAATTTGCTGGGACAATGGCCCGGAAATTAGGGGGAGAACGAAGTGTATTTAGAAGAGGCACAGGGAATGGTTGTCAAAAATTGCCTGTGGGTGGGCTTCTGTCTCCCACAATGTACAATTTTAGGCCTTTATTGCGTATGTGTGAATCTGCTTAGTAGTAGGCTACTTCAGAGTACCGGGTGCAAGGGAGTGGCAACAAGA
Organism: Lerista edwardsae; assembly: GCA_029204185.1. Classification (NCBI taxonomy): domain Eukaryota; kingdom Metazoa; phylum Chordata; class Lepidosauria; order Squamata; family Scincidae; genus Lerista; species Lerista edwardsae. Next base: position 111,238 of record JAJKFI010000377.1, read on the forward strand.
TCTTGTCTTGTGTCTCATGCCTCCCTGGGGCACCTGGTGGGCCACTGTGAGATACAGGAAGCTGGACTAGATGGGCCTTTGGCCTGATCCAGCAGGGCTCTTTTTATGTTCTTATGCTACGGGGAGTAATGAGATACTCAGAATCTGCTGGGGGTTGACGTGAGCTACGTGACAAGGAAGACCAACAGCCTTCGGAATAGAGTACTGCAGTGGTTCCCAAACTTTTTAGCTCCAGGACCCACTTTTTAAAATCCAGCAGGACTCACTAGACAAAAAATAAATATTTTGCTTATTGTTGTCCTGTGCTCCTGAGGCTGCTAGAGATCTGACATGAAGTGTATGTGTGTAGGAATTTGCTAGACTTCCCCTACAAAAGGAGTTCAAGGATAGTTCCCCCAAACCTTTAGTCATTCCAGTGTAGCCCAAAGGCTGAACTGGAGAGCAAGATGTGCAGTTAGGGACTTCCAGGACAGCCAAAAGGCTAAAACTGGGGGTCACATGTGATCTACAGCCTGCCTGTTGCTGGAGAAAATAGGAAAATGTGACATTTTAATTTGGGGTATGAAGGTTAGCATTCCAGCTAAGATTTTCTTCTGCAAACCAGGCAAGGGTGCTTGCAATTTTATTTTATTTTTGCTTTAAACTTTTTTCACAACCCACTAAAAATCAGTTCATGACCCAGTTTGGGGAACACTGGAGTACAGGATAGCGGTGGGATGAGTCAAAAACCAACCTGCATGGACATCCAATCCTGGCACAGCACAGTAGGGTCATCGTATTTCTATTCTGTTTCAGAGTACAATCCTATCTTGCAGTAAGGCCAGCACAAAAGACCCCCTAAAGCACGCTTGGACCACTCTCGGAGTCAGGGAGGAAGGCACATGTCTGTGTGCTGGCCTCTGACTCTAATGGTCCAAAAATGCAGTGGCCAGCCTGACTCCAGGTTAGGATTGCACTCACAGTGTCACACAGTTAAGGGAAGGATAGTCACTCCTGCCCCCTCCTTTTAAACATTAAATTTGCACCTTCCTGATTGCAGCAAAGAATCACTGGACACATCTAGAATTCCAGACCTCTTTGCCCCCTGCCCGGCTGGACCAGTCGATGTGCGTCATTCCGTGGCCAGCAGCCTCTGTTGTCAAGAGTCAAGATGAAGCGGCCAGCAGGGGGGACAGGAAGGGATCCGCTGAAGAGTCCGACCAAGGTAACGAGCCAGCCAAAGACTGCCCCCTGCACCACCTCTGTGTGGTCTTTGGTGGAATGGATATCAAGGGGGAAATTTACAGGGACTGTGTTGTAAGCCTCCTTAAATAAAGGAGTCTATTTAAGTCCATCATCTCCAGTTAGTCTGCCTGTCATGTCTCTAAGCTTTGCACTCTAAGCTTCGTCCCAGACCACAGGTTTATGTACATCCCCCCCACAGCTTGCTTCCAAATGGACTAAGTTGGAAGCATCATCTTTCATTTCTAGTTCTTCATTTTGAACTAGGCCTAGCTTGTTAACTCCCTCCCACAGACCACCCTCCAATTTGCATTCATAACCCAAGTACAAGACTGACCCCACAGGGGGAGATTAAGGAGATGTGGTCAGCATCTAGGTAATAATTGATCACTGAACTATTGATTTCACGCTGCAAAGAAGACTGAGTTCCCCATTTTTGTGTCTCTATACCCACTGAAACAAAAAGAGAAGTGTTTTACTTTTCACCTGATGCACTTTGGCTATTCCCCACCCCCAAAACACTTTTACTAGCCCTAGAAAGTGTTTGCACCTATAACACGCTTCCCTTCAAAGGAAAATGGCTGGGAGGAGCGATATGTTAATCTCTCCTTCCAACATTTGTCTTGTAACTACCTAACTGCAAGGTATTTAATGTCACATTCTAGGTGGTTGGAAGCTTTTCAAAATAGATGCCAGGGAAGGCATTTTACTCTGTATCCTACTTGGCATCTTTGACTAGCAGCAAGGATTGTTAAAAATTAAAAAAAGTCTCAAGCTTCTGGAGAAGGAGCAGGGATAGGCAAATTCTGCCTAAGGAATAGCTGTAGCTGTCAAGAAATCTACTGTTTTGATGGGGATAAGACAGTGACTGCAGAATTCCCCCCCCAATAAAAGAACGGGCCTGTATAGGCAGAAGTTGGGTCCCAATTTTAGGCAGAACACAAACGTTTTTGTAGAAGACCAGCTGGAGAACACATTAAGTGTCTTGGGGCTGCCCTCAGTTTTGAGAGATATGCCAATGACCATAGTAGACCACGGTCTTCTCCCCCCAAAGGCATACGCTGCACGTTTTATTGGCGAGACCGTTGACCCACCCATCAGTCACAGAAGGCCTGCAAAGATGTTGCACTCAGCCTAGTCTCTGCCCTGCCCCACACCTGGATAGTCCTGAAGCCAACAGAACTTGCAGCCCAGACAAGCCTCCATGGGGCCCAAAACCAGGATTCCTGGCTGGTGTGCCTGTTCTTGGCAATAGGAAGACACATAACAGTCTTATGACAATTGGAGGGATGGCCCCTCTGCAGTTCCCATGTAGCATTTTGGGGGGGTTGGGTATCACGAAGCAGACCAAGATCCAGTGTAACAAATTTATTGTTGTCACTTGTAGGGTAGAAAAGTTCGCCACAATGCACACGGACCCCAATTGTTAAATAGTTTTTTTTCCCAAGGTGAACACTTCCTACACACCACTGCTTTCCCCATCCCCCCCACTTCCCTCCCCCCACCCCAACATTTATCAACTGCTAATGAAAAGCAGAAAACAGCCACTTTTGGGCTAGCATTTCCAACTCCACTGAGGTGAAGATTCTGGTCACATTCCAGATCTAGAAGTTCAATAGCTTAAACAAAAGTTCCAAGTCCAATATTTACAGTCGACACTGGGGGCCCCGAGACCTACAATTCATCCTTCTCTCCGGCTTCCTCACCTTCGCCCGGGGGTGGCCCTGCGCTCCCATAGAGTTTGCCCACAATTGGCTGCACCACTTCCTCCAGCTCCTTCTTCTGCGCTTTGAAGTCTTCGATGTCGGCATCCTGGTGACTCTCGAGCCACTCTATCTTCTCCTCCACGGCCTTCTCTATGGTGTCTTTGTCTTCCGAAGACAGCTTGCCGCCCAGTTTCTCCTTGTCTCCGATCTGGTTTTTCAGGGAGTAGGCATAGCTTTCCAGTTCGTTCCTGGCGTCGATCCGCTCCTTCAGCTTCTTGTCTTCCTCTGCAAACTTCTCCGCGTCTGTGACCATCCTCTCGATCTCTTCTGGGGTCAGCCGGTTCTGGTCGTTGGTGATGGTGATCTTGTTCTTATTCCCCGTGCCCTTGTCCTCTGCAGTCACCCGGAGGATTCCGTTCACGTCTATTTCAAAGGTGACCTCGATCTGAGGGACGCCACGGGGAGCAGGAGGGATGCCGGTCAGGTCAAAGGTCCCGAGCAGGTGATTATCCTTTGTGAGAGGCCGTTCTCCTGCAGAAAGGAACAAACGTGTGTGTTTGCTGTTTGCAAGCACCCTCAAAAACAATCCATGTCATTTCAATTAACATTGTCAAGATGGTATTTTAAAATGTAAACCCTGCCCTCCTCAAAACAAGAATCCCCTGCAGCAGGACGCAATACATTGGCCTCGTGCCCTCACCAAGTGCTCAAAACCCACCCACCTCATACCCACAAGGAGTTCAAGTCTAGCAAGGAAGGGCTATGTACCTTCATAGACCTTGATTGTGACAGTAGGCTGGTTGTCGGAGGCTGTGGAGAAGATCTGGGACTTCTTGGTGGGGACAACAGTGTTCCTTGGAATCAGCTTGGTCATGACTCCTCCCACAGTCTCAATGCCAAGGGTCAGGGGACACACATCAAGCAGCACCAGATCACCTAGGTAAGAGGAAATAAATACAGTGACCCACAAAGCAAACCTAACTCTCCCAAGCATTTACTTAGTTCTCAGCCCAGATGTAGTGGCACACAGTTTAAAATTCAACTTAATGAAGCTACCCTTGCAAAGCATTAGTTGATTTTTTTTTTGATAAAAAGCAAATCAAAGGCTAACTGCTTTGAATGCTTGCATGGAATACCAGCCATTAATACCCCTGAGCTGCCACTAAGGCACCAAACTGAGAGGCAAGAGGCCCCCACTCACCAGTGTCCTGATCGCCAGAGAGCACGCCAGCCTGCACAGCTGCCCCGTAGGCCACAGCCTCGTCCGGATTGATGCCCCGAGATGGCTCCTTGCCATTGAAGAACTCTTTCACCAGCTGCTGAATCTTGGGGATGCGGGTCGAGCCGCCCACCAGCACAATCTCATCAATGTCAGACTTCTTGAGGTCTGCATCCTCCAGCACTTTCTGGACTGGCTTCATGGTGGAGCGGAAAAGGTCCTGGAAAAATGTTTAGAACCACTTGTGAACATACAGCATGGTCTGACCTGGGTTTCAGTGGGGGCAAGTTACCACGTTTCCCTCCCACCCCCTCCAAGGTCAGTCCAACCTTATCCACTAGCGTGTCACTTGTAGGCATCCCTCTCACAAGAACACCCCTATCCTGACTATCTTTCCACAGCTAGACCTTCTAAATGCCACTTGGTCATGGTCTAAGGAAACTGCAAATGACCCATTTTACACTGTTTTAAGGCATCCGGCATCTGGAGTGGGGCCCAGCTTCACTTGTGATCAATCCCCCATTTTAATCCTGCTGTGGTTCTACCCATTTTCAATGTAACCCCAGCCTGTGAGAATAACACAGCTTGATGACCAGGGTACACATAACTGTATAGCCAACCCTGTTACCGCCCTTCCCACTTTAGGAATTTCCATGCTCCATTAAAGACACCTACCATGTTCAGTTCTTCAAACTTGGCTCTGGTCAGCGTCTCAGAGAAGTCTTCTCCCTCGAAGAAGGACTCAATCTCAATTCTGGCCTGGTGCTGGGAGGAAAGGGCCCTCTTGGCTTTCTCCACCTCCCGCCGCAGCTTCTGGACTGCCCTGTTGTCCTTCCGGACGTCCTTCCCAGTCTTCTTCTTGTACAGCTTAATGAAGTGCTCCATCACCCGCTGGTCAAAGTCTTCTCCACCCAAGTGCGTGTCCCCATTGGTGGCCACCACTTCAAAGACGCCATTGTCGATCGTGAGGAGGGACACATCAAAGGTGCCACCGCCCAGGTCAAAGACAAGGATGTTCTTCTCTCCCTCCCTCTTGTCCAGGCCGTAGGCAATAGCAGCAGCAGTACTGCAAGGAGAACGCAATTGGTCAGGTCCTTGTTTCACAAAGCCCATCATCCCAAGAACATCCGCAGAAGACCATCGCTGGGCCTACTTACGGTTCATTGATGATTCTCATCACGTTCAGCCCAGCAATAGTCCCGGCATCCTTTGTGGCCTGGCGCTGGGCATCATTGAAATAAGCCGGCACAGTGACGACAGCATGGGTGACCTGGAAGAGGAGAACATGGCCAATTAAGCAACCACAGTCCAACAACTTCTGCAACAGCATCCAACGCTAATTTTTGGAAGCCTCACTGGTGGAGAAATGCCTTCTAGAAATATCCGGAGTAGCTTTTTTGAAGCATCTGCCCCAGAGAAACAAGTACTGTATAGGTTTCCCCACAGATTTAACAGTCAAACTTCAGGATGGGGGTGGCACTATAAGCCCCTGGGCAGCTGTACTGCCACTTGGTGTGCAAGAGGACTCAAGGTCAATTCCATTTAAAGACAACCTTGTGGCTGGGCAAGGAAGCTCAAGGCAACTGGGAGATGTGGCCAGAGTACAACGCAGCATGGCAAGGAGAGCCAACATCTCATTTAGCACAAGAGGGCTTCATGTGACAACGTGCCCAGAAAACGCTCAGGCAATGCCTTTCAGGTGGCTCTGTAAGTAAGCACTCTCAGGACTCTTACCTTCTTTCCCAAGTAAGCCTCGGCAGTCTCCTTCATCTTTGTCAGGACCATCGCCGAGATTTCTTCTGGGGCAAACGTCTTCATCTGCCCGCCCCCAACATCCACCTGAATGTAGGGTTTAGCTTTCTTTTCAATGACCTGTTTCAGAGAGATCAGAATTGAGCACTTGAACAGTTGAAACCTGAACAGCAGCAACTGCAGCTATTGAAGGGGCTAGAAATCCCCTTGTTGGAAAGCCTATGCACTCTCACTACCTTGTATGTATGAACCCCAGTGATGCTTCAGCACTGAGCAGAAGACTGACTTTACTTCTAAAGTCCTTTCCACTCAACAGTCCACATCATGCTCAGCCCCATGAACCCCTAGCCTGCCAGGAACCAGGAAACACAACCAGTGCCTAGATGCTGCAAAGGATGCCCCCCCCCAGACAGTAGAGAAAGGGAACACCTTCTTGTAGTCACACTTAAAAAGCAGTTGCTCTATGCCTAGTCCCTTGGCCTTAACCTACACCTTGGGAGCCCCCGGGCTGAATGCAGCCCCCAAATGCAGCAGTGTGCCAAACGCTCAACATGGAAGTGCAGGAGGCCCTGCCAAGACCCCGCAGGAGCTCACAAGCCAGGCTTGGTGGTGGCACATAAGCTGGACAGACCTGGGACCCTACTGTGTATATCCCCAAAGTTGGACACAAAACAGGATTGAGAGGCACTTCGTATAATAAGAAGGCACACCTTGAAAGGCAGGTATTTGATGTCCTGCTGCACAGAAGGGTCATTCCAGGTGCGGCCAATCAGACGCTTGGCATCAAACACGGTGTTCTCCGGGTTGGAGGTCAGCTGGTTCTTTGCAGCGTCACCTATAAGGCGCTCGCCTTCCGGGGTGAAGGCCACGTAGGAGGGCGTGATTCGGTTGCCCTGGTCATTGGCAATTATTTCTACACGCCCATTCTTGAAGACGCCAACGCTGTGGAGGAAATGCCAGAGCATCAACATACCAGGCACAAAAGGATGCGCAATGAGCACGTCAATTAGCAAGGACTTGCAAAGAGGCGGGAAACTAGACTGGTGCAAGTTGCTTAGCGCCCCCACAACTTATTAGGACTATATTAGTGCTGCAACACAATCATGCAACACAATTCAAAATACCGTACTGGATCTTATCTATGCTTTACACGGACCTTGCTCAAAGCAGCGAGCTAATCAAACATGCCACCTCCCCACCACCCCTGTACGTACCATGAGTATGTGGTTCCCAGATCAATGCCAACCACGGTCCCCACATCTTCCTTCTTGTCATCATCATCTGCAAAGACGCTGCCGACAAGCAGCAGACAGACAAGCGCTAACTTCATGTTGACCTCGTGGTACGTCTCACACTCCAGCAGGAAAAAAAAAATCTGTAGGAAGGAAAGCCAGACATCAGTTGCAACTCTCCACACCAGTCACTACAGAGCAAGGGAAATTGAGACAGATTTATAGAAGGCCAGCTCAAAGCACCTTGCAGGCAACATTGGAAAGTTGACGGGCATCTGCAGAGGAATTAAGGGCTGAAAAGTCACATTGCACTAGTCATATGCTTTAGAAAAATTTTGCTTCTAAGAACAGTCAAGCTCAAAGAATATGAGCCAATGCTATTCACTGAAGACCCAAGCTACTTTTTCACCCATAGAGAACGGCAAGTGGAAATACTAGCCAGCAGTCCGTGCAGCCTGCCAATTGTTCTGTTGCTTGGGAAGCAACAGCCGCTATGAACTCAGGTTCACCTCTACACGTGTCCACTACTAAGAAACTGGCTTAATTACCAAGACACAAAAACTTTACAACTACAAACAGCCCACGAGTGAACAGCTGCCAGCCACATCTGCAACAAGTTTCAAAGCACCCTAGGCCAAGCTGCCTGGCCCCACAGAGAAGACACTGAGGTGGTGGCAGCGGGGAGGGCTTGAACCTCACCACTCTCCACCCACTTTTTCGCCCCACTGATAATGGCAACTTGCTCGGAACAAGAAATGAACACAGCATGGCCAGATCAGACTGCTGTGGTTGTAGCCCCTTAGAAAACCATGAATTTGGAGTGGGGGAGGGAAAAAGTAGTGAGAGCTCCCCCACACTCATAATCACATACCCCAATCAATAAGACACATCAACTAGCATACCATAACATGGCCTATGGCCTTCCGTACTATAGCAGCTTCCATTTTTGCCCTCGGTAAAGGAAACCGGTCAGCATAACACACGGGGCTTGAAAACTATCAAAAGGGGCTTAGGAACAATCTAGATGGACAGATTGTCTGATTTCTTCATTCACAGACGTCCAGTAATACCAAACCCTATAAATATAATGCAAAACCATAGACCCCTTTCCAGAACTCCCACCTACTCGGCTAGGGAGCCCCTTTCCCTACTATTCCCTGTCCCACCCAGCCCATCCCAGCAGGAGCCCTGGGAGACTGCTGATCTTTTTCAGGAAAACGAAAAATAAAGAACCACCAAGGGCAACAACCAAACTGAAACCCATAGCAAAGCTGAGCACTACTACAACGCAGCATTACTTATCGGTGCAATGCTGCAGCTATCTATTGGTTAATATAATCTTTGCAGTCGACTCCACCCGCTTTCCTAAGAGTAAGCCCCCACTGCACACAGTGGGGCTTGCTCCAGAGTAGGCAGGCATGGGATCGGGCTCCTGCGTGGCAGCCACGCACCTGGACTCACGCAAGCAGCTGAAGTGGAATAAGGGCTGCAATTTGGAGGGGGAAAAGGGGGGCTTGCGTAAGGTTGGGCAGGGGCGCTGAGCTCCCTTATGGGCAACCTCAATGGGGCAGCGGCTGAACTGGGGGCCCCACCAAGTGCCTCCCCCACCTTAAGGTCTCCCCACCTGGAGCCATCACCCCCCCCCCCCAACAGCCAGGCCACTCCAAAGGCTCACCTCTATTGCCACGCGACCGGCCTGCCAGGCACCCTACAAGCAGAAGCTGCGCGCCTTCCTCTCTCTGCCTCGCCGTTCGGTCTAGTGCCAGGCCCAAGCGCCCTCCGCCCTTGTATAGTCTCCAGTACCCTTGCGTGGAGCGCTCCTATTGGCCGGGGCCCCTTCGCTGGAGGCTCGCGATTGGCCACGTCCCACCAAGCTGGCCGGCGGCGATTGGCCGGCTCCGCGGCGTGACGCATCCGGCGTGCCCGCGCTCCGTCGCCCTCGCCCTCGCCCAAGGAGCTTTTTTTCTCGCTCGCTCTGGGTGGGCGGGGCTCGCCGGCTCTACATCTCATTGGGCGGGGACGCCGGTGTCGCGGACCAATCCGAAGCCCGCGCAGTGGGCCAGGAGGAAAGACCCGGGGGGGGGGGCGCACGCCTTTGGAAGGAAAGACCCGTCTGTACGCTTCCAGGGTTACCAGGCCTAGCAGCTCAACCCATGGAGGTATAATGAAACCTCCTTGGCTCAACCACAGCCTGGGAGCCCATTAAGGTAGGGGGTGGGTCTGCTATTAAAGCCCCCCCCCCCCCCAAATAAAATACTGATTCACAAGTTGTTACTTAAAACATGACAGCTGTAGGCAAAGCAGGACATTTGTACACGTGCAATGTTGACACGCACCAAAACTTGGAGCCTGCATGTCAAGAGGCCCATGCATGACCTGCTTTCAACATCTGCTGCGTGAACCGTGAGTGCAGTTAAATACAGTTCCTTGCAACGTGGTTTTCTTGTCCTTCCGAGGAGCTCAGGGCAGTGTGCATCATGCATATAGTTCCTACGCCTGCATAAGTTTTTCTTGTCACAACAGCCCTGTGGAGTAGTTTCAGGAAGAAAGAGAAACACAAAAGTCACCCAGAGTGGATCTGATGAATAGAGTTCCATGGAAATAAACTATTATAACTGGGAGGGGGAGAATTAAGTTGATAGTATAAGGAAGGCTGTTGGAGGTACGTTTTGTTGGGTTTGATATCTTGGCTAGGTCGTAAGAGAACTGGGGTAAGGGCAATGCAGCTCCGAGGTAAGGAAACAAATATTCCCTGACCTTGTGGCTGCCCCGTAACTGCAGGATGCAACACATGCCCCATTGGCACAGCCACATCACATCACATCACACACACACACACACACACACACACACACACACACACACACACACATACTGGCCCTGCTGGATCAGGCGAAAGGCCCATCTAGTCCGGCTTCCTGCATCTTACAGTGGTCCACCAGATGCCTCAAGGAGCCCACGAGACCACAAGATGGCTACGTCCTATTGCCACTTCCTTGCGCCTGGCATTCAGAGACAGTCCACTTCTGGAACCAGGAGCTTGCACATACCCATCAAAGCTTGTAGCCTGTGATGGACATTCCTTCTACAGTAGAAATCTAGAAACCCCCAAGAAGTTTAGAAACGTCGAGAAACCCCCAGGAACGTCCATCAGAGTTGCCCCACAGCAGGAGGATGAGACACAATCATCCAGTCGGAATGTGTGGGTGGAGTCCGTCACTCCCTCTTTCTTGGCGTTGCACCACGCAAAACATGAGCAGAGCATGAACCGAGTCGAATGATTAGTCATACTTCTAGTGTTGTTCTGCTAACTGCCTCAAGTTGCCCTCAAGGAGAATTTGTGCAGCCAGGATCATCAGGAAACCAACCAAGCTTCCTGAACTTGCAGAACAAGACGTGCTATGTTTAAAGAGATGTGCGCTCTCAGCATGCATTCTCTTTCCCAGGAATTCTGGGAACTGTAGTTCTGTGGCAGTGGTGTGGTGACTTAGGGATCGCTAACAATTCTCAGCGGAACACACACCAAGCAACAATTCCCATGCTTGTTTGCAAGGACTAGCTGTGACAGTTAGGGTGCAATCGGCCAAACTTTGCTGGCCTAACTCCAGGTTAGGATTGCGCTTTGGGTTTCATTAACAAAAACCAGAATAATATTACACAACATCTAATGAGGCTCTTATTAAGTGATCAACCCTACACAGACTTGGAACGAGGGTTGATTTTTCTGTTTGCCACAGTTCAGCATTTTTGGAACCCCCAAGTTGTTTGGCTTTAAGAACCTGATTGTACTGGGTGCTGTTTTGCATGGCAATCTCTAGAGGGAGACATGCCATAAATTCTGATACTGCAATGCTCAATGTGACACTTCTGAGTCACACGAATGAACTGATTGTGCTTGCTGATTTCCATGTGTCAGAGCTAATACTAGGTCTCTTATTCAATTGTGCGAGTGTCATCAAGTTGGCCACTGATTTTTTTTGCGGGTTCCTGCTTTGTTGGGTGACCTGTCCTGTTATATATTAAAACAAATAAATAAAGTTAATGGGGGTTACACCAGTTCTACTGATGCCATTATATTTATGTTGTGCATTTGTTATTGTAATTTATTCTGCCTGCTTTGGTACGGGAGGAGTGACACCTCTGATGCCGATAGCTGAGTAGTATATGATTAGCTGAAAGGCTTTAAGCACAATATTCATCATAAGATCAATTCAGAATAACAAACTGCTTCTTCAGAGCTGCCTTACTGGGGAAAAAATGCTTTCCAGGCATTATCAAACCAGCCGCTTCAAGAATGCACAGTACATGTGAGTACAGAATAGGATTTTTCACCCAGACAAACGGCACTGCACAGCTCATGTCGTCTTGGGTGCCCATTGGAGCGCTGGTTCCGTTCCGTTCCGTGGCGAGGCCTCATTTGGTCTTATTCCAGCACTGACGTGCCTGCTGCTTTTCAAGGCTCGAACCCCTCCTGCCAAGGCAACAGCTCCAAAAATAGACAGGAGCCAGGGAGAAAGTGTGCCAGCCCGAACTGCTGCTGAGAAAGGACTATATAAAGAAAGAATCTAAAGGGAGGAAGATCTTGTAGATTGAGGGAGCGGGGAAAATTGGGGTGCGGATCCCCATCTTGAAGTGGGAGGGAAACAGGGAGGAGAAAATAAAGATGATCTTTCATTTCTTACAGAGGTGGGTCTCCGTTTCAGCGAAACTGGAGGTCAGTTACTATAAGCTTATAGTAGTATAACTAGTTACTATAACTAGTAGTATAATTATAGAAGTATATGTAAGGGAAGACTTTCATCAGCACCCTGTCTTTTGACAGACCTGAAGTTTTGATGCATGCACTTTTTTTTTTAAATGTCATATGAGATCACCCCTTGTTTACTACAAGCTGTCTGCCCTGAGGCTCTTCGGAACCTCAAGAAAGACGCACACGCCTGTTCAGAACGTTCAGAACCTCCAGCAAGAACAGCGCGCGCGGCGCGCGCCCCGTCCCACTTCTGCCACCACGTGGCTCCCCGGGGCGAGCCTCTCCCTCTTTACTACATTTCCCAGCCGCCCCGGGTGATGTTCCCTCTTCCCCGCATGCGCAGTGGCTGCGTCGTGCTGAGGCCGAGAAGGGAGGGGTGACTGGAGGAGGAGGCGGAGGAGCGGCCCTGCTGGAAGAGCTCGCGCGGGGCGGCGGGTCCGGACGGCAGCGGCGGCGGAAGAAGAGGCGCTCTCCCCCTCACAGGTCGACTCCCTCGGGAGCGGGAAGGGGGGACGGGCGGGACAAGATGGCGGCGAATTCAACCGCCTCCCGCGGCGGGCCTGGCGCGAGGGGGGGGCGCGCGCCGTCTCAAGGCCTGGGGGCGCCGCTTGGGCCTGGCCGGGGGGCGTGGCCAAAGGGGGCGTGGCCTGGCTAGACCTTATATTGCCTCCTTTCTTACACTCCACTAATACACCTTTCACCTTAAGGGGTCTTTATGTTGCTGCACCCCTTTTTATGTATTGTGTGTGTAATTGCGTGTGTGTATACAAAATAATGTCCCAATGCAGATCTATAAACTACTGTGCCCACGTGTGCACTGTGTATAGATTGGGGGTGTGTGTGAAATACTCTACAGCACTGGTTCTTAAATGGGGTTAGCACCGGGACCCACTTTTTAGAATGGCAGCCTGGTGGGAACCACCGGAAGTGATGTCATTAGCCTGGAAGTGATGTCATTGACCTGGAAGTGACATCATTGACCTGGTAGTGGTGTCGTGGCTGGAAGTGACGTTTTCAGATAGAAAATTAAATACCCTCCTACGACTAAATCAAATTAAGTGAGGAAATTGAAAGATTAGAATAAGTATTAAAAACGTATTTAAAGTGAAGAACTCTCCTAATCCTCCCAAGTTATATACCAGAGGCTGAAATTCTGTCCTTGCTTCTCCAGGAGAAAGGACTATTGTTGTTCAACTGGCCTGATCCAGTGGGCCTGTTCCTATGTTCCTATGCAGCACATGTTCTATGTAGGCATCCTGGGTTGTGATCCTGCCACAGCTTTGTGCTTCTGACTTCAACAGAAAAATTGAGCCCTTAAATCTCTCAAGTTGTATTGGGCAGGCCTGCAGAAGTGCTCAGCTTTGACTCATGCCCTGTTTTTCAGTGTGTGTTTGCTTTGGTTCTTACTCTTATCATACAGAAAAGTACATCGTTCGGCTGGAAAACATACCTCGGATTCCTTCTTGCTGGCGTTTGGTGTTTAGACAAGTGTCATGATTTGTTAATACCTGCTTCCGAAGCTTCCGGTTTGGGAACTGAGGCATGAACCTTAGAAATAAATATTACCCATTCAATCGGAGCTCAGCCCCTATGTAACAGTGGCTATTGCAGGGTAGGGTGTCATTTGAAAGTTCCTGCACATATATGGAAAAGGTCCATCAGAACCTCCCAGGAACTTTTTTTGGAGGATTTTGGGACTGAGGATTGTCCTGTATTCCTGACAGTTTTTCTCCTTGGAATTATTCTTCCATGACTTGTGTTGATTTCTTTCCAGAGTAAATTTGATGTGCTGATTGTTTAGAATGAAGCCTGTGGTTCCCCATTGTTTGGGGTGTGTACCAATCAGTCAGGGAGCCTTGTTGTACTATGCAAATATTGCGTGCATAGTATAGTGGTTTCTGGGACGTCTTGGAGTTCCTGGCAACTGATCGTGGTCCATGAAAACCTATGCTTGAACTAATTGAGTTCATCTTTAAAGTACTACAAAACTTTGTTGTTTCTCCTGGGAGTTCCTTGGAAGCTTATGAAGGGGTCTTCTGTGTGAAAATTGGCGACTGAGGACAACTGACTTCAGTCTGCACGGTTGTGGGGAGTGTAAGCCAGAAATGGGATGTGGTGTGCTTGTGGACCTCTACACCACAGACTATGTTTGCATTTCCAGCCTCAAGCTGTCTTTTTAGGACTGGGGGTGGCGCAAGGGTAATAGGCTACCTTAGAATGCCAGATGCAGGGGAGTGGCAGCGAGATACAAGCATCTGGTTGTCTTGCGTGCTCCCTGAGGCATCTGGTGGGCCACTGTGAGATACAGGAAGCTGTACCAGATGGGCCTTGGCCGGATCCAGCAAGGCTTTTCTTATGTTCTTATGAGGCCTAGCTTTGTCCTAATGTGGGATATTCCCCTGCTCATCTTGCAAACAAAATCTTTAAGAAACGCAAATGCTGCAAGACCCTGACATAAAAGATAAAGATGGAAACTTGAGTTCTCCTGAAGTAAGCTGGTGCCGTGGGCAGTTTGGGGTGGTCTTTAAGAAGCTGTTTAGGAAGCTGCAAGCTTCCCGGTGTGGCAGCAGCCTGTTCATGACTTGTAGCGCTTGGCTGCCCTCGGAGGTCTTGGCCGGAGCAGGCCGGCGCATCCTTCCAGCTTCTGCTCAGGCCACGGTGAAAGTGGGAACAAGGCGCCCAGTCATCTGTCGAGAGAGTGTGCCTCCCGCTTCCCGTTTCCCTGAATCCAAGTATCGCTTTTATTCACGCGGGCGGCTTTCAAGCACTTCCTGAAGCAGCACGTGCCTTAGCCCAGCCCTGCTTCCACATTGCCAGTGACCTGCGTAAGCTTTGGGTCTCCAGCGTCCAAGCAGGATCGCTCCCGCTTGAGGACACAGGCTTCCCCTCAACCGGCAATGCGCAGGTAAAACAAGGAAGACGTTTCGCTGAGACCAGAGCTAGAAACACATTCAGCTCCTGGGGCGTTGGTGTGGGCAGCTCTTCGGGTGGGTTCCCTGCTTTGCATGCAGCCAATCCTGGGGTCCTGTCCTGAGAGGGTGGGGCGAGAGCCCTGAGCCTGTTGGTGTGGCTTGGCGTGGCCCGAACTCAGCCAGATTATATCGGCACAGCAGTGTGACTTGAGATGAGGCAACTTCCTGTATTTTCAGGTCAGTCCTTGGCAGCCTCTCCAAGGAGGGCCAGGGGAGAGATCCTGAAGCCAGTATAGGCCGGGCTGGGCTGAATTTATCTCCCTAGCCCCCACCGAAGGGGAGGGTGGGTGGGTGCAAGCAAAGACGGAGAGCTGCAGGATTGGTCCTAGCAGATAGGTCAATGGAGCCCTGAACATATTAAAGAGGCCCAGATGACTCTTGTATAATTATTTTGGGGCGTGCTTTGCGTTGTAATTGCTGGGTGCAGTTGTATTGCTTGCAGGCAGCTCTCTCACCTCTCTGCCTTCACGTTCAGTGTGGGACAGGTGCTGCATTTTCATTTTCGCTGTTTCCCTCCTGGTGATCCAGGAGGTGATCCAGAGTTGTCCAGTCAGTCCCCTTATCTGCATCTGCATTGCTACTTTTTTGCTACCCCCCCCCCTGCATACTTGCCTGGGGTTGTCTGGATATGTTTTGGGTGGTGCTGAGAAGCTTTCTCTCTTTCCCCCCTTCCCTTTCTTTGCATATACATGAATAGAAGAATCCTCCACACAGTTTCTCCTCTGACTCAATAGTTCCTTTGTAGAAACACAAGTCCTTGGTGTTTTTTTTTTTAAAAGGGCAGCACAAGCATTTGCCCGATCCACATTGTGGGCTCACAGTGTATGTAAGATATACACATGTAATATATATGTAATATGTATGTAATATATAGTGTGTATATATAGTGTGTATGTAATATATAGTGTATGTATGTAATATATAGTGTGTTAAAGCACTTCCTTTGCATGCAGAGAAGTCCTAAGAACATCAGAAGAGCCCCTATGCTGGATCAGGCCCATGGCCCATCTAGTCCAGCTTCCTGTGTCTCACAGTGGCCCACCCAGTCCAGGGTTGGGCCTTGGGCATCGCCTGGCAAGGCTGGGGAAAGGCCCCTTGAGAGCTTTTGCCAGTCAGAACTGAACGAGACAGCCCGACTCAGCCTGTGGCATCTGCATCTGTGACGAAGGGCTTGTCGTCCAGGGGGAGACAAGCCGACGCCACTGCCAAAGGTCCGAAGTCCACTCCCTGTGGAATCTGCAGGATAGGATGGGGAATTCCTTTTTGGTGTCCAGTGAGATGCCGTGTTCAGCAGCTCTGAGCTAGATGCACCCAACAGTGACTCCCTTTATTCCTCTCACCCAAAAAGTATCCAAAGCATGCAATTAAAAAAGGAAAGGCAGCAAGCCAGCCCCTCTCACACTTAAGACATGCCAATAACAAGGAGAAGGGATCAAAGCTGGGAGATGTCTGTGCCTTGGAGATCTCCTCTGGCCTGCGCACGTTAGCCCAGAGTTGTGCTGAAGGTGACTTAGTTCTGTATCTCTTTTCCTTTCCTTTGCAGCGAGTAACCCACCCACCCCCCCCACGAAGATGGTGAAGCGGGACAACCACACCCTGGCCCACCACCTCAAGCAAGAGCGGCTCTACGTGAACTCGGAAAAGCAGCTGATCCAGCGGCTGAACGCCGACGTGCTGAAGACGGCCGAGAAGCTGTACCGCACGGCCTGGATCTCCAAGCAGCAGAGGATCAACTTGGACCGCCTGATCATAACCAGGTGAGCACGCCAGGAACGGAGGCCCTGACCTTTTGGGGTCTTGGGCTGCTCAGGCGCTGCAGAGGCTGCTCATTGGGCATGGAGGATTTTGGCTCAGAGTTGAGGGGTGTGTGTGTGTGTGTGTGTGACTGACTTACAGGAAGCACCTCTTCATTGTCTGTGTTTACACAGCTCCTTCCCCTTTTTGTGTGTGTCACAAGGAAGTGTGCCTTGAATAGGTAAAGCAGCGCTTTTCAACGACTGGTGTGGGTGTTGCAGCAGGACAGGCGGTCCTCCCCCCCCCTTGCCCTGGGGACCAACTGACATGCTCAGGCAGGCCTGGCACTCTGGACAGTGGAGCTGGCCAGGGAGGGGGGGCAGTTGTAGGGGTAATTTTGGGCCATTCAGATAGACCCATCAGAAGGCCCATCTAGCCCAGCTTCCTGGCTCTCACAGTACCCCCCAGGCAGTGATGTCATGCAGGGGGAACACGGGGGAACTCAGTTCCACTAGTTAAAATTAGGGCTGACTCCTCCCACTTCACTCTCCCCCTCCCAATTCCTCTGCAAAGAGCTTTTCTTCTTGGTTGGCCGGCACTCAGAGGGTTAAAGGGAGCGACTCCGGATTCCTAGGGGGGCGAAGGGGGAAGGGCTGCAGTGGGGAAGTCCCGTCCTGCACAGCCCCCTTCCTCGCTCCCTCCAGCCACACACGTGGAGTCAGCAGCCGCTCTGGTGAGTCTGCAGCCCACTGGGGAGAAGCCAGGAAGGCCAAAGACCTGTACCCCAGATAGGCCAGCAGAGACTCAGCAGCTGCCCACGGAGTGCCTGTTCGCCACGTCCGATCTCTCGTAAGCACTCTGGAGCTGAGCGGCGTTGGAAGGGGGGGGGCTCTGACTCCTTGGCATAAGCCGGCGGTCTTCCCTTTGCTTCCCCTGGCAGTGCCGAGGCCTCCCCAGCCGAGTGCTGCCAGCATGCCAAGGTCCTGGAGGACACCCAGTTCGTGGACGGGTACAAGCAGCTGGGCTTCCAGGAGACGGCCTACGGGGAGTTCCTCCACCGGCTGCACGAGAACCCCCGCCTCATCGCCTCCTGCCTGGTCGCCGGGGAGCGGCTGAGCCAGGAGCACACGCAGGGCGTCATCCAGGTGGTCTTCACCTCCATCTACGGCAACTGCATCATGCCGGAGGACGAGAGCTACCTGCTGCAGGTCCTGCGCTACCTGATCGAGTTTGAGCTGAAGGAGAGCGACAACCCCCGGCGTCTCCTGCGGCGGGGCACCTGTGCCTTCAGCATCCTCTTCAAGCTCTTCTCCGAGGGGCTCTTCTCGGCCAAGCTCTTCCTCACCGCCACCTTGCACGAGCCCATCATGCAGCTGCTGGTGGAGGACGAGGACCACCTGGAGACCGACCCCAACAAGCTCATCGAGCGCTTCTCCCCGGCCCAGCAGGAGAAGCTCTTCGGGGAGAAGGGCACCGAGCGGTTCCGGCAGAAGGTGCAGGAGATGGTGGAGGCCAATGAGGCCAAGCTGGTGGCCCTGGTGAACAAGTTCATCAGCTACCTCAAGCAGAACACCTACTGCTTCCCGCACAGCCTGCGCTGGATCGTCTCCCAGATGTACAAGACGCTCTCCTGCGTGGACAGGCTGGACGTCGGGGAGGTGAGGGCCATGTGCACCGACCTCCTCCTGGCCTGCTTCATCTGCCCGGCCGTGGTCAACCCGGAGCAGTACGGGATCATTTCGGACGCCCCCATCAACGAGGTGGCCCGGTTCAACCTGATGCAGGTACGGCATCTCTCTGTGCACAGTGGTGTCATCTAAATGATTTAAGAACAGGTACTCACTTTTGATTGGCATGTGTCGGGACCCGCCCACCAGAAGTGACGTCATAAGCCGGAAGTAAGGTCGTGGCAGGAAGGGACATGAAAAAAACCCTTTTTGAGGCCTCAGACAATTTTAAACAGACCCAACAGTTGCAACAGTATTCCACAGCACCCCCAGAACATGTTAAGGAGGCCTGGCATCATGTTAAAACCCCAGAGCAACTCATTTTTCAGTGGCAAGGCAAGGAAAGGCTCCGCTCGCTGCCTGCCTGGCTCTGAGAACATGCAGGCAACTCAAACGTGCAGGAAATTCAAACGTTGCAGGGGGCGGAGTCGACAAGTGGGCGGGTGAATGGGCGGGGCCAGCCATAATCCTAGAAACCGGTACTCGCGTACCCCCACGTACCCCCTGCATGACATCACTGTCTGTGCACGCACGCAGGTACACGCGAGCCCGTCTGCCTTATAAAAGCTCTGATCCTTTGATTGCCAGGCGCGTCGCTTGTGTTTTGCCTTTATGCAATAACCAAACAGATGCGCAGATTAAAATCCGGGTCTAATCCTTTGGCACTCGCTCAGTGCGTATGGAAACCCAGGTCCCGCGCAGCACTCAAGCCAACAGCCGGGGCTTGCTTCGTAGCGAAACAGGCCCTGTTGATTTTTCCCTGCAGCAAAGCACACAACGAAAGATGCAAGAACCGTGGGACAAAAAACTCTTTGACCCGGCGCGAGGCATCGAAAGTTTTGTTTTTTTTTCATAAGGGGATAGAAACTCTGGTCAGCTTCCTGTGGAAGCTTCATGCAAAATATGTTAGGTTGCCGTGCAGAAGTGAGGTTTCTAACCTAGGCAGGCTGAATTGTAAATAGTTCTTTTTTTTTTTTTAGCTGGTTTCAAGCTGGGGGTTCCCCAGGTCTTTTCTTGTGCTGGTG
Organism: Lerista edwardsae; assembly: GCA_029204185.1. NCBI lineage: Eukaryota > Metazoa > Chordata > Lepidosauria > Squamata > Scincidae > Lerista > Lerista edwardsae. The sequence goes on from JAJKFI010000377.1 coordinate 130,576, forward strand.
CTGTAACCTCTCTCCAACTGGTTTCCCCCTTTGTAGGTGGGCCGACTTCTGCAGCAGCTGGCCATGACTGGGTCTGAAGAAGCAGACCCCCGAACAAAGAGCCACCTGGGTAAATTTGACAAAGTACGTGCCAAGGCCGTGAAGTGCCTCAGGGTCTTTGTTTAGCTTAACAAGGGGTGAGTTTGTAGGTTCCTGAAATATCAATACCAGGGCCTGCTCAGCCCCCGTTCCCTCTTCTACAGGGTTGTGTCGCCGCGTTCCTGGACGTCGTCATCAGCGGCCGGGCCGTGGAAAACCCTCCCATGTCCTCTGTGAACCTTCTGGAAGGGCTGAGCAGAACTGTGGTGTACATGACCCACAGCCAGCTCACAGCCCTGGTGAGTGTTGGGATGCCGCAGTGTTTCAAAGGCAGCTGCAGAAGGAGATCTTGGTATCCGTGGGGATCTGTTGCAAAAAACACAGTGCCCCCCCCCGTAGATACTGAAATCGGTGGATACTTGTCCCTTGCCCAGGCCAACTCCTTACCTGCATCTTTTCAGGTCGGCTTTATGAGGAACGTCATGTCCGGCGACCAGCTGAAAGAAGATCGGATGGCCCTGGAGAACCTGCTGCTCAACCTGCCCCAGAGCAAGCCGGGGAAAAGCAGCAGCCTGGAAATGACGCCGTACAACACGCCGCAGCTCTCACCCGCCACCACGCCGGCCAACAAAAAAAACCGGCTGCCCATAGGTGAGGACATTTGCTAGCCGGGCGTCTGAATTTCCCTGTGTGTGTGTGTGTGTGTGTGTGTGTGTGTGTGTGTGTGTGTGTGTGTGT
>JAJKFI010000377.1:131401-152045 GCA_029204185.1 Lerista edwardsae
TGTGTGTGTGTGTGTGTGTGTGTGTGTGTGTGTGTGTGTGTGTGTGTTTTAAAAGATCTGTTCCTGTTGTGGGGTGGTGGCTGTCAAATTTGCTAGTTCAGGGAATCTTTATTGAGTTGCTCGCCCAGGAACCTTCTGCATCTGCCACAGAAACCTTGCGGAATATTCCGGAACCCTGGGGCGTCAGCGGTGTCCAGGAGGTGTTCACACCGCTTTCCCGCGTCTCCGAACACCTCCAGGCTTGACCAGGAACGCAATTCCATCTCTTACTTTGCAGCCTGCATTTGTGGCATGCGCAGCCCTGCGTGTGCTTGAATGACGCCCGGTTTTTTCCCCCCCTGGCCTGAAATAACCCCAGGTGCCCATTTCTCCCATGAAGCATTTCTGTGTATACATTGACGCTGCGACTGTGATTTCTGTCCCCCCACCCCGACGGCTTGACGTTCTTTTCTCTTTCACGCCGGCCATTCAGGACAACAGTTGGCAGCCATCACGGCCTGGGACACGTCTGCCACCAACCTCACGGCGCACATAAACCTAGTAACCCCGTTTGGTGGGTAATGAAGTCCTCTCGCCTCTTTGCTAGTGTCTTGCTGAAGCCAAGCTTTGCACGCGTGTCTCGGCCCCTCCCCAGCGGCTCTCCCGGAAGTGGAGGTTTTGACCACCTGCATTTTGACCACTCCATGCATGTTTTTCCTCCCTCCACAAAAAGTCCTCCAAACCTGGCTTTGTGTTCTACGCACAGGGGAGGGGTTGTGTCTTCCGCCTTGGGGACCCTCCCAAGCATTCAACTCCTTCTTTATCCTGGTTTGAGTCAGTCCAGGGGCAGGGGACAGAAGATTTGCCCCTTAATTCTGCTGATTTATAGAAGCCATTCTTGTGTTCCCCCAAGCTTGGCCAGCATTGGCGAGTCGCCCTGTTTTTTTTTTTTCTGCAAGCGTAGAAAACTGCGTCTCGCTTCAAATGCCCCTGTGCGTGTTGTGCAGGGTCTCGTGTACTGTGGCTGTTTACATGTGTGCGTGTGTGCATGCCGCGTTTTATGCCTCATCTCAGTTTTGCTCTGTCCCCCCTCTTCTGCATCGTGATTGGGTGTCAGAGCATTATTTTAAAAACAAAAGTAAGAAGCACCAAGGTTTTATTTTTTTCTTTCTGCAGGCCTTTCAAAAGTTCAGGCTTGGCTGCTTGGAACCCAGTTCAGTGCCGTGCCTAAATGTAGACCCGGAGCCCTTAGGCCTTGTGATGTTGTTGCCTTGGTGTCAAGTTGTTTTAAGCATCTGTCTCAACAGCAAGACCTGCCGCTTTTTCCTTGCAGTCGTGGAGTGCCTTTTTGTCTCCCTCATGAGCTTCCTTTAGCCACTGCGGTTGTCTAGGAAAGGTTGATGTTGCCGTGAAAGTACGCGGTAGACTTGATTGCTGCTACGTAGACTGAGGGCCCAATCCTAACCAACTTTCCAGTGCTGACAAAGCTGTGCTGGTAGGGCATGCAGTTAAGGAACAATCATGGAGTATGTTTGTTCCTTTGCCTCGGAGCTACATTGCCTTTACCCTGGTGCCGGGAAATTGGTTAGGATTGCGCCCTAACTAGGGGTGCAATTCTGAAGTTTGGCCAGCACAAGGGCCACCGTAAAGCCCATTTGGACCACTCTCGGAGTCAGGGAGGATGGTACATGTCTGTGTGCCGGCCTCCCTGACTCCAAGAGCGGTCCAAACATACTTGACGGTGTCCCTTGTGCTGGCCAAACTTTGCTGGCCTAATTGTGCCGGCCTAACTCCAGATTAGCATTGTGCCCTCGGTACTGTGGGGGAGCTCCTGTGATTCGAATGAAGATTTTCTGCTACTTGTCCCCTTTCAGCCAGTGGACCTTTGGTAAATTTGCCAGGCATGGAAAAACGACATGTCCGGTGATTGCCACCAGAGGGGCACGGTTCCTGGAGGAGTATCGGTACAGGAAGGAATTTTTCCTGCCCTTCCTTGATGGAGAAGCACAGTGTGTGAGACACTTGAACTAAAAAACCTCCTGCGTCCTTTCACGGCAGCTGGCGCGCCCCAATGCCGGCCCGTAAATGTGCCCTTGGCTTGTTCTTCAGTGCGCATGTGCTTACACACCATCCTTGTCAAGTCTGTGCTTGCCTCTTCTTCTTCTTCTTTTTTTAAATCTCTTAAACTGTTGATCGTCTCCTAATAAAAACTATCCTTGCAAATCGTTCCAGCGACCCGCAGCAGAAGCCGGCCAAACATGCAGCTGGAACAGCACGCGGAGCCCGACAGCGCCTCCCAGGAGATGATAGCGGAAGTGCAGCCGGAGGAAGTCCTGGTTATTTCCCTCGGGACGGGCCCCCAAATCACTCCGGGAATGATGTCGGAAAATGAGGTAGGCCCGCTGTGGGCCACTGTGAGATGCAGGAAACTGGACTGGTTGGGCCTTGGGCCTGATCCAGTGGGGCTCTTCCTACGTTCTTAAATACAACCTGATTAATCTTTAAGGTGGTGGAAGAGCCTTGATTGCTTTTGCTGCCGCAGACTAACGTGGTTAGCCCCCCTACTTCCGCGGTAGCCCCCGACAGACTTGGAAGCTGTCCGATCCCACAGATGCGACTCCCTTGTTTTGATTTCAAACCTTTTGTTGGCATAATCATAAAGGAAATAAATAATAAATAACAAATACAGTAGACAGTAGCAGAAAATCATCTCTTAAGCTTAAGAACAGCCATGAAAAAGGAGGCAACTGCCTTAGTCACATCAGTACATAGGTCATTCAATAAAAAAGGAAGAGGATTGGCAAATGGAAAAAAGGGGTCAGCTAAAATGGGTTGAAGATAGCGAGAACGAAGTGATTGAAGAGAGACACATTGTAAAAGAATATGATGAAGAGAATCTGAAACTTCATAGCAAAAATGACAAATTCTATTTTCACGGGGAATCTTACGGAAACGACCAAGGTGGTAAGCAGTAGGAAGAATATTTAAACGAGCCAACGTGAAGGCTCTGCAAAGAAAGGGATTAGATAACTGACAAAGGTAGTTAAAAGGAGGGTTACGAAGTGAAGAAAGACCATGGAAGGACTCTGCGGAGTCTTCAGCTGCTTTGAGATGCCAAGCAAGTCGTCTGGCCCCGTGGACGTAGCCGCTTCCAGCTACCAGGAAATGGCTCTTCCTTTATTTAGCCCAAACTTAAACCCCTGCCTTGGACGTTTAATGTGCACCAAATGTTTCTCAGCTGTTGTTTGGGGGAGAGGGCCGAAAATTGTTGCTGTCCTGAAAACCATCCCTCCTTCCTCTGCCAGGTTTTAAACATGCAGCTTTCTGATGGAGGGCAAGGAGATGTCCCTGTCGATGAGACCAAACTCCACGGTAAACCTGATAAAACCTTGCGCTTTTCCCTCTGCAGTGATAATCTGGAAGGAATATCCGAAGGTGAAGGGTCACTTTAGTCTCTTGTCTGTCAGACAGTGCATTTGAAAGGAGCTTCTTTTCATTGTCGCTAGCGCCTTTTAGCTCTGCCGCTGTTGTCAACCCTGCAACGTCCATCCGCTTATTCCATTGGCTGACTTGTCTTGAAAACGGGGATTTGATTTATTTAGTTTTTCGCATAGTGGGAGGGTATCACTTTGCTAGCAATTTCTGTTGTGCGTTTTGCTTTCTTCGTTGCACTTTCTGGGCATTTATTTTGACACGGGTCAGACCGATGCCTCAATCTCTCTCCCACAGGCCCGTCGAACCGCTCCAATTCTGTCTCCTCGCTGGATTTAGAAGGGGAGTCTGTGTCCGAACTGGGTGCAGGCCCATCCGGCAGCAATGGGGTCGAAGCCCTTCAGCTTCTGGAACACGAGCAAGGTTGGTACTGATCATAAAGGTTGCCCCAAGACACAGATGTGCAAACACAGAATCTTCTGGAGGGTGGGCGGGTTCTTTTTAATAAAACAGCCACCCCAAACCGATGGGCAGGAAGCATTTTTAACCTGAGCCGGTCTCTACAACAGCCACCACCCAAGACAACCTTGACGACAAGCTCCGCAAATTTGAGATCCGCGACATGATGGGCCTGACGGACGACAGGGACATCTCGGAGACGGTGAGCGAGACCTGGAGCACCGACGTCCTGGGGAGCGACTTCGACCCGAACATCGACGAGGACCGCTTGCAAGAGATTGCGGGTAATTGTGAGGCTGGAAGCCTGAGCGGTTGCGTCGTTGAAGCCAACAGTCCTGAATCCAGTGGACATCTCTGATTTCATCAGCCGCATTTTATTGCTAGCACCTCACAAGATGGAGGGGAAAATGTGGGATACAGGCATCCTCCCCCTCTATTCGTAGGGGATCCGTTCCAATCTCCCCCTCCCGTGGATTTGAAAACAGCGGAAAGAGGGTAACCCTATATGTATTGCATAGAGAAGTACAGTACGATATTGCCATCCCCATAAAATCCGCGCTCCCACTACCTTCTGTTTATTAGCAAGCCGGCAGGCTTCCTGCTTTTAAAGACGCTGGAACAGGAACATGACAAGCAGGCGGGCAGGCCGCATGCTAGAAGGATACAGCCAGAATGTTAACAGGACGCAGGAAGCTTCCTGTGAACGTTCTGTGTGTCCTTCCCCCCCCTTTGCCCCTAATGCTCAGAGTTGATTCCACAGGTGCAGCGGCCGAGAACATGCTGGGGAGCTTGCTGTGCCTGCCTGGCTCAGGGTCGGTCCTGCTGGACCCCTGCACAGGGTCCACTATTTCGGAAACCACCAGCGAAGCGTGGAGCGTGGAAGTGCTACCGAGCGACTCAGGTCGGAACCCGCGAATCGCCGCACCTACCTGTGTATAAGTCTAGCTCACAAGTCTAGCTGTGTATAAGTCTAGCTAAGAACCAGGGCAGGTTTTAAGCCAAACATTGAAAGAATTAGCAACGGTCTGTGGATAGGTCGAGGGAGTCTATGGAGTTCTCTGAATTCTTTGGGAACGATTTAGCAGCAACCAAAAGCGAAAAACGACAACAAACCACCACAGAGGCGGACCGGCCCAGGGAGGGGGTTGGAGGTTGGATGCGCCCATTTTGCTCGGCCTGCTGTATCGTGACGGCAACGTTTTCTAAGAGGCAGCTGGCCCACCACACCTGGTATTCCCCAACAACACACACCCAAGACAGACTGGGTGTGAGGAGGGGGTGCCCTGACGGCAGGACGTTGGCGCTCCACTGGCGTTCCGTGGCTTGGGGACGGTCTCCCGAAGGAGGTGGCGGTTCATGCCGGTCTGTGTCTCCCTTTCAGAGGCCCCGGACCTCAAGCAGGAGGAGAGGCTGCAGGAGCTGGAGAGCTGCTCCGGGGTGGGCAGCACCTCCGACGACACGGACGTGCGGGAGGTCAGCTCCCGCCCCAGCACCCCGGGCCTCAGCGTCGTGTCTGGTGAGTCCCCGAGTGGCCGCTGTGCTTCCGAGACCAGTCAGCGTTTTTGTCTTCAGAAATTAAGAAATCACGAGGGGGGGGGCGTGATTGAATGAATGAATGAATGAATGAATGAATGAATGAAAACCTTTATTGGCATTATAGGGACGTGATTGAGAGCACAGGCCTCACCTGGAGTTAGGCCAGCATACGTTAGGCCATCACAAGGGACACCGTCAAGGATGTTTGGACCATTCTTGGAATCACGTCTCTGACTCCGAGAGAGGTCCTAACATCCTTGACGGTGTCCCTTGTGCTGGCCAAACTGTACCGGCTCAAATCCAGGTTAGGGTTGCACCCAGAGGGCCGAGCATTGTGTCGGTGTGTTGAGGGAGGGGGGAGATATTTGGCTTGGCTGAAACCCCACCACCACCACCACCACCACCTTCAAGCATGGGTCTGCCAGTAATGAGCAAGTGGATGTCTCGGGGGTGATGGGATACCTGTCTACTTTCTTTCTGCAGAAAAGAGGGGGGAGGACAGAAAACAAAAGCTCATGTGGAGGTCACAGATTGGTGGTTTGATTTTTTAAAAAAGAATTTGTGTTCTGCCTCTTGCACTTTTTTTTTGTTACCCAAATTAAAGATTCCCCCGCCCCGAGCCTTCGGCTGAGAGAGGCTTTGCTCATAACAGTATTCAGCGCCCTCAGACTCTGGGTCTCCCCCTCGGCGGCTGCTCTAACCTTTCCTCTCCCTTCCAAGGCATCAGCGCCACCTCCGAGGACATCCCCAACAAGATCGAGGACCTGCGTTCTGAGTGCAGCTCCGACTTTGGCGGGAAGGACTCGGTCACCAGCCCCGACATGGATGAAGCGGCGCACGGTAAGAGGGGGGGCAGGCTGGGCCCCACGACCTGCTGTGAGCTCCTCCTGCCTGGTCGGGCGCGGACAGTTCCCCCCGCTCAGGTTGTGCCCCCTTGTGCGAACCGGGGGAAGTCGAAGCTCTGGAACTTCTCAGTGCCCAGGGAGCCGATTTCCCACAATCCTCCTCCTCGCAGTGCCTCCCGTGGCGCGTTCTGACCCCCTCTCCCTGTTCCAGGTGCCAGTCAGCTGACCTCTCCCCCTTCGCAGGCGGACTCCTTGCTGGCCATGTTTGACCCCTTGTCTTCGCACGAAGGTAACGGTGGCAGAGCTCCAAGGGGCAGTTTCCCCCCTCCCCCCGGGAGCCGTCCAAAGGGCTTGCTGGAGGCGGGACAAGGGCTGCTCTTCCTCCTGCCGCTGCAGCAGACGGGCTCAGGGTCTGGGCCGGGCCACAGGAGCCGGCCACGACCGGCGTAGCTCTCCCCAAGCAGCCCAGAGCCGTTCCCCTCTCCGCTGCTGCAGAAGTCCGCGTGGCGTTGAGCGTGGCGGCCGCAAGACCGTGAGGTCTCACGCGGCCGTCTCCTCCAGCAGTGGTGCGGCCCAAAGTGCACTACGCCCGGCCTTCGCACCCTCCGCCGGACCCCCCGATCCTGGAAGGCACCCTGGGGGGCAACGAGGCCCGGCTGCCCAACTTTGGCTCGCACACCGCCATCCTCCTGGACGCGGAGGCCTTCAAGCAGCGGTACTCCTACCCCGAGAGGCTGGTGCGGAGCCGGAGCTCGGACATCGTCTCGTCCGTCCGGAGGCCGATGAGCGACCCCGGCTGGAATCGGCGGGCAGGCGCCGAGGAGAGGGAGATTCCCGTGCCCCTGGGCGGCCTGGGTGGGGCCGTCTTGGTGAACGCGCCTCAGTCGTCTTCCTCGTCTCCGAGCAAAGATTCCTGCCGAGGAGAGGTAAGAGGCGGCGGCAGCCCTGACTGTGTCGCATCGGGGGCTCTTTTCTCAAGTCGGCCACTGCAAGAAGCTCCTCCATTGAATGTTAATGTCTGGCGGCTTCTTTGCCGGCCCATTGGGCCCCATGCCTAAGGGGGCCCTGCACTGGGGGTGGACCACTCTCGCATGCAATGTTAAACTAAAAGTGTGCTTAGATCCATTCCCCCCACCCCCATTATCACTATGAGCAGTGGCAATAGCAGTAGGAAGCGTTTAGTCTGAAGGAAAAGTATCTGTTTCTTCGAACAGGCGGAGGACCGAAAAGACAGCGACGACGAGAAGTCCGATCGGAACAAGCCGTGGTGGAGGAAACGGTTTGTTTCGGCAATGCCGAAAGGTGAGATCGGGTTTCTTATGTCAGTTATGTGTGTAACTTGGAGCACAGTCCTACCCTGGAGTGAGGCCAGCAAAGTTTGGCCGGCACAAGGGACCCCGTCAAGCGCGTTTGGACCACTCTCGGAGTCAGGGAGGATGGCGCACGTCTGTGTGTTGGCCTCTCTGGCTCCGAGCGTGGTCCAAACACACTTTACGGAGTCCCTTGTGCCAGCCAAACTTCGTTGGCCTAACTCCAGGTTAAGATTGCGCCCTGAGCGTTTTCCTTTTCTTTCTCCTTATACAACGGGGTTAGTCAGTTCACTTAGATGCTGACCTGTCTGGGAGCTCCTGTTTTCTTCCCAGTTAGATATTGCTCTGACTTATTTTTTTTTCCCCTCTCCTCCCAAATTCCCAGCGCCGATCCCATTTAGAAAAAGAGAAAGCAAAGACAAGGACAAGGACGATTTTGGGCCTGATCGATACGCCTCTCTTCAAGGTTTGTGTCCAGGGCTGCCCGTGGCTCCTTGGGGCTGAATTGATGCTCTCTCCAAGTGTACCTAAACATGGGCGCAGTCCTGTTGTCACACTGTGTCGGCCCAAGCCCTTGTGAAAGCACCGTAAAAGCCCTCAGTTATGTGAAACGGTGTGAAAGCACCGTAAAGCCCTCAGTTATGACTCAGGAGCGAGGTGTTGTCAGTGGGGCCAGCCGGCACTGAACCCTGGCCGCGAGCGGAGCTGGGTTCAATGCAGAGCAGCGCAGGGGCTTGTGGAAGGGGGAACTTGGGGGCAGGGGGAGGGCAGGGCCGGATCAGGCCTGGGGGGGGGAAGGATTAGCAGTGGGACGTGGTGGCGCAGCGACTTAATCCGCTGTTGCTGGGCTTTCGACCGCAAGGTTGGGAGTTCGAGACTGCGTGACGGAGTGAGCTCCCGTTGCTTGTCCCAGCTCCTGCCAACCTAGCAGTTCGAAAGTACCACAAAAATGCAAGTAGATAAATAGGGACTACTTCGGTGGGAAGGTAACGGCGTTCCGTGCGCTATGGCGTAGAGTCATGCTGGCCACATGATCGGACAAAAACGCCGGCTCTACAGGCTTTCAAACGGAGATGAGCACCGCTCCCTACAGTCGGTCACGACTAGACCATTCGGTCGTGGGGAAACCTTTACCTTTTACCTTCCATCTTATCCTAACCCCCGTCGTGGGCCTGCCCTCTCTGATTCCCACCAACTAAATAGCTGGCAGAGACCGGAGTAGCCCTATAGGTCTGGCTGGGGCATTACTTGGGGTAAGGGGAAAAAAAACCCTGTATTTTCAGTGGCAGCAGAGCTAGGTGCTCCCTGACCCACCTAGTGGGTCCTGACCCACACAGTTTGAGAAGCGCTGGTATAAACCCAGCCTTTTGGGGTCTGTGCTTTTGGGGGCAGCTTAACCGCCAGGCGGAAGGCCCCAGTGGCGAGCACAGCCCGGGCACAGACTGCAGCGCCTTGGCCGTCAAGCCGCCCCCTCGAGACAAGCGTGCCTCATTCCTCCGCCTCTCCTCTGTGTCCTCAGACGACCCCAGTCCCAGGCTGAGCGCTCAGGCCCAGGCGGCCGAGGACATCCTGGACAAGTACAGGAACGCCATCAAGCGGACCAGCCCCCACGAGGGGGCGGCCGTCGGCTACGACAGCACAGGTGACCTCTCGCGCTCTGCCCAGCCGTGCGGTTTCTCAGGTGCGGGGTGGTGGGGTGGGGCGAATACTAGCGCAAGTCTCCTACTAATTCTAAGCTCCCTCTCGGCGATGGTACAGATGTTGCAGGAGGAGACGGGGAAAGCTTCCACGACTCTCCGCGGGACGACACCTTGCAGAACATGTCCGCGGATGACCTCCCAGATTCCGCCAGCCAAGTGGCACAGCCCCAGGATTCTGCCTTCTCCTACAGGTGACGTCCTCTGTGGGTTGCCTCGGGGGGAGGAGGGAGTCTGGATCCGAACACAGTCTGGGATTCTGCAGTTGGAAGAAGCTTGTGGGTGCATAGAAATATAGTGGGCCTCATTATCTCCGTGCCATGTACCTTAGAAAGTTTTACACAGATGCAAAACCCGTAGCGGAAACCACCTCCCTGTGTCCCAAGTTCTGGTGCACCCTCATGAGGGCTAGTGACTTGATTTTTTTGAGGGGGCGGGGGAGGAGGTAAGCTGTGCTTTCAGGATTGAGGCATAAAATGTTGCAGGATTCTAATCCAGAAAATCCAGAAAATTGATTGAAAGCTGGGTTGAGAACGTTGGGGGCTGGGGGAGGAACTAGAACTGTCCAGTGATGTGTTAAAATTGTTTTTGCCCACTCTCATGAGACGAAAACCTTTTGCGTCCTGCAGGGATGCAAAGAAGAAACTCCGGCTTGCACTTTGTTCAGCGGACTCCGTGGCCTTCCCCATGTTGTCCCACTCCACGCGTAACGGCCTCCCGGACCACACGGACCCCGAAGGTGAAATCTTTGGCTTTATCTACCTCTACGTCCGCGTTTCCTGACTTTCCAATGCAGGCGGATTTCCCCCTATCCGGACATCTGAAAATGACACTTCCCCCAAAACCGGCAGTAGCGGGTTTTTGCTCATAGCAGGCCTCAGAACACCCTCCGGACCCGACTGGAGTGCACCTCTGGTTGAGTTCAGAAGGTGGGGTGGCCCCAAATCCATGGGTTTAAGTACCTGCAGATTTCAGTATCCACAGGGATTCTGGGAACGGAATAACGTAATTATGTAATTCGTAAAGCCAGACACGTTCCCGTCCCAAGCAGTCCAGATAAGGGATATTCAGCCTTCAACACATTATTGTTATTTTCCTCTCCCCGAATCAAAATTGGAGGAGCAACGTATGCTTGTGCTCTGAGGTTTTCTTTCAAAGGGTGAAAGGGTAAGAGGAGCCTCCTTCACTGGGCCTCTGCATGAGTTGCTGCTCTGGGCATGCCTCCGGCTCACATGCAGAGGCCCTGTGGGCAGCCTCCTCCGCGGATCGGTCATTGCGTGGCATCAACTGGTGGTCTGCGCGGCATGTGTGGAGGCTGCCTCCCTTAAGATGCCACTCGGCTCCTGCTTAATTTCTCCCAACCCTTTTTCCCCCTCCCTTTGCCGTCTCCGCCAGACAACGAAATTGTCTGCTTCCTGAAAGTCCAGCTAGCGGAAGCCATCAACCTCCAGGACAAGAACCTGATGGCCCAGCTTCAGGAGACCATGCGCTGTGTCGGCCGCTTTGACAACCGGACCTGCCGCAAACTTCTGGCCTCCATCGCGGAAGACTACAGGTAGTCTGTTGTGCCCCCCCTTTGGCGGGAGATGTCTCTGCAGGCAGCGTTTTATCCGCCATCTGCCCACTGAGCTGTGCTCTCCCTCCCCGCATTTCTCCAATCCAGGAAGAGGGCTCCCTACATCGCGTACCTGACGCGCTGTCGCCAAGGTCTGCAGACCACCCAGGCCCACCTGGAGCGGCTCCTGCAGAGAGTCCTGCGGGACAAGGAGGTCGCCAACCGCTACTTCACCACCGTGTGTGTGCGTCTGCTGTTGGAGAGCAAGGAGGCGAAGATCAAGGAGTTCATTCAAGGTACGTTCAGATCGCCACTCAGCCCATGACCTTGGGCCGGTTTCCTTTCCATTTAACCTCCCTCACGTGGTTTTAAAGGTAAAAGGGAACGGTGGAAGCCTTGGGGTTTTTCCTAAGCGCTTTAGAGGAAGCGTGGGATAAAAATGTTTTTCTTAAATGCGCCGCAGGTGAAGCCTTTACAGCAGTTGGATGCGCTGCTGTGATGTCACAGAAGGGGCTTGCCTGCCATTGGCTGAGGCGGCCCAATATTGCAGGGGAATCTGGTAGCTCTGTGAGTCTCGGTGCACACTTCAGACCCAAAAGAAACCTTCCCTTTTGACTCATCCCACTTTACTGGGCGTGTGAGCGGGCCTGAATTTTACAGAAACTTGGTGGAACTCTGTTCTGTAACAGAGGAAGCCTGCATATTGCCTTTCTGTGGCGGGCTCTGTCCGTCCAATTCCCAACGCAGTTCTCTGTGTCTGAAGATTTCCAGAAGCTGACGGCGGCCGACGACAAGACGGCCCAGGTGGAGGACTTCCTGCAATTCCTGTACGGGGCGATGGCGCAGGACATCATCTGGCAGAACGCCAGCGAGGAGCAGCTGCAGGACGCCCAGCTGGCCATTGAGCGCAGCGTCATGAACCGCATCTTCAAGCTGGCCTTCTACCCAAACCAGGACGGTGACATCCTGCGGGACCAGTAAGTAGACACCGCTGCTTGCTGAGCCGGAGTGGCGCCCTACGGCGGGCCCTGGGTATCCGCGGGTGAAACTGTTCCAGGACCTCTTGCGGATACTGAAATCCGCACTGGGGGGAAGGAGCGCGGTGCCCCAATTACGTACCTGGGGGCTGTACCCAACCCCGCCTCACAGAACACCTCCAGACGCAACTGCTGTGAGGCAGAAGTGACCTCTGGTCACATTTGGGAGTTCCCCTGAAACCTTCCAGCCGCAAGCTCAACACCTGCGATGCTCACGCCTGCGGATAAGGAAGGCCTAGCGCACGCGTGAAGAGCGCCCATTCCCGGGAAAGCGTTTTCCGTGGCATTCCGGCTTCCGCCTCACTCCCGGCGCCTCCCCCCCCTCCCCGCCTTTCCTCTCGTTCCCAGGCTTCTCCACGACCACATCCAAAGGCTGTCCAAAGTCGTGACCGCGAACCACAAAGCGCTTCAGATACCCGAGGTAAGAGATCCACGGTCTGTCTGTGAGCGGGGTGTGTGTGGCGGCCCTCGAGCTCGAGCTCCCCCTGGGCTGGGCCGTATCACTCTCAGCGGTGGATGAGACTGGCAGAGAAAATAAACCCCCTCCCTGACGTGGTGACTTTTTGATGGAGCAATGTTGTGTGTGTGTGTGTGTGTGTGTGTGTGTGTGTGAGAGAGAGAGAGAGAGAGAGAGAGAGAGAGAGAGAGTGTCCTTCCCAGGAGGGTTGGCTGCCTGGGTTCTTACGCAACTCCTTTCCCAGTAGTTTGGGCATGGTACAGCTAGACGCCATGGTACAGCTCTCCCCCTTTTCTTCCCCCCCGGTAGGTCTACCTCCGGGAAGCACCCTGGCCATCAGCGCAGTCCGAGATTCGCACCATCAGCGCTTACAAGACGCCCCGGGACAAGCTCCAGTGTGTCTTGAGAATGTGCTCCACCATCATGAACCTGCTCAGCCTGGCCAACGAGGACTCGGTCCCCGGGGCGGACGACTTCGTTCCCGTCCTTGTTTTTGTGCTCATAAAGGTGAGCGTGTGTGGCGGAAACGGCTTGGCGCGGGAGCCCCGGCACCTCTCTGTTTCTGTAAATTTAAGCTGGGTCTGTAAATTCAAGCTGAACTCTTCCCCCCCCCTCCCCATGCGAAAAACTCTCTGCAGGTAGAACACTAGCAGAACAGCGAGCCAGCTGGGTTTGGACAGTTGTACTGACACACTGACTTTCTGCTTGCATGGAGTTTTGTGTCTTATCAAGAAGAATTCAAAACCGGCATTCCCTCCAGCCCCTCACTCCTGCAGCACCTTACCTAGGGTGGAATCCTCACCTGGAGTTAAGCCAGCACAGTTAGGCCGGCACAGTTTGGCCGGAACTAGGGACGCTGTAAAACACGTTTGGACCACTCTCAGGGAGGATGGCGCACGTCTGTGTGCTGGCTTCTGTGACTCCGAGAGTGGTCCAAACATACTTTACAGTGTCCCTTGTGCCGGCCAAACTTTGCTGGCCTAACTCCAGGTGAGGATTGCGCCCTTAGCGTGCAGTCTCCCACCTCATTCTCCCGTATGTAGACTCAGGATTCAAGCTCAGGATAAAAGGCCGTGTTTGTCCTCCAACCAGCAGGGCCAGACTTGGGCCAGAGAATCACCAAGAGAGCTGTGGATATGCCGTGACTGCCGAAAGAGCTTTCTATACCCAATAAGTCTATACAACTCTTGAATGTTAACGGCGGACCCTTCGAAAAACAGGCCGTGTCAGCACAGCTGTGTCACTGCGGGAAAGTTGCTTAGGATTGCGCCCTTAAGTTGTTTTCACGCTTGTTGAGTCGCTATAACAGGCATAATTTTTTTGGGTTCCACTCAGGCTAATCCACCGTGCCTGCTCTCAACTGTCCAGTATATCAGTAGTTTCTACGCCAGCTGCTTAACTGGGGAAGAATCGTACTGGTGGATGCAGTTCACGGCGGCTGTTGAATTCATTAAGACGATCGACGAACGCAAGTAACCCAGCGGTGCTGGAAAATACACACACACACACACACAACACACACCTCTCCTCCAAGAAGGACCTCAAAGAATGTATGTCGCCTGTTTTGCTGCCCCTCCAGGCCGTGGAAAAAGGAAAAAAAAAACCTTCCCTGTTGTGTAAATATTGTACAGAGTCCAGGCATTTTAAACAAAGCAAACCTTTATTAATCAGATGGATTCCACTGGGGTGTTTGGGGCGTGTGTGTGTGTGCGTGCGTGTGTGTCTTATTTGGGTTCCTTCCTTCCTTCCTTCCTTCTTCGCTTCCCTTAGAAACTAGCACTGTGTCAAATCACAAAAAAGGGACCACACATTGGGGGTGTTCTGGGGGCTCCCAGACGTCCTCTCCTGCCACGAATCCCCCCCCCCCAAATACCCCACGTTGACCTGTTTTCCTAACACTTCAGTTCATCTTCTTGTTGCTGTGGGTACAATGATTTTTTTGCGGGGGGGCTTTACTTTTTTTTAACCTAGGGCAAAGCACTTCCTGACACAACACCCCTGCATAGCATAGCGCATTTTTTTTTTCTGGGCAAAAAAACCACCAGCCACGTGGGACAGTTTGCGGCAAACAGGTGCCACAAGGGCAAGCTCGCAAAAATCATGACAAGAACCATGTAAATAGAACACAATAATTGTATTTTAACACACCTCTGCCATCATTGGCCTTGTTCACCTGCCAGACAGGCAGGGTGGGGGGGAGAAGGGGGCCCTGTCCAAGCTGGGCCAAGAGCTACAGACCTCCGTGGAATTGAAGCTAAGGAGTGACAGGCGGAAGACGGGAGTATTTATTTATTTTAAATGCTTATCAGAAGTTCCGAAAACTGGAAATCTCTTCACTGAGGGCTTCTCTCATTCGCGTATTTTCTTCTTTGTAACGTTGGAGAGGGCATTAGCCGACTCATTTATTGCACGGAAGGGGTGAGATTGTTTGGCTTTACGTAGAGGCTGTGGGAGCATTTTAAGAGACGTTCTAATATAAAGCAGAAAGTAAAAAAAAAAAGCATCAATACTTTGGGGGTGTTTTTCCCTTCTGAAAACAACCGCCTGTGTATACTGTACAAACCCCAGACAGAATTTTCCCTATGAAATCAGAAACTGTAATATATATTTTGATTATTCATATTAAATACATATGCCAGGGTTTGGTTGGGGTTTTTTTTTTGTTTTTTTTGGCTGAAGTGTCTTTTATTCCACGTTCTTTGCCTCAGGCATTTTTGCTGTTTGCATCTAATTTGCTGCTTTGGAATGAAAATTATATTAGACTGCCAGGTGCAAGAGAGTGGCAATGAGATCCAGGTCTCTAGTTGTCGTGTGTGCTCCCTGGAGCATTTGGTGGGCTGCTGTGAGATGCAGGAAGCTGGACTAGACGGGCCTTTGGCCTGATCCAGCTGGGCTCTTCAGATGTTCTTAAGGCCCAGACTGGGTTGCAAGTTATTATAGTTCCCTCCCCACAGACAGGAGAGCAAGTTCCCTTTTATTTGCCTCAGATTTGCCTCGGAATGCCGGAAACACTGACCTAAGCAGTGCTTGCAATGCACATCGTTTTCTGAACACGTGACAAGGTGAAGAATCTATGGCTGCAAATACCCTGATTTACTTCTTTATTTTGAAAACTGGGATTCAAACACTACCGAGTATTTCAGGACGTGTTTTGTATTTGGAGGGCAGCGGAAGCCTCTGGATGGATGTCGACACCTGAGAGCTTCAAGGCGGCGCACCGGATCAGTGTGGGTGACGTCCTGCCCGTCAGATTTCAAGGCAGAGCCATCGTTAACTGGACAGAGCTTGAATCGTACCCGTGGCATTTGGCAGCGCTCTCGGTTCCCTTCCTGGGCGAAGGGTCTCCCTCCCTGGCTGCTGGGTCGGCAGTTAAACGTAGGTCTGCTAGTGGGATGCGTACAACCTTGGAAAAAAGACACAACAGAACCAGGCTGGGCTGGAGGAGACCTTGAGACACCCAGATCTTACCAGTCTTCCGTGCCCAGACCGTTCTGTGCCATTGTATATTAGGTTATGCTGGCTAACTAGTAATCCTGCAGATTTAATTATTCCATCCTGCAGGACCCTATAGCCTTGCGATGACCCCATAGCCACCAGGGCCTTTTTGTGGAGCGTGGGATCATATGCTGTTCAGGCCGGCCCATTTGAGGTCAGTTGAGGCACTTGCCTGAGGCAAGAGGCATCCACTTCACACTCCCCACATTTCCTCCGTTTTCCAATCCAGTGAACGAGCGGGGCGGAGGCTGGCCCCCCAGGGAAGGAGGGTAGTGCTCAGCATTAATACTTCAGGAGCCGGAATGCCTTGAATCAGCCTTGATGCCACGGGAAAGAGCTGTGGGTCAGACCCCGTTTACAAAAGATTCTTGCAAAGAGCCCGGGACTTTGGGGCGAGCTTTCAGGAATCTGGTTGATGGCAGTTCACACACAACCTGCCTCTCCCTCCTCAGTGGCTTCCTGCGAGAACACACTGCATTAGTGGTGCCAACGTGGGAAGGTTGGGCAAGGGGTGGAAGGCAAAACCCACTCCTTGATATTCCCCCTCTACCCACCAGGAGGAAATTGTGAGATCCCTTTCAACGGTCCTGAATAGGATTGGCTTAGGAATGCCCCCCCCCCCAGGGCTGGCCTACGCCCACCCGCCGTCATTAAATGTAAGTGGACCACAAGCAGAACCTTCCTCCCATCACCGCCATAACGCTTTTTTCAGTAGAGCTCCAAGTTTATCTACAAGCAGTTGAGTGCTAGGACTCCTTCCCTTTGAAATAACCCATAATCCTGTTTAAACCCTCTTTTCCCCTGACTTTGCTACCCGCAACACTTTCCCGTTGGCTCTTGCCGCAGCAGGTGGAGCAGAATCTGCAACACACGGGGGACGACTAGCAGTTTCCCAGACTGTCCTGGGCTGGCCTGAGAGAGCGCCCCGTGGCTTCCAGCACCCTGGCCTGCATCGAATCCTTTGCTACAACAACCTTGCCTGTTACAGCGAGAGGTGCTTGGAAATGGGGTTACGGACCTTACTCAGAAATAGCCCACGGTGTCCAGTAAGACAGGCTATGAACCTCTCTTACTAGAACAAAAAACCAAACACCTGTAGTTATAGGTGAAGAAAAGGAAGACAAGCAAAGGGTGGCCTGTTGTCATGTCACAAATGAATCCTAATCACAAAATGCACCACTGATTCTGACAGCCTCCGTGTTCTAATACTAACCGCCATTGTACACCAGTAGAGCTGTTTCGTGCAGGCTGTGCTCCGAATCGGGACTTCCCTGGCTGCAGTCTCTCCGCGCCACAACATCACTTGGGCAGTTTTTAAGCAAATGCCCTCCTGTGTTTTCGTTCCCAGCCTTTATACTGTATGAAGTGTCAAAAAAATATTATTATAATGCATTTTGTGCCAAAAATGCAGGGTCTGTAAAGATTTCTCCTCCCACAGATTTCTAGCCTTACTTCACCAAGATTTCTAGCCTTACTTCACCTTTTCAATACCGCCACCCCCCCCCCCCCATTAAAACAATTTTTAAATGCATATTCATGATAGTAACTTTCAACTTTCAAAAGGGGCAACCTCATGTTAAGACTACAAAAAAAGGAAAAAGAAACACAACAGAGGCCCTTGGCTCTTTGGAGACTAAAAAAGTCCATTTATTTCAGCATTGATAAAAAAAATACTTTGCACATGTTCAGAGAGTATTTTTCCTTAAAGAAGCTTGGAGCACTTTCAAAGGCTAACTAGTTTCATAGATGGGAAGGAAGTGGATTGTTGTCTGCCAAAGGTCTTGCATAGATGAATCAATCGATTGATTGAAGAATTGGTTGGGCTGCTAGCTGCTACCCTGCCTGAGGCCACGCCCCCGATCCAACGAAGCCCCGCCCCCTCTCCCACGCCCTGCCCTCCGTCTGGTCACGAGTGATTCCTCTTTCTCCTTCCCCACCCCCGCAGAGACGCTGAGCTTTGCGCAGACTCTAGGGTGGGCGTCCCAAGACTTCATTTCCCATCGTGCCTTGCGCGCCTGGCGTCGCTCGGAAGAGCGGCCCTGCTCGCGCGAGACCTGCTGGGGGATGTAGTTTCCCTGCTGGCCTCGTGCCTGGACCACGGCTTCCGCCGGCAGCAGCAACAGCCTGTGCGGCTCCGGCGCTGGGGAGGCCGAGCGGCCGCGCTCGCGGCCCTTCCTGATAGGGGTGAGCGGGGGCACGGTCAGCGGCAAGGTAAGGGCGCCTTCCCGACACGTGTCTGCCTTCCCGACGTGCTCAAGCGCCTCCTTCCCCCGCCCGCGCACTGGGCCCGGCTGCAATGCAAGAAGTGGGGCCCGGCTGCGTGCAAAATGGCGGCTTCGGGGTCTGCATGGCGCTGTTCTTCGTGCTGCCCTGCGACCCAATTCCTCCCCCCGCCCAAGCCCGTTTCTGAGCATGTCCAACATTATGTGCAGCCCTGCAAGAAACGCTGCAGAAACGCTGGTCTTTGGACCCATGGCTTAGACTCCGCACTGTTGGCCACTGCAGATAAGAAAGAGGGTTGCCAGATCCAAACTGGGGCAGAGTGCCTGTGCCTGTAGCCCTTTGCGCAGAGGAGGGAATGGGGGCAGGCGCAGATTTCGAAACCCTCCCCTGATGAGCTGCACCTGCCCGAATTCCCTCTTCTCGACAATGGTTACAGGTATAAGCACTCTGCCTGGGTAAACACATACAAATAGACTCCTCCTCACCTAGCCCGGCTTAACGTTTCTTGAATGTATTCTTGAATACTTGAATGTATTCTGGCTTTTGCTATATGTTGTGTATTCAGCTCAGATACTGCTATTCTGGCACCACATGGCCTGCAGTATCATGTGTCACCACTCGGTGGCAGCACAATTTTACTCCAATAGAATCCCATTGCTTTTGGACGTGCTCTTCCTCCCCCCCCCCTTTAGACTTGGTATGTAACTACATTTGGGAAAATGTTACAGATTTGTCCTTTTAACAGGCTACTACATAGAGGTAGATTATTCCTTTATCCAGACCTTTTTGACCAAGACTTTTTAAAAAAACTGTCTGTAGCCTGAATCCTAGAAGGTTTTGAGCTCATTCCTGCGCACAGGCTGTAAATTCTGTGCTCTGCTCTGTGGTGTGTGCCATTGTGTGAACATGTCACAGAGGCCAGCAGACGCCCAAATGGGTCACAGTGAAAAGAGCAAGAGGGCGCATTTTTCTCTGGTATTTATGCAATTATTCTGAAATCCAGACACATCCAAGATGCAGACACCTTCCCTTCCCCAGCAGTCTGGATAAGGGATAATCAACCTGTGTATGCTTTTAACAGTGATAGTCTTTGGGGCTTCTCCTGGGTCAGGATTGTAGCCTTTGGGACTTGGGGGGGAACTGTTTTTCCAAACAGATGAGCAACGGCTTGGGAGGGTTAGGAGGGCTCTTCTTTACTTGAAATAATTTTTAACTCATTTAAACTTTTACTTTACTTAATTGATTTCTTTGTACGGGGGTGTTAAAACTGTTCCTGCTTGATGATGTCACTTCTGGCCATGATATCTATCACATGATGTCACTTCCACTTCCAGGTCCAAGCTCTCCAAAAGCATGCACAGCGCCTTTGTGGTGGCCTGGTTCTCCTCCGTCTACCTGGCCCACCACACCTTCCGCCCGCTCACCTACGGCGACCCTCTGCTCTCCAAAGCCGAGCTCCAGAGCCTGCGCTGGGACATCCTGATCCGGAAGCCCCCAGGGCAGAGCCAGTCGTGTCGGTAAAGTACATCTCCGCTGGTTTTTTACACACACAGTGATAGCACCAACGGCAGGAACTGGTTCAGACACGTTAACTGTGGCTTTTGGGGCTCTTCCAACCAGAGGCGTTTCTACAGGGATGGCAAAGCTCTAGGTTTTGCAAGAAGCCTTACCCTGTCATGTAAATCCCTCCTCTCCCTTGCTGCTGTAGCCAGTAAGCAACGCCAAGATTGGCTAAAACGGTGCAGGAGAGGCGTAATCTCCACTGCAAGGTAAGGCTTCTTGCAAAACTTAGAGCTTTGCCATCCCTGTAGAAATGCCACTGCTTCCAACATCTTGAGTGGCCACGTCTTTTCTACACTGGCCTCTCTGGTGGAGGAAAAGTTGCCTCTTTCATCTGTCTCAAGCAATGTTGACTTCTGGACTTGATGTTGACTTCTGGACTTTGGGGTGAGTTTACAGGAATCTGGTTGATGGCAGGAGAGCCTATCTGTCTCCCAGCCAAGCAGCCGTCACCCCCTTCTAGTGGAGCACTGAGCACCCTCTAAAAACTAGTCTCTAAAATCCCTCTTGGGTTCTGGTGCTTCCCCTAAGAGTGCTAATGGCAGAAGAAATTCAGAAGTGCACTTAGATCGGTTAAATCAAACTCCATGGCCAAGAAAAGGTTGTTAGCACTAAAAACCTTTGGAAGCACTTCAGTTGATTTTTTAGCAATTTCTGGCTTGGAATTGTAGATAAGAAATGTGTGGTTCCAGCACCCCTAAACAGATCTAACTAATTTTAGCAGGAACCTTTCTAGCTAGCTGGGCTGTTCTTCCAAAGGGTCCTGCAGATTGTGTGTGTTTTTAATTGAAATGTGAAGTTATTTCCTTTGATGGACTGAAGAATTTCTGATTTCTCTCCCCAACAACTCAGGGCAGTTCCTCAAGAAGGTGGAGCCAAACTCACGTCCCTTTTGTTTTGCAACGGTTTGAAAACGACGAGGGACATATATATTTCACCGGCAGCACAATAAAAACTCACTTTTTACAGGGTGTGTGGTTTCTTTATTGATCAACAACAAACTGTCTGGGAGAACTCACAAGGTGGGAGGGCTGGAGCCCCGAGGACAAAGCTGGGGGG
>JAJKFI010000377.1:152145-167350 GCA_029204185.1 Lerista edwardsae
GGCCCCTTGGAGCCCATTGGCTGTGGGGCGGGCAGCTCCACTGATGGTCGGAGGAGTGTCGGGCGGCTGCCCTGTTGCAGAGGCCTGATAGTCCTCCAACTAGCAGAGGAGAGCTGAGTGCTGCCAAGCCAAGGGGCTTCCTGGCATTCGAAGGGGTGCCCTCTCCCTCCAGCTACTATTAGTTGGAGGGAAAGGGCACCCCTTCAAGTGCCAGGAAGCCCCTTGGCTTGGCAGCACTTAGCTGGTAACTCTGCTAGTTGGAGGACTATCGGGCCTCTGCAACAGGGCAGCCGCCCGACACTCCTCTGGCCATCAGTGGAGCTGCCCGCCCCACAGCCAATGGGCTCCAAGGGGCCAGACTCCTCCAAGTATCGGGGGGGGCAGGCACCGCTTCAACCAGCACCTGCCCCCTCCGATACGTGGGAGGGAGGGCAGCTGGGGGCAGAGTGGGAGGGGGACAGGAGGGGGAGGGGCTGTGCGTGCTTGTGGACTGTCAGTGGTGTTGAGAGGGTGAATTGTGGCACAATGAGGCCTGTAGCCCCCCTCCCTTAGGAACCCCACCAGGCTCCCCCCCCACACCCCAGGTGCGCTGGATTTGGTGCAGGCCTGCCAGCGTCGCCAGTCCAGCACAACTTAGGATTGCGCCCTCAGTGTGACTGAGGGCACAATCCTGGCCTGGGGTGAGGCCGGCACAGTCAGGCCAGCAAAGCTTGACTGGCACCAGGGCCGCCTTAACGCGCGTCTGGCCCACTCTTGGACTCGGGGAGGATGGCGCACGCCTGTGTGCCGGCCTCTCTGACTCCGAGAGCGGTCCAGGCATACTTGACGGTCTCCCTTGTGCCAGCCAAACTCTGTACCTGGCCTTCAGTTTGCCCTAAACCTGCCATCTTCTGGTTTCTACTCTTCAGACTCGGGACGCAATTCTAACCTGGAGTTGGCCTAACTGGCAGTTTGGCCAGCATAAAAGGCGTTTGGCCCACTCTTGGAGTCAGGGAGGATGGTGCACATCTGTGAGCCGGCCTCTCTGACTCCGAGAGTGGGCCAAACTTACGGTGACCCTTGTGCCAGCCAAACTATACCAGTCCAGCTCCAAGTTAGGATTCAGGATGCAATTCTAAACTAGAATTAGCCTAACTGTGCCAGTTAAGCCAACTCGAACTGCGTCCTGAACCCTAACCTGGAGTTGGACTGGTACAAAGTTTGACTGGCGCCAGGGCCACCATAAAACAGGTTTGGACCATAAAACACTCTTGGAGTCAGGGAGGATGGCACACGTCTGTGTGCTGGCCTCTCTGACTCCAAGAGTGGGCCAAATGTACTTTACAGTGGCCCTTGTGCCAGCCAAACTGCTGGCCTAACTGTACCAGTCCAACTCCAGGTTAGAATTGCGTCCTGAATCCTAACCTGGACTGGTACAAAGTTTGACTGGCACCAGGGCCACCATAAAATGTGTTTGGATTACTCTTGGAGTCAGGGAGGATGGCGCACATCTGTGTACTGGCCTCTCTCGCTCCAAGAGTGGTCCAAACTTACCTTACGGTGGCCCTTATGCCAGCCAAACTTTGCTGACCTACCTGTGCTGGCCGAACTCCAGGATTGCGTCCTGAACCTGTGGGGTAGAAGCCAACCTGCAGAAGGTGGCAGGTGTAGGGCAAACCGAAGGCCAGGTACAGAGTTTGGCTGGCACAAGGAAGACCGTCAAGTATGCCTGGACCGCTCTCGGAGTCAGAGAGACCAGCACACAGGCGTGCGCCATCCTCCCCGAGTCCAAGAGTGGAACAGACGGCCCTGGTGCCAGTCAAGCTTTGCTGGCCTGACTGTGCCGGCCTCACCCCAGGCCAGGATTGTGCCCTCAGGCACACTGAGGGCGCAATCCTAAGTTGTGCTGGACTGGCGAGGCTGGCAGGCCTGCGCCAAATCCAGCGCACCTTAGGTGCACTGGGGGAGCCCTGGGGGGTTCCTTGGGTCTGCGCCTGCTAAACAGCAGGCTAAACGGCAGACCCGAGGAAGCCATGTGGCCTCCCAAGTGGGCCTTGGATGCAGCCTAAAGGCCACCTCCAAGGCCTCTGAACCCCCTCCCTGAACGTTCCTTGTGCCAGCCAACGTTGACTGGCACAGGGGAGGCTCTCTGTCGGCACTCTTGGGCTGATGCCACTGGAAGCATCGGTCCAAGGGCGCCAGTGTCGAGGGTGGGATTGCACCCTGAGCCCCAGACTGCTCTTCCTCCATCAACTGGGGAGTGAAGAGACTTTAACTGCGAAGAAAAAGCAGGCCACACTTTCGGCCTTCCCAAGCGCCGGCCGGGTCCACAAGCTGAAGGGCACGAGGACATTCGCCGACTCCCAAACGGCTCCACAGCAGGTGATGAGTCCGAATTCTGCGGCGAGGCCTTCTCTAAATCTTCTCCAAGGTGTCTGTCCTGTGGAGGGAATTTGGGAGTTAATATGTCTCTTGACAACCTCAAGCGGATCCTGTCAGTGTCCTGTCACAATCCTGTCAGTGTCGCCTGAGTGCTCATTTCCCACGCCAAGTCTAATTCGTGTGGGGAAAGCAAGGCCACTTGCACCCAGGACACGCCTGGTCTGATGGGCCTAGCTGATGCTGTTGCAAGTGGCCCCCCTTTCAACCAGCAGATTGTGACAACCCAAAGAGCTTCTTTCCCAACAAGCCCCGCATTCTAGGCAAGGAAGGCAGCTCCATCTCCTTTGAGAGGTGTCTGCTTTTCCTCCGGGGCAGGAGTTGGAAGGCTCCTTTCCCCCCCCAGCAGAGGCTGAGGGGTCTGGAGAAATCCAAGCGTACCCTCTGCCTTCTACAACCCTTTCCCGTCTCACAACTGTGCTGTGCAGTCTTCCCATAAGCAATGGTGGCAGCTGTGCATTTATTCTATGTTAAAAAAAACCACAACCCACCGCGAATTGGTCTTCCACAGCTACTGGCGGAGGACACAGGACACTGTTAAGCAGCACCCTGTCGACGCCAAAGCTAGGGGAAGAGAGCACAGCAAAGATGCATTTGGGTTTGGAGAGGGACATGCTCTGAAACCGGACCTGTTTCCTCCCTAGGAAAAAATATCACAGGAGTTCTTCACTTCCCAAGATGGGATCAGAGATCTCCAGCCAATAAAAAGGAGGTGCTTCTGCAGAACCCCCAACAGGACAACAAGCAGGTGCACCCAAATGCCACAGCAGTGGCCAGAGTCATACCTGGGTGGTCAAAGTTGTACTGCCCCTTCAAGACCTAGGCTTTCTGCTCTGGGGTGAGCACCTTGTAGAACCTGTCTTGGCTGAGGATGACAACTTTCCACTGCGATGGTCCACCTCGTTTTGCCCAAGGAGCTCCATGATCTTCTCGCAGACGGTTGACTAGGGAGGAAAAAGGCAATCGATGAAACATTAAGCTAGGCTAGGTGAGGAGGGGTCTCTGGTTGGGGGCCCTGACTACAGCTCAGTGTAGCGAGTCCCTGTTCTGCATGCAGGAAGCCCCAGAGTCAATCTCCAAGACCACCAGGTGGGGGAGTGTAGCGTTGCATTTCTGTTGCTAGGTGTTGCTATGCAAACTAACCTCCAGTTCAAACGAGGGAGCACATTCCCTCCCTCCCCTGCTTCTGAGCACACTCAGAGGAAAGATCTGGGGTGTGTGTGTGTCATTTTGAGCTGACAAGGGAAAGCTGCATTCCAACCCAGTGAGAGAAACGCTAAAATCTAATGGGAAGACAGCTTTTGCACAATGCAGCAACAAGGAGTGGCTTTCAGGTGTAAGAAGAAGCCACCAACCAATCAGATGCTTTTTAGCTGTTCTGTATACGTGATGAATCTGCTCATGCATATGCTAATGATGTGTAACACGATATCCAATAAAACACTGAGGGGAAAGGCTGAAACTCAGTCAAGTCCAGTGGAATTCAGTCGAGACGGAGTTCAGTCAATCCATCAGAGTGGTCACTTCAACAAAGCTGGTGTCTCTGATTCATTCCTGATTTCTTCCATTCCCCCCTGGGGGGGAATCCCTACTATACAGGGGAGAAAGAAATTCCTGCCTTAAAGGCTGCAGAAATACCGCCTTGGCCTGTATTGGGAATGCGGAGCTAGAGGGACCAATGTGACTCTGGGCGCAATCCTAACTTGGAGTTGGGCCAGCACGTGTGGCCGGCACAAGGGCCACTGCAACGTATGTTTGGAGCACTCAGAGAACGTGTGCCATCCCTGACTCCAAGAGTGGTCCAAAAGCACTTTACGGTGGCCCTTGGTTTTTTTTCCCCCAATGCAGTTGGTGGAATTCTCTGCCACAAGATGCAGTGATCAGCCGCTAACTTTGAAAATTATGCAGGGGATAGAGGGAGCCATTTAACTTTATTATTATTTTTTGCCTGTAAACCACTTTGTGAACTTCTTGTTGAAAAGCGGTATATCAGTCAATCAGTCAGAAAGTATTTACGTACTGCTTTTCAACATGAGGTTCCCAAAGCAGTTTGCAGGCAAATAGTAATCATCAAGTTCAACGGCTCCCTGTCCCAAAGGGGCTCCCAGTCTAAAAAATGCAGACCCGCCCCCCCCAGCAACAGCCACTAGAAGAGACACTGTGCTGGGGTGGACGAGGGACAATTGCTCTCCCCCTGCTAAATATAAGAGGAGCACCACTTGGAAAAGTGCCTCTTCCCCAGTTGGCCAGGGGCATGAATACTTCTTGATGGATGCTCTTTTCCCTCCCACCCAACACCAGCACTGGGGGACATCCATGAAAGTGGAGTGTTGGAAGAGTCAGAACAGAGAAGAAGAAAGTATTTATTTATATTACCCAGACATGGCACAGAAGAGGGAATTGGGGAGGTGCAGCTCCTCAGGGGAGGGTTTCAAAATCTGCGCCTGCCCCCATTCCCTCCTCTGCGCAAAGGGCTACAGGCACAGGCACTCTGCCCCAGTCTGGATCTGGCAACCCTCCTTCTTATCCGCAGTGGCCAACAGTGCGGAGTCTAAGCCATGGGTCCAAAGACCAGCGTTTCTGCAGCGTTTCTTGCAGGGCTGCACATAACGTTGGACATGCTCAGAAACGGGCTTGCGGGGGGGGGGGAGGAATTGGGTCGCAGGGCAGCACGAAGAACCAGCGCTGTGCAGACCCCGAAGCCGCCATTTTGCACGCAGCCGGGCCCCCCTTCTTGCACTGCAGCCGGGCCCAGTGCGCGGGCGGGGGAAGGAGGCGCGTGTCAGGAAGGCGCCCCTTACCTTGCCGCTGAGCGTGCCCCCGCTCACCCCTATTATATCAGGAAGGGCTGCGGGTGCGGCCGCCCGGCCTCCCCAGCGCCGGAGCCGCCCAGGCTGCGGCTGCTGCCGGCGGAAGCCGTGGTCCAGGCACGAGGCCAGCAGGGAAACTACATCCCCCAGCAGGCCTCGCGCGGGCAGGGCCGCACTCCCGAGCGACGCCAGGCGCGCAAGGCACGATGGGAAACGAAGTCTTGGGACGCCCACCCTGGAGTCTGCGCAAAGCTCAGCGTCTCGGCGGGGGGAGGAGGAAGAGGAATCGCTCCAGTGACCAGACGGAGGGCGGGGCGTGGGAGAGGGGGCGTGGCTTCGGTGGACACAGTTTTTCTATGGCAATATCGAGAATGTTAGATAACTGGATAGGCCATGTCGTCACATTCTTGAAGCCGTTGACTTACTAAAATGGCTGACTCAGATCATTGCCGCGAAGGAGGAGGATTGCCGCCGGAGGGGCTCTCTCGCTCGCACGGCGCACGTGTAAAAGTTAATTTCAACGTCTTTAAGCATGCCTGCGTGTTCTGAATACAGGTGTGCGAATCGCTGGACGAAAAATGGGACTTAATTTCCACGGAAAGTTTCATGTATTCACATTACATCGGCTCAATAAAACGACCGGTAATATTTTCGAAATTCTGAACATTAACAGATATTTTTTTAATGGGGCATGGCCGTTTTATTCCTGCTTGTGTAGATTTCAAAAAATAAGTCTGTCAAAACAGTGCAATCTGAGTTTAAATAGACAGCATTTCGTCCGGTGTGTTCAGTAATATAATTACGCGGAATTACGCGGAACCTTGGAATTGCATATTAACTCATAATATGGTTACCACTGATGTTTCTCCACGATCACACGTTGTTATTTTGGTAAGTTTTTACTTCAGGAGTAAACGATTCAGCCCTAAACATCATGCGAAAACCCATTGGAAATGCTTGGAATGAGCAATGTTTTGGACATACTGTCATGGCCGCTAAGCCCGCCTACTGGAGTCAATGCGTTCCCATTCATTCTAAATGGAGGGCCTAGCCCTGGGCAATATAGATGTGCTG
This sequence comes from Lerista edwardsae, assembly GCA_029204185.1. Classification (NCBI taxonomy): domain Eukaryota; kingdom Metazoa; phylum Chordata; class Lepidosauria; order Squamata; family Scincidae; genus Lerista; species Lerista edwardsae. Next base: position 158,448 of record JAJKFI010000377.1, read on the forward strand.
CCCTCCTGTGGACTCAAAAGGACATTGCAGGGCAGGTTGCCAAAATGCACAGTCTTTCTATGGCAATGTAGACATGCTGCCCTCCTCTCTTCCCCCGACGTGGCCAAAGGTTACTTGCCTACTCGGGCGTAAGGAGAACAAGCAGCCTGGCGTTTACGTGCCTACTCGGGAGTAAGCAGCCTGGTTTTCAGTGCTTGAAATACACAGGAAACCCACAGAATACACAGGAATACATAGGAAACCTGTGTATTTTGAGAGCCTGCCCTGCAATGTCCTTTTTGGTCCACAGGAGGGCAAGCACATCTATCTTGACATAGGAAACCTGTGTATTTTGACAGCCTGACTTGCAGTGGCTTCGGTGGACCGGGGGCGGGGTCTCAGGCAGGGTAGCAGCTAGCAGCCCAACCAATTCATCAATCAATCGATTCATCTATGCAAGAGCTTTGGCAGAGAACAATCCACAATCCTTCCCATCTATGAAACTAGCCTTTGAAAGTGCTCCAAGGTTCTTTAAGGAAAAGTAGTCTCTGAACATGTGCAAAGTATTATTTTTTGGACCAATGCTGAAATAAATGGACTTTTTTAGTCTCGAAAGTGCTAAGGGCTTCTGTTGTATTTCTTTTTCCTTTTTTTGGAGGGGGGGAACACTCTTAACATGAGGCTGCCCCTTTTGAAAGTTACCATTATGAATATGCATTTAGAAATGTTTTAATTTTTTGGGGGGGGGTTGGAGTTGAAAAGGCGAAGTAAGGCTAGTTGTGGGAGGAGAAACCTTTACAGACCCTGCGTTTTCGGTACAAAATGCATCATTATTATATTTTTTTGACACTTCATACAGTATAAAGGAGGAAGGCTGGGAATGAAAACACAGGAGGGCATTTGCTTAAAAGCTGCCCAAGTGATGTTGTGGCAGAGGACAGACTGGAACCAGGGAAGTCCCGATTCGGAGCTCAGCCTGCCCGAAACAGCTCTACTGAGGGTGAGAAGGCCTGCTGTGCTGCTCCACGGGGAACGTGTCTTGCGAGATCACAGCTCCGAACAACACAAACCAGCTGAAAGGAAAAGGGGAGAAACAGGAATCCTTTGAAAGCCAGGATCGCACCCTGTCAGGCATTGCCGGGCAGCGTCTTTTCGAATGAAGAAGGCCATTTAAATGACCCCGTTTCATTCACCCTCCTGCTTTTACTGCTATGCTATATTTAAACTGTTGGGGGTAGAGGGAGGAATCAGGCCTGCCTCTCCCTGTGTCTGGTTGTAAAGGAGAAATAGAACTTGGAGGTCCCCTTGGTCATCGGGGTGGGTTCAGGTTAGACACAGTAAACACAAAAGAGAACCATTCTGGAGTGTGCACACAAACTCTGCGGCCAGAGGACCCACAAGCTGGACCTGAGAGTGCGGAGGAAGGCAATATTGCGGTGAGCCCCTTTGCTGCTTAGTAAGGACCACCGTTTTCTCCCCGATTTAGAAAGATCCGCTTTGAAACATGTGGCGAAAGCAGGTACATTCAGGAGGGGTTGTTTGGTGGTGGTGTTTTCTTGGTTTCTTTAAAAAAAAAAAAAAAAAAAGGCAGGATTACCAGCTTGGTTCCAGAAGCAGGCTCCATCTGAATGCCAGGTGCAAGGGAGTGGCAATGGGATGCAGGCATCTTGTTGTCTCGTGTGCTCCCTGAGGCATCTGGTGGGCCACTGTGAGATGCAGAAAGCTGGACTAGGTGGGCCTGTGGCCTGATCCAGCACAGGGGCTCTTCTTAACCTTCCAATATGTGCACCACCACCCCGTCCAACCACAGCTGCCGTATTGTGGAAGGAGTCCTCCTCCTCCTCCCCGCAGCGAGGCCCAGGGGTGAGTCGAGAGCATTTTTTTTGCCTCGGGTGCAGGAAGCCCCAACTCGGCGGAAGGAACCTCATTAAGGCAGTGCCAGGGTGCAGCCCGGCCGAGATTAATGGTGGCCGTTTTTCACGGAGACACATCTGTAATGGAAGCATGAATTTCCAGAGGAATCTGCCGCCCAAAGTTGTTGCTACATTTCGGGAGGGAGCTGCGGCTGAAATGAGCGCTGCTTAAATCATCCACTCCGGCAGTGCCTGGCCTTCTCGGCAACCCTGGCTGTGCTTCCAAGCAGGCGGCGATTACGACAGGGGGAGAGGAGAGAGACTCTCCGGGAGAATAAAGCCCCGGCATTCCAACCACCCACCTTGAGGGCTGCTTCTCCAGGCCAGACTGTTCAGGAAGGACCCTCCTGTGTGTTCTGGGGCACATAAGGGCAGCAGAAGAGCCCTGCTGGATCCAGCCACTCTAGTCCAGCTCCCTGCATCCCACAGTGGCCCACCAGATGCCTCAAGGAGCACACGAGACAACAAGATGCCTGCATCCTGTTGCCACTCCCTTGTATCTGGCATTCTGAGGCAGCCTACGTCTAGAATCAGGAGGTTCTGCTTGTAACCTGCGATGGACTTTTCTTCCAGAAATCTGTGCAATCCTCCTTTAAAGGGCAACGAGGCCAGACACCATCACCACATCCTGTGGCAAGGAGGTCCACGGATTAATTATACGCTGGGTAAAGAAATATTTTCTTCCCCCAACGTATAATATTTTCCTGAGCATGGCATTTAGCCTAATGCATCCCAGCATCCTTTGGGGAAGCAAAATCTCAGTCCCTCAGTCCAGCCTGTGCAGGTGAGAAATCACAATCGGGAAGAGTTCTAAGAATTCCCTTAGGTATACCCTTGGTATTTTTATTTTATTTACTTGATCTGTAATCCCAACTTTCTCCCTGAAGGGCATCCAAAGCAGCTCATGGCACTTCAGAAATACATACAATACACATTAAAATGCACAAAACTATAAAATACATTAATATAATGTGCCATACTAAAAGCCGAGCAATAGCAAAACAGGCAGCAATAAAAACCATCTGTCTTATTTTCAAGCTTCCTCTATGACCCCATGGACTAGAAACTTGTTTTATTTTTAAACCGACTCTCAGAAGGATGAATTGTATCATCCACAATAATTTTTAAACAATACAGAACCTGTCCCCAAACCGACCTCAGCTTCCTCCCTCCCTCCCAACAAAACCATCACTGCGGCTTAGAAATACTCCGCAAGATAGAATGGTCTGTACCACTTTAGAATGTTTTCCTCCTTCCCCATCTTGGAGAAAACCCCTGAAAGTAGAAAAGTAGCAGTCACTGTGCTTCTAGCTTCCCCTATGTCCTTTTGTCCTACTCTTCTACTTGCAGGGATGAAGGAGTGGTTACACATTCCAACCGTGTGATGCCCCAGAGGATTTTGGGTCACTTTGTACAGGTTGCACTCAGTTGACAGTGGCCGGGCCTTGCCTGGCCAGGTAGACTAAAGTGGTACAGTCCATTCTTACCATGGCAGGACTCTTACCATTTCATCGAATCTTAGAGTTGGAAGGGACCTACAAGGTCATCTAGTCCAACCCCCTGCCTATAACAAAAAATCCCCCTACAGCATCTCCAGCAGGTGCCTGTCGAGCCTCTGCCTGAAGGTCTCCAGTGAGGAGACCTCCCTACCACCTCCCTCCAGTGGCAATCTGTTCCACTGCCCAACCGCCCTGCTCTTCAAGAAATGCTTCCTGACGCTTCCTGACATCTCGGTTTCAGGTTAGCTTCATTCCCCCGGCGCACCCCTTCTGCTTGAAATGTAAAAACCTCAACAGGGTGATATGGCCTATAAAAAGCCCCTAAGCATGATTTGTGAACTCTCCCAGCCTTGGTAATCTCATCAGAGTAATGGGATTATATTTCAAAGCACCGGGGCCTGTTCATTACGCATTTAAACTCCTTTTGACAGAGGAAAAGTTAAATAAAATGTGCATGACTTTCTCAGCTCTCTTTCCTGATTAGACAAACAGGCGCGGAGCTCCGGAATGAAAAAAATAATGCCCTCATTTATTCACCTTTCCTGACAAGTCACAATAGATTTTTTTAACTGCAAATGAGCAGGGCTGTTTCTCAGGTGCGCCAAGAGGAAAGCCAGTTTGCCCAGGCGAGCATAAATGGCTCCTCCAGAAGACGCCTGATCAGAATAAACCGGTCTGAGTGATCGCAACCGGGGCTTGCTAATGCCTCTGGTGGCCAGGGCCAGCTTAATTTCTCCAAGGATCTTGGAGGAGGAATTTGCCCTTCCCTGGTTTGTTGTTCCTGCTCTATTTACCTGTCGGGCACCAAGGCAGCACCTGTTCAGACCAACGGACGTCTCCACCTTTTGGGGTCTAAAGAAGATTCTGGCTGCTGAGGTCATCGATTGGGGTGTGTTTTAGGGGTGATTCCCCCCCCCACATTTCCTGATTAAAATAGCCAATTGCGGTGTTATGCGGTTTCCATTCCACATTCTCCACCCACGTTCTCGATGTGGGTTGAGAACCCATTTTTATTTTTAAAGTTTTCATTTTGAAAGCTTTCAAAGTGGACTCCTTAGACAATACAGGCGCCACAGGATAAACAGGTTCAGCCACAGTATTGTTTCTCATTGGGAAAAGTAAGGTAAAGGTAAAGGTTTCCCCACGACCGAATGGTCTAGTCGTGACTGACTGTAGGGGGCGGTGCTCATCTCTGTTTCAAAGCCTGTAGAGCCGGCATTTTTGTCCGAGGACATGCTTCCGTGGTCATGTGGCCGGCATGACTCCACGGAACACCGTTACCTTCCCACCGAAGTGGTCCCTATTTATCTACTTGTATTTTTAGGTGCTTTCGAACTGCTAGGTTGGCAGGAGCTGGGACAAGCAACGGGAGCTCACTCCGTCACACAGTCTCGAACTCGCAACCTTCTGGTCGGAAAGCCCAGCAGCAGCAGATTAACTCGCTGCGCCACCACATCCCACTTGGGAAAAGTACCCTTCCTTTAATTTCTGGAAAATAGCTTAACCCCCCAAATGTGGTGTGTTTTTGTTTTGATTCAGGTATTTTAACTGCCAAAAGGTGGCTGTTAACACTCAAAAAGCGGTTTTCAACAACAACCAAAAACCACCCCTGGTCAGGGGCCATGAGATGGGTGTGTGTGTGTGTGTGTGTGTGTGTGTGTGTGTGTGTCAGAGAGAGAGAGAGAGAGAGAGAGAGAGAGAGAGAGAGAGAGAAGGGGGTCAAATGTCTTCATTTCAACCATCTGGCGAAAGATGCCCTGCAACTTCCACCGTCGGCAGCAAAAGCAGCAGCTCATCTCAGTGTGCTGTCCACATACAGTCTTGGGGGGCAACAGGAGCCGGCCCCCCAGGAGCTACCAGTGTTTCAGTTCTGCTGTGGCAGCGAATGTGGGCAGCTCCACGTCGGCTTAATTAGCGACTCCCTTGTGGCCAGTTCCAGCCGTGCAGACAGAAATCCTGCATGCTCTGAAGTTTGCTAATTACCCCATTTGGTTGCAGCTCTCCTGCTCCCCTCGTCCACCAAGATGCTGGCAGGAGAAGGCAGGGGGGGACGACGACACGACTCCTGGAATGCCAGACCTGCAAAAGCAGTCTCAACCCAGGACTCCGCAGCAGGGCCACAAAACCACTGGCACACACACACACACACACACACACACACACACACACACACACACACCAGGCATCTGAGGCAGGGGGTTCCCCCTCGTCCCCCTCTTTGTACGCCCCTGATGGCCAATTATCTCAACATGGGCAAAGGGAGGCAGTCATGCCCACAGTCTGAGAAACACTGACCTATCTTTATTTTCAGAGGTAGACTGCCTTTGGCCACAGAGGCTCTATTTAGATGTTTTTTTTTTAAAAAAGAAAACGTCAGTTTCCCAAAACACCCTGGTTGCTATTTCTCTCTCCCCCCCCCTCTTTCTTTGTGCATATTTTCCTGCTCAAGTCTTATTTTGTGGTTTGGATGTGTGCCGAAACAGTCCTGGATTTAAGCTTGAACCAAGGGCACGTGGGTGGGGTGGCGCTCCCTCCCCCTGGTGCATGCCACTGCCCACCTTTGTGATTGATACAGGAAGTCCGGCACCTTCTCTGCGCTGTCTTGCCTGCCATCTTCCCGCAGCAAGGAATTCTGGGAGCTCCATTAGGAACCTGAAACGGCAAATAATTAGAAATACCCGGGCAAAGGCGGGTATTGTCAAGAGGCCGCAACTGTATACAGTAATGGAGCAATTATTAATGAGCCGCGGCAAGGTTGCCATTAATTCCCGCTTTTAAGGATCCTGGGAACGAGGCGCCTGAGAGGTGGACATTCCAGCAGAGCCACTCCGTGATTTATAAACAGCAGCTGCAGGGCAGCAAAGATGGCCCTCTTGGCATTGTGGGGAAGACGGGGGGGGGGGGAAAAATCCATACCCCCGGGGGGGGGGGACCGGCCGGGGCGTGGCTGCAGGACGAGCCTTAAGGGTTGGTTTCTGGATCAGCCCCATAGGAAACTGACACGGGGGACGTATCTAGGAGAACTGAGGTCCTGGCAAGCGATGGAATCGTGGAGCTGCTGTCCAAGGTGCTAAGTAGTGGACAGCTCCCCTGTAGGCCAGCACTGGGCAAAAGACTTGGCACAAGGGGCGCAATGGGGGAATCAGCACTTTATGGTGCCCTTCCTGCCCACGTCCACACCAGACTTCCTGACAACCGGGTGGTTTGGCTTCCTCCCAGCAATTCCACCACCCCTCCTTCCTCCATGCGCTAATGCGCCGAGACAACTCCAGACCTGCAATCTGTGTGTGTGTGTGTGTGTGTGTGTGTGTGTGTCTCCTGTCGTCTGCCATAATTCCTATGGGCTGGCATCTTGCTGATCTGCGCAGAAGCGATGAGTGCCATCCACCTGCATTAAGAGTTCGGAGTCTCCTGATCTGGGGCTGTCAGGCCGGAGTATTTCAATGCCGCCTGCGATTAGGCGAAATTGACAGGCCCTGAAACGCAGGGCATTTGCGCAGGGCGTGAAAATTAACAGCTAGGGACCCGGCGCGGAGCATTTTAGCAGTTTACGCTGCAAGGAATCAGTTTGCAAGACTTGCGGGAGGGGGAGAGAAATACGAATCCACGCTCCCTCTTAATTTCTCCTGGCAGTGCTGAGAGGGGCCCTGTTTGATTGGGGTTATTTTTTTGTTTGTTTGCAAATCAAGGAACATATACAAAGTTTCTGGATGCAGAGTCTGTCTACTGCAGTAGTTCCCAACTTTTTTTAAATAGGGACCCGCTTTTTAGGTAGGCCAACCTGTGGGGACCCCCCGCAAGACCTAGGGACAGAAGGAATGTCATTAAGAACATCAGAAGAGCCCTGCTGGATCAGGCCAAAGGCCCATCTAGTCCAGCTTCCTGCATCTCACAGTGGCCCACCAGATGCCTCAGGGAGCACACAGGACCACAAGATGCCTGCATCCCGTTGCCACTCCTTTACGTCTGGCATTCTGAAGTAGCCTACAACTAACATAAGGAGGTTGCACAACCCATCATGCCCTATAGCCCACAATGGACCTTTCCCCCAGAAATTTCTCCAATCCCCTTTTCAAGGCACCTAGGCTAGATGCCATCACCACCTCCTGTGGCAAGGAGTTCCACAGCTTCATTACCCGCTGGGTAAAAACGTACTTCCTTTTATCTGTTCTAAGCAGGAAGTGAAGTCATTGTTGTTACTACGTCACACTTCCTGAAAAGTCGAAAGGACTCCGCATCCTTTTTAGAGCGTTCTGAATGCTTTGCATCCAAGTGACATCTGAGTTTTGAGCTCAGTGATTGATTCGGCGCAGAGAACCACATTGCACAGGGTGCATTGTGGCTTCTCTGTGCCGTTGCCGATCATGTCCTGACGACTCTGGTTCAAGCCCTGGCAACTGTCTCAGGGCTGAAAGGCTCCTATTTCTTGGAGGTCTTGGAGACCCACTGCTAAAGGTAGATGGAGCAACAGTCTGTTCAATATCTTCCTGGGCTTTGGCGAGTGACCTGAGCCCCAGTCCACAGCCCACTTTCAGAGTTGGTACCCGCACTACCTTTTTAGGTGGGTGGCGGGCACTCAACCCCCCCCCAAATTCCATGCACCAGCCTCATCTTTTCTGCGCGGGTTTTTTTGTTGCAATGGCAACCCAGCTGTTCTCCAACCTTCCGGTTACGGGAGACCATTCATCACGGACCAAATACGTTTTTAAGCCGCCCGTTCGCACACTTAGGGGTGCACTTTTACCACCACTTTCCCTCCATTAGGGAGGCTCCCTCGGTTGCTCGTGTGCGCCAGGCGTAAAGTACCTCTCCGAGAGGAGCTGCTGTCGGTCAGGGCACCACTTTTTCTCCATCAATTTATAGCCCTGGCATGTTCATTTGGAAAATAGCCCTGGCCTGCTTCGCCGCAGAGTGCAAGGCTAATGCAAGCCGGCTCAAATTAATAGCGACTCACACCTTTCATTATGATGATGAAATGAGGGGCTGAGATGGGGGGGGGGCTTGACAGATTCACTGGTTGTGAAGCTTAAAAGCCCAGCAGGCTTTGGGGGGGGGGGAATTTCCATTTTGTCTTGACCCAAATGGGTTGTGATGTCAACCAGGAAAAGCCAAAATGAGGTCCTCCTCCTGTCTGTATCACACTCTTCCTACCAGTGGTTCCCTAATTTTAAGTTCCCTGATTTTTGAACAACCCCAGGGCTGGGCAATCCTGTAGCAAGGAGTTCCACAGCTTAATGACATGCCGGGTCAATATATATTTCCTTTTGCCTGTCCTAACTCTCCTGCCACTCAACTTCAGTGGCTGTCTACTGCTTCTGGTGTTGGGGGCGGGGGGGAGAGAGAGAGAGAGAGAGAGAAAGAGAGAGAGAGAGAGAGAGAGAGAGAGAGAGAGAGAATTCCTCTATCCACCCCATGCCTACTTGCATTAATGTCTCAATCACACCCCCACTTCACTGCCATAAGATTTTTTTTTTTACTTTTCCTGCAATATTTTCCCTCGACACGGAGCAAT
>JAJKFI010000377.1:179413-210413 GCA_029204185.1 Lerista edwardsae
ACACACACACACACACACACACACACACACACACACACACACACACAGAGGACTTGAGATAGGGACTCAAATTTCAAATCCAAAGCTTTTTTTTCTTCTTCTCATCACTGGCACCAAATCGCAGGTCAAATCCTGCCCACACCCCCGAGTCAACTTGAGTCATCAGAAGCAGCGTTTTCGAGTAGAGTGCCCATTCCTGATGGCCTCTGAGGCTCGATGGAAACCTTGTTTTGCAATCCAGGGCAGTAAAATACTGGTCTTTTTTTCTGCTTGCTTTTTGGCAGACCTAGAATATTCCGATGACTTCTGGCCAAACAGCCAAGCAACAGATCTCTGATAATCTGCCGGTGGGTTCTGAAAATGCTCCCCAGTGTGTCTTTTCTGCCCTCAAAAAACTCGGGGGGTGGGTGGGTTTGCTGCCTGGGTCTTGGAGTCTCCTCCCTAGGCCTGTTGGCTAGAGAGCCTTTGCCACCCCCTCATCTGTTCATGCTTCCAGGTATATGATTTAATGAAAGGCACAATAAGAAGTGAGACAATTAGAATTTCTGCCTCATTATCATGGTAATCTTATCAGTGGGATAATGAGGTATTAATGGAGATTTAATGTGCCTCTCATAACACAATCCCTTGGAGAAAACACATAAGGAAATTGCTGTAAATCCACTTAATGATGAAAGGGTCCCCAAACGCCATCTTCCAGGGGATGAAAAATGCCAGCAGCCAGCGAACAAGACTCAAGGTCAATCACACAGCGGGGACCGGAGGTAGGAACGGCGGCTGTGAGCAGGAGGACCAGCTACGGTGGCCTAGTTGGAGCACACAAGGCCACCAGACGCCTGCATCCTTTGGCCGCGCCCTTGCGCCTGGCATTCTGAGGTAGCCTGCTTCTAGAACCAAGCGGTTGCAACCTTGTAACCTGTGATGGACATTTCCTCCAGAAATCGGTCCGATCCCGTTTTCGAGGCCTTCCGGTGCCACCCCTGCATCCTGTGGCAAGGAGTTCCACAGACGAGCACCTGGGGAAATGTTACAGATCTGTATAGTACTTTTTAACAGGCTACTATGTTTGTGCTTTGAACCACAATAGCCAACGGGGCTTACTCCCGGGTAAGTGCAGATAAGATTGAAGCCTTTGGGATGTTTGGGGAATTAAAAATAAAATAAAAGATCAGTGCTATCAATTGAACCCCTGACCTAGACAGCCCTCCAAGTTCACGTAAAAGCCAGATCAGGATTCTAATTGGCGGAGGGTGTGTTGAGGCACCGTTGCCACTAGATGGCAGGCTACCAATGCACAAAGTGGCACTTTCTGAATTTCTACCCTGCATGCATAGGTTAAAGTAGCTGGGCAGATTACGAGACATTTCTGAGCCACCTTGGGCCAGTCACACTCCTTGCCAGCCTGGCCTACCTCACAGGGTTGTTGTGAGGGCGGAAGGAGAGGAGGAACTCTGCACGCCGCCCTGAGCTCCTTCGAGGAAGGGCAGGATTAAACCGGTGAAAAATAAAGTCGGCAAAAAAAGAATTGCCGTGGATCTCTGGGTGGTTTCTGGGTGGATCTCTGGGTGGTTTGCACGCTGTGAAAAGATCCTCACAGCTCCAGCTTGCAAGAGCAGCCTGCAAACAGATTGTCGCTCTAGTTGCAACAGCAAAACACAGCACTTCTGCTGGCTGAGTTGAAAAGGTCACCTGGTGGGGCCTTGGGCAAGCACCTCTCCTCTTGCTGGCCTCCCAGAGAGAAAGTCACCCTCCCGCAGGGAGAAAGCAGCCTCAGGAACCTGCCCAGATGGACAGCCTCCCCGAGCTGTGCCAGCGACTGGGGTATGTGCTGCCCTCTTTCTTCGGGGCAGAGGCAGGGCAGATTTTTAAATATGCAACATTTGCAATCTACAAAAGCAAATTCGGACTCTTGCAGGATCCCCCTCTGGCTGGGGCCTCTGATCCACCAGGCAGCTGCCATGAAATCTGATGTCAGGAGACGCCCCTAAGGCTTACAAGCTCATCCGCAGGCGTTTGGTGAGAAGCAGCCTTTTTGCCCTCATGGGGACTAGAAACTTGATTAAAAAAAATAAAATAAAGATGGGGTACCATGATGCAGGCTGATGTTATGCCTGATATCATTGGCATAATTGCACAGGGAGCTGGAGATCGTAATGGACTAGAGAGCCCTGATTTGTAAATGACTGTCAGGAGGGAAAATTTTTTTGATGCAAATTCCAATGTTTGAATGCACAACTTTCTCTCTCTTGTGTCTGATTTGTTGCCTTTCTGTTTCTAAAGTGGGAGGAAGGAGTTGGCACGGGGAAAACAAGATACCCGACCTACATTTGCCCGCAGGAACTGAAAAATCTCCAGCGTACCGTCTTCCCAGAAGGAGTCTGTAACTACCCAGATCCAGACCATAGCAAGGTATGGGCCATTTTGATGCTTCCCCCCCCCCCGATCTCTACTTAGGATTGCAATCCAGAGGACCTCTGGGTTAGGTTCACCTGTGCAAGAAAAGGTTGTGCCCACCTGACCCCCCTACTGCCTCTTATTCCCCCTGCACCCTCCACCAACAATGATTTTCTCAGAGCAACTATTGAGAAAACTGGCTCCTGTAAATGGAGCCTGACCCACAGCTCTTTCCCGTGGCATCAAGGCTGATTGAAGGCATTCCAGCTCCTGAAGTATTAATGCTAAGCACTGCCCTCCTTCCCTGGGGGGCCAGCCTCCGCCCCGCTCGTTCACTGGATTGGAAAACAGAGGAAATGTGGGGAGTGTGAAGTGGATGCCTCTTACCTCAGGCAAGTGCCTCAACTGACCTCAAATGGGCCGGCCTGAACAGCATATGATCCCATGCTCCACAAAAAGGCCCTGGTGGCTATGGGGTCATCGCAAGGCTATAGGGTCCTGCAGGATGGAATAATCTGCAGGATTACTAGTTAGCCAGCGTAACCTAATATACAATGGCACAGAACGGTCTGGGCACAGAAGACTGGTAAGATCTGGGTGTCTCAAGGTCTCCTCCAGCCCAGCCTGGTTCTGTTGTGTCTTTTTTCCAAGGTTGTACGCATCCCACTAGCAGACCTACGTTTAACTGCCGACCCAGCAGCCAGGGAGGGAGACCCTTCGCCCAGGAAGGGAACCGAGAGCGCTGCCAAATGCCACGGGTACGATTCAAGCCCTGTCCAGTTAACGATGGCCCTGCTTTGAAATCTGACGGGCAGGACGTCACCACACTGATCCGGTGCGACGCCTTGAAGCTCAGGTGTCGACATCCATCCAGAGGCTTCCGCTGCCCTCCAAATACAAAACACGTCCTGAAATACTCGGTAGTGTTTGAATTCCAGTTTTCAAAATGAAGAAGTAAATCAGGGCATTTGCAGCCATAGATTCTTCACCTTGTCACGCGTTCAGAAAATGACATGCATTGCAAGCACTGCTTAGGTCAGTGTTTCCGGCATTCCGAGGCAAATCTGAGGCAAATAAAAGAGAACTTGCTCTCCTGTCTGTGGGGAGGGAACTATAATAACTTGCAACCCAGTCTGGGCCTTAAGAACATCAGAAGAGCCCCGCTGGATCAGGCCAAAGGCTTGTCTAGTCCAGCTTCCTGCATCTCACGGTGGCTCACCAGACGCCTCAGGGGACACACAAGACAACAGGCTGCTTGCATTCTGTTGCCACTCCCTTGTATCAGGTATTCTGAGGTAAATTTTTGAGATAAATAAAGCACAATTTGATGTCCGAAGAACGCAAGAAGAGCCCTGCAGGATCAGGCCCAAGGCCCACCTAGTCCAGCTTCCTGCATCTCACAGCAGCCCACCCAATGCTCCAGGGAGCGCACAGGACAACTAGAGACCTGCAGCTCGTTACCACTCCCTTGCACCTGGCAGTCTGAGGTAATAGAATTTTCGTTCCAAAGCAGCAAATTAGATGCAAGCAGCAAAAATGCCTGAGGCAAAGAACATGGAATAAAAGACACTTCAGCAAAAATAAAAAATAAAAGAAACCAACCAAACCCTGGCATATGTATTTAATATGAATAATCAAAATATATATTACAGTTTCTGATTTCATAGGGAAAATTCTGTCTGGGGTTTGTACAGTATACACAGGCGGTTGTTTTCAGAAGGGAAAAACACCCCCAAAGTATTGATGCTTTTTTTTGCTTTCTGCTTTATATTAGAATGTCTCTTAAAATGCTCCCACAGCCTCTACAAAAAGCCAAACAATCTCACCCCTTCCGTGCAATAAATGAGTCGGCTAATGCCCTCTCCAACGTTACAAAGAAGAAAATACGCGAATGAGAGAAGCCCTCAGTGAAGAGATTTCCAGTTTTCGGAACTTCTGATAAGCATTTAAAATAAATAAACACTCCCCGTCTTCCGCCTGTCACTCCTTAGCTTAAATTCCACGGAGGTCTGTAGCTCTTGACCCAGCTTGGACAGGGCCCCCTTCTCCCCCCACCCTGCCTGTCTGGCAGGTGAACAAGGCCAATGATGGCAGAGGTGTGTTAAAATACAATTATTGTGTTCTATTTACATAAATGAAGCTGAAGCTCAAATGCTTTGGCCACCTCATGAGAAGAGAGGACTCTTTAGAAAAGACCCTCATGCTGGGAAAGATGGAAGGCAAAAGGAGAAGGGGGCGGCAGAGGAGGAGATGGTTAGACAGTGTCCCCGAAGCGATGAACATGAAATTGGGCGAACTCCGGAAGCTAGTGGAGGACAGGGAGGCCTGGCGTGCTGTGGTCCAGGGGGTCGCGAAGAGTCGGACATGACTTTGCGACTCAACAACAACAATTTACATAAAGGTACCAAAGACACTAGGAAAAGAAAGTCCCACCTTATCAAGACACTTGTCTCTTATTTTAGTGTGCATCTCTCTCAAGACACCCTCAAAGACAAGTGCCTTATTTTAGGGTGTCTTGATAGTGTGGGACTTAACCAAGGTACACACTAAAGTCTCACACATGGTATCAAGACACTAAAAGAACTAACAGAGACTTAACCAAGATACCCATTAAACTGAGAGAAGGTTCCTGATGATGGTGTCTTAATTTTAAAATAAAATTATGTGTCTGGGTTAAGTCTGTTAGTTCTGTTAAAGCCTTTCCTAGTTCGTTGCCTCTGATGGTGGTCTGAGAGTGTGCTCCTCTGCACCGTCCTAATATTCAATGCCCTGATTCTGTTTTCAATGACGTACCTTGGAAAGCAGTCATTCCTTCTAGAGTAATTTCCCCCCATCTATTCATACAACCTGAACAAGCAATGGTGCCCAGTACAAACAAGAAAGCACGCAGATCATACAAACTTTATTTCTTAAGGTATCATGCAAGTGTGGAGTGGCACAGCTTAATTACTTTCATCTTCAAAACAAGATCTTCATTATGGATGATGATCAATATACTACACATCAGTGTTGGTGGCTCAGGATGTAAACCTGGGGAGTTGCCACCTAGCTCTGGCAGGAAACAAAGGAAAGAAAAGTCAAACATTTGAAGTTAATGTACATTAAAATCTCCTTCCTCACACTTAAACCCTGGGCCGGAATTTCATTTCGGAGCACTTGTAGGAATACTGGTACCCTTTCCCAGTCCTCCACCCCAGTGCCAAAGTGGGTGCTGGCCCCCTGGAAGTAGAGCCCATTGAGGTTGGTTCTAGGTGGGTGTCTTATCACAGCAGGGGAAGAGACGTCCCTTAGCAAGTGTATCCCCAGGGATCTGAAATTTTACTCCAGGACACTCTCCAAACACGTACCTGCCGTGCCCCCAAGGAAGCCTCTGAGCACCAGCCTGTATTGATCGGATTCTCCTAAAAGCTTGAAGGACTGAATATTTGGCAAACGTGCTACTATTGTGGAAATCAGTGAGATCCACCCGCAGCTCATGCTCGCCTATTCAGAACAGGAGAAATAATGTCAAATAATGTCTCTGTATTCCAAGGCTGTGATTCTGGAACCCCTGAGGCAGGAAAACGATGACGGGAGAAGAACTACGGCAGTTTCCAATCAAAACAATACAAACTATAGGGAATTCTTTCAGGGGGCAACCCTAACTAAAGCATGTTTGGCCCACTCTCAGAGCCAGAGAGGCCAGCACACAGACATGCTCCATCCTCCCTGACTCTGAGAGTGGTCCAAACCTGTTTTACAGTGGCCCTGGCAAATAGAGAATCCACAGAGGTGCTGCTGATACTGAAAAATGGTGCAGAACAAAGCAAGGAGACCGGCCACTTACCCAAGGAGGTCAGGAGGTGGCGGTTGTCGTTGACCAGCCAGAATTCTGGGAGTCGGCTCCCGAAGCCCCTCTTGGAAGCACCCCAGTCCCGGTAGAAACCCACAGAGCTGCTGGTCAGTCTCCGGAAGACCTGCAAGGAAGCCACAAGGACACCTGTCTGTTCTGCAGGATTCTTGTGCCCAGAACTGCAGCCCCAGAGAGTGTACCAGCCACTCTGCACCACCCCCTTGTCCAAGAGCTGTTTGCTGTTCTTTGCACCTGGTCAGAAAACAGAGACTCAACAGCAGCCCCCCCCCCCCAATTCGGCAATGAAGAAAAGAATCCCAGCTTTGACGGCAGGATGGTGCAGTCTGCCAGAAACTCCCTTAAATTGCTGCAGTCACCCACAAGTGCAAAAGCAGGGCTTGAAGCCAAGCACCCTCTCCCCATTCAGCAACTGATATTCCCAGGTACACTACCCCTGAACATGGAGGCTCCACACAGTGAACTTGCTGGAGTCTCTTTCAAAATGGTCCTGGTGCTGTCTTCAGGGCACAGGAGCTGCAGAGCAAACCACAACACTGACTTTTTCAACAGTGGGGAGGACGAGAGTTTGTGGCTGTGCAAAAGCTTCAGGAAGAGACGCACCCAGTTTGCAGTGGAGGGCATTCAGCTCCTTTCTCTCCTGCATGAGAGAGGCAGTGGTGGGGAGGGCATCAGGGGAGGGGCCTGTCCAACTCCCTGCTGCTCTAGCCCACCTCTCTTCCCCAATCCAAAGTGCGAGAGGCGCGGAGACCGGCCTATCACCAGGTCAGATTTAGAAGGCTGCCTCAGGGACCGAGAAAAGTTCACCAACACTCTAAAGCCAACTGCTTTGAAATGACTTGTTTCATTCTCGGCTTGCTTTGTTCCCTGGGGTATTCCTGCAGAGAGTGACCAGGCAAGCAGAACAGCTGGGTCTTATCCCCCCCCCAAAAGGATCGAGCAACCCTTAGAAACACATGACAAAATTTGGGGGGGGGGGTTTCTTTTGTCCTTAGCAATCCTTCGCAAGAATGAGGGAAGAAACATAGGCTTGGATAGTGCTGCACCAGAGCCTGGGAGCCACCAGCAGAGGGCGCACTTCCAACAGGCCAAATGGATAATACTAAAGAGATTTCTCTCCCCCCCCGCCCCCCATCATCCATCAGTCTCGGGGTTTCCTCGCACTGTGTCATCACCTTCCTCGTACCTTTTGCTCCTGGACAGCCCAGGTCACCCTTCTCTCCTGGTGGGGGGGGGAGAGAAAGGGGGATGGAATAAGCTCCCCCAAATCTCAAAGTTGAGACTTGCAATTCCCTCCCCTCCCCTCCAGGGCACATACTGCATTTACACAAAGCCTCCAAGAAGGGTTTAACCAGGGGGTAGAAAGTCTCTTCTGGGGCTCAAAGTTTCTTTGGGGGACCTTCTCCAGTCAATCATAATTTCTACAAATTTCAAGCAGTGCCACACCCCCTTGGGCAGGCTACCTTTTCGCCCAGGTGGGCCACTCAATCCAGGAGGTCCTTGGGGTCCCCTCTCACCTGGAGACGAAAAAAAAATAGAAGTCACAGAACCCTCCTGGGGAGTTCACAGCATCCCCCTCACCCAATGATGTCATGCAGGGGGTACGCGGGGGTACGCGAGTACCGGTTTCTAGGATTACAGCTGGCCCCGCCCATTCGCCCGCCCACTCGTCGACTCCGCCCCCTGCAAGGTTTGAATTTCCTGCACGTTTGAGTTGCCTGCATGTTCTCAGAGCCAGGCAGGCAGGCAGGCAGCGAGCGGAGCCTTTCCTTTCCTTGCCACTGAAAAATGAGTTGCTCTGGGGTTTTAACATGATGCCAGGCCTCCATAACATGTTCTGGGGGTGCTGTGGAATACTGTTGCAACTGTTGGGTCAGTTTAAAATAATCTGAGGCCTCAAAAAGGGCTTTTTTCATGTCCCTTCCTGCCACGACATCACTTCCGGCTTATGACGTCACTTCCGGTGGGCGGGTCCCGACACGTGCCAATCAAAAGTGAGTGCCTGTTCTTAAATCATTTAGATGACACCACTGCCCTCACCCTCATTTTGGGGAGCCCCCCCCACTTCTGCTTCCAAGCTCATAGGCACCCAGCCAGCTCACTGAATGGACAGACAGAGAGGCAGACAGAGCTGCGAGGAGGACACACCTGGCGCACCTGCAACACCTGCCTCTCCTGGGGGCCCTCTTGCCCCGGGAACTCCGGGACACCCCTGAGCCACGAGCAGCCTCGCCCCGCCTCTCACGTTGTCCACTTCCACTTCTGCAGAGAGACCACCACACGTTGGCACTGGGAGAGGACCACAGTCGAACCCCCTGCGATGGAGTCCGCCGAGTCCTGAAAGCACCTCCAGTTTCCTAAGAGCTTCCCCTGCCCTCCCCGCCGAACATGCGCTCTGGGCCTCAAACGCCTGGGCCTGCTGGCCACAGGTGTCCTGCTGGGCCAGGACGTGTGAGCCCAACGCAGCATCCGGAGCATCTGTTACCTCTGGCCAGGACAACCCCCTCGCCCAGCTGCCCTCTCAGGGCCCCAGGCCATGCTGGGCACTCTTGGAGGATGGTGACCTTCTCGTGCCCGTCCCGGCTCACAACGTTGCCACCTGCAGAGAAAGGGGCAACATTTGAGTGCTTCCGAGGGGCTGTGTGGCGATGTGGCCGGGCCCCGCTGCCCCACTCACCGCTGGCAGTCAGCACCCCACAAGCCACCCCCAGCAGGCTGAGCAGGGAGACCAAGCCGAGCTGCGCACCAGGATGTGGCTCCTCTCCTGGGCTGCCCTCGAGCTTTTAAGAGCTGCAAGGCGGGGGGGGGGGAGTCTGAATCCACAAGCATTGCAACCCCGCTTCTCACCCACAGCCCCAGCCTGGCAGGATCCATCCACAGGGCGGAATGACTCACGCCTGCTAAAGTTTCCACAAGTTGGGCCACTTGAGTCCAGCTCAGCTTGCTGCCCCCCCGCACCCCTCTAGCTACGCCACTGCTGGCACCCCTTGCAGAGTCACCCCCTGGCTGGCTCCTGAACGCACCTCCGTGGGGAGACGACAGAGCCCCGCTCCCGCCCCGCACCTCTCCCTCGGAGTTGCCCTGGAAGCGGGGCAGCGCGGCGATCCGAGGTAGCCTCCCCGCGCCTGCGGGCTGTGCCGCTGCCGCTGCTTCCTGCGCCCCCAGACGCCCCACCGACACGCGGGGGAGTCCCCCTGGCCGGGAGCAAGCAGACGGGCAGGCAGACGGGGGGAGACGAAGCGGGGTCCTGGTCCTGCGCGCACTTGCCCGGGCGCGAGTCTCATGGGGCGCAATGGGATTACTCGGGAGCAGGGGCGTCGCCCGGGGAGGCTGAGCGGCCGCGCGCGCTTTCCCGGGCAGGATGCTCATTGAGTCAACGCGCGCGTGGGGATGCGATCCTGCGCGCACTTTCCCGGGGGAGGGGGCCGGACTCCGGAGTCAGCGCGCTGGCTGGGAGAGGGGGCCGCCCTGCGCGCACTCGTGGGGCAGAATGGGATTACCTGGGAGTCGCTGCCCCGTGCGTGCACCTTCTTGCCTCAGGAGCTGATGAGCGCAGTTGTGCTCTTTGCACATGGGCAGAGGGCCCCCCCCATGTGCCTTTCTCTAGGCCCCACTCATGGAGCCCCCCTCGCCCTGGCAGGATCTCGGGAGAGATTGAACAATTCAAGGCTCCCCCACACATGCAAAACCAGCACCACAAACACACACCTCCTTCCAGGGGGAAAGTGAGCACTTCAGCCCTCGCCCAGATTGTGTCTGGAAAAGCTCTTTCCCTCCCTCCCACACCACACCAGAACCAGAACCAACACCAGATCCACTGCAATGGAGTGCCGGGAGAGTGAGAGCAAAGAAAATATGTCTTGAGCCAGCGTGGAATTAGTCTGCGGAACTCCTTGCCACAAGCCATGATGATGGCATCTGGCCCGGATGCTTTTACAAGGCGATAAATTCGGTTTCTGGAGGAAAACTCCAGCACAGGCTGCGAGCCACCATGGGCAGGGACAGTCTGAGATTAGCTGGTTGCTCCTGACGAGGGCCGGGCAGGATTTTTATTTTTGTGGTCATCCGAATTGGCCGTGGATGGCAGGTCTTTGGCCTACCCCAGACCGATGAGGGGCAGGGTGTCTAGTAGGTTTCATTTTAAAAAAAACATGGTTCCTTGTGTTTAATAAAGCTAAACCCAACCCCTAGTCTGGTGTCTTCACTGGGGGTGAGGGCCATAGTGTAAAACGTGCAAACCCACCCCCACGTGCTCTGAGCCGGCCTGAAGGCGTTTTAGTGGCCTGGCCTGCGTCTGACGCCGTCTGTGGCAGGGTCTTCTCTGCGTGGCCCCACAGAGGAGGTTGGAGAGCTCCACAGTCCCTTCCCTTCCCCGACTCTCCACTGTCAGGACTGGTGACTTTGATTCCTGGTTGGTGGGTTTTTGCCTTCCCTCCTCCCACTGTGTTATAGTCCTGGATGATTTCTCTTTCCACCACACACAGTTACAACAAATGGCAGTTCAGGCCCTTTAGGTAGCTTGGAACTAAGTCATGGAATTATCAGCGCATGAGATTATCTTCCATTGTGGGCATCGCCCTCCCACTCTCTCCACGAGCCCCTGGTTTACTGGGCAAGGGGGAAAACCTTCACCCACTTAGGGGTTGGCCCTGCCTGTGGGAGCCACCTTGAACGGAATGGTCCTTTTCTAGGAACGTGAGCTCATCCTCGTGTCGAAACCCCCCAAGCAAGGCCCCATCATGACATCTTGTGCCAGCGAGTTCCATAGGCTCGCAATGCACTGGACGTCCTTTTATCTGCCCATCTCAGTGTAGAAGGGCACGAGACCCACTTTTACACACACACACACACACACACACACACACACACACACACAGGTTCCTTCTGACATGCAGACTTCGCAGTTGCAAATGCCTACACGGCTGGTATTCATAGCATCAAAATTACATTAAAATTAAATCTTGGACTTTTATCTGCTTCCTGCGTGTTTATTCCTCCCAGAGGTAAGTGGCAATGCTCCAGGCCGCTGTCCATGGTGTCTAGTTCAACATCCTGCCCCACCAACACTGATGTCTGGTAGAACGCATGGTAGCGTTTGGAAGGTGAACATAACCAAGATGCGCTACTCCACACTTTATTTCGTAGATAATAAGACTTGCCAGGCCCCCAGAAGGACTTCTCCTAAAAGCGGCTTCTGAAGGCCTCCCCTTAAGCTCGCGGCCTGAATTTCATTTCCGAGCGCTTGGAGGAATGGTGGAGATCTTCCCCGGTTTTCCAGTTCACGCCATCAGCATAGGAACTGCGTGCCGGCAGGCAGCAGACCCCATTGAGGTTGGAGTAGTGGCAGCTCTGCTACCAACAAGTGCCTTTAGAATTCACCACGCAGTTGCCTTGGCCCCATGCCATTATCTCGGTCTCTGGTGCTGAAATCTGCATTGCTTTGGTAGGCGAGCGAATCGCCTGCACGGAAGAAATGGAACTCCAGCCAAGGGTGATGTGATCCGGACTGCTTCAAAGCACAGAGTTAGTATTTACTTGTGCATTTCCGGCAAACCCAAAACACCCGGAAATGCCGTCTGATTTTCCCCTCGGTGTTTCTGTTGCTGCCGAAAGACGCCCAGCCACCCCCCCCCGTTGCAGCACCCAAAGAACACGTCTCCAAAGAGCCCCTGAGAAAGAGTACACGCCTTTATTAGTAGTAAAAATGGATACAGTTGTCCTAAGAGTTCGGGTTTGTCGGTTTGTCTTAAGAAATCTGGACACGTCGCCAGAGATACATTGTTGTGGGTGTGTTTGCGTTTGGGGGGGGAGGGAGGCTGTTTGGTTCCGGCCCCCGAGACGCGGACCGCTTGGCCGGCCTGTGGCGCCTTCCTTCTCGGTTGCGCTTTTAGAGAGTTCTAGAAAAAAACAAAAACCCAAAACAAAAAACGCAAGCTGCCAAGCACAGGGGGGGCTTCTCCGTGGCTCGACAGCAAGCCCCTCCTCTCTCGAGTTGATATGGCTCTTTGTTTCCTTCAAGGGGGGGGGACGCCCACTGCCGAAAGTGGGGCGTGTCGAGCTGACCTGGAAAAGAACAGTTTTGGCTCCGGCTGGCAGTAGCCAGAGCTCGCGAGCCCCTCCTGGCCCAGGCGACCGGGGGCACCTCCTGCCTCGAACGGGGTGGGCAGGTCTGCTCCAGGGCAGCCGAAGCTTCACTGAGGTCCTTGTTTCTTCTCCTTTTGGAAGGTAAAGCTGGTTCTCCGACTCAACTTCCTCTGCTTCTGAGCCAGGTAATCTGCGCGGGCTGTGCTGGCCCGGGACTCAAGGATGTAGTTCACCTGGGAGAGAGAGAGAGGGAGAGGGAGAGAGAGAGGGAGAGGGAGAGGGAGAGGGAGAGGGAGAGGGAGAGAGAGAGAGAGAGAGAGAGAGAGAGAGAGAGAGAGAGAGAGAATTATCTCCGTTCCCAGAGGGGTCGTGGCTGAAACGTAGCTGGTGCAAGAACATTTCCTAGGCTTATGCGGGGCACGATGTGTAGAGCGTCACATCGTCTAGCTGTTTTCAGAAAGAAAAAACAAAACAAGCCGCTAACTCATCATTATAAGACCAGTCTCTGCCCCAAGGGGCTTACAATCTAGATAGCGACTCAAGGGAGACAGCGGATGGATGGAGGTAGAAGCGTCCACGCCCCCTTCCCTCCACAACTCTGTCTCCCTTGTGTCACTATCAAGATCGTCTCTGCCCCAAGGGGGTTACAGTGTCTTCACTCTACCGAAAGTGCCACCTGTGTAATGGTGAATTGTTGTGTGACAAACAAGTGACCGTTTGCACTGCAGGTATGACATAAAAAGGGAAGTTTTGGCAGATGTGACTCTTCTCATACACTCGGGGGGGTGGGGGGGTCCCAGGAGAACCTTGCAAAATGGCTGTGCGCTATTCTGCAAGGTCTAGACATGTGGCACTCACCTGATTGACGGATGCCGTAATTCAGGGCATGGGTTGCCCTACCAGCCCGATGCATTAATGACACACCATAAAAGGCTCCCCCCCCTTCCGACAGAGGTTTGCACACTCAGCCGGTTCTGCTGTGCCTGGTGTGTTTTGGCACGCACTGCCTTGATGAAAGCATTTTTAAATGATATTTAACAAGCCAGCTCTTCCTTAAAATTTATTATCTTCCCAGCGCTGGGGCGATAATCACATAGATAATTTTAATGGAAGGTTAATGCAAAAATCAAAAGATTAAAAACGCCCTTTGCTCTGCCATTAGCTGGTTAATACGCTGTGGCTTTTAAAAAAAAAAAACTTGCCCAATTTTATGCACAATGGGGTGGTGCTCTCCCAGCGTGGATTGTGGCTGGAAGCGGGGGGGGGGGGGAACATAGGGCGGTTTCATGGTCAATAAAATCTCGGGACCTGGACTTCCTGCTTGTGAAAAAGGCTCTAGTCTGAGAAGTCTGTTGCGCTACGCCACCCTCATAAATAAAGGGATAAATAAAGAATAAAAGGAGTAGTCGTGGAATTCGTGAACCACACTAACAAGAATCCAGCAGAAAACAGTCATATTTGGAATACGTGGCCTGGCTCACTTGCTCGAGCTGTCTGGAATCCTATGCATGCTTACTTGAGAAGCGTAGGTGAAACTTGCAGGCCTCAGAAAACCCTCGGGAGGCGACCCTTTGGAGGGTCCAAGCGGGTACCCACCCCCTCAGTTCAGGGCCCAGGGATTCTGAAATATCGTGGACCGAACTGCATCTCACTAGGAACCTTGTGAAATGAAAAAACCTTCACTGCCCGCTTAAGAGGAGGCACCCCTTTTTCGTGCTATTTGGGGGGGGGGAAGAAAAACTGGAAAACCTGATTTGGGCTGTCCCTCTCTTTTGGGGCACGTGTGATCAGCAGTGTAGTCAAGGAGATGGATTTTTTCTCCCCACCACGCAACTCAAAAGAGATGCAGCTCAGCCCAGGACCAAAGAGAGGGAGGAGGCCAGCACAGAAAATCTGCGCCCCGTTCTTCTGCTCGGGCGATGAGTGAGCCCTGAGACGCCTTTGGCATATGTCAGGTTAGGCCGCACCTCCATAAGCCTTACGCAGAGGAAGGGGAAAAAAAAAAAAGCCCGTTAAGGACTGGAAACGGCACATAAAGCTTATCACTCGAAAATTTTAAATTGCCATAAAAATAATAGATGGCGGAGAGTTGCGTTTAACCTCCTGGCTGCGTTAAGTGCCTTTGTTTCGGGGAAGTAAATCACGCAGGGCGGGCTGGCGGGGTTGTATTTCCTTAAATATATATATATAAAAAAGGCAAAGCGTGGCGAGGAAAAAGGGAAAGGAAATCTAAATATTTCTGAGCTGGAGGGCTAGGGCGCAGGCTCACTGTTTGAATGGAACATTGGGGGTCCTAGTTATCTGCAGGAGGTTCACTCTGGAAATGGGGGTCTGAGGGCACTCCTTTGGGGACGGCCTCTGCAAAGTCTTAGGTCATCTCCCCCCCCAAATGCTCCCTTTCAAACGCCTACCTTCAGCACAATCTCGTTGACCGTCGCAGCGTCAGACTCGAAGTACAGATGCTTGTAGTCGTGATTGCTTAGATATGTGAGTTTAAATATTGCGTGACCTGGAAAAGAGAGAGAGAGAGAGAGAGAGAGAGAGAGAGAGAGAGAGAGAGAGAAACGTGAGGTTTGGGGCCGAGGAACAGCCCAGCGGAAAGGGGGGGTGTTTCAAACGTCTGCTGTCCTCCACCCCCAAATTAAAATGGGAGGCACATGTTGCCCTCTCACCCTAAAAGGTTTTTTTTTTGGGGGGGGGACGACTTGATCCAGGAAATGTTGAGCAATGGAAAAGAAAAAAACTTCGTTTCAGAGGGTTTTTTGTTACGTTTCAAATATAAAAAAAGAAAACGGCCCCTCTTACATAATTTAGAATACAGTATATACATTACATATACATTAACACACGGGGCAGCAAATGGAATAATGAAGAATCCATCCGTTTCAACTATTGATATGTGCTTAATTCATCACGGGGGCGGTTTTTTTTTTTTTTTTTTTAAAGGTTTCTGTGCCATGCCTTTAGGTGGGTGGAAGACTGAGCTACCCTTGGAGTTCTCCTGCGGTGCTGGCACCATTTTGCCTCACTGGAAGCCGCCTAGCCAAGCAGCTCAAGCAGAGATGCAACAGGGGGCCTCCTTTTGAGGGCGGGGCCTTCCCCTGCAGCTCTGCTTTAGGAAGGACTGCGCAGTGCTGCAGAGGTGGGAAGGAGGACACTGTTTGGCGGTGGGTAGTTCTTCCCTCCCTGGGCATCTGAATGGTCTGCTTAGAAGGACAGGGACTCTTGCAGAGGTTCAACAGGGTAACCTTTGACTAGGGGGTTGCCCCTTTGGATTCGGGCGATGGAATCCGTTTCCTCCCTTGCATCGAACTCTCTGTTGTCTTGTGGCGGAAGACACGGTTCCTGCAGCGCACAGTTTGGGAATTATCGCTCTTGAAACTTTCGGCGAAAGCTTGTGGGCATGACAGAAGGGGAGGGGGAGAGCCACAGATGGCGATCTGAGCGCTCCGCCGGCAGAACAGACGGTGGGAAGGGGCCTGACAGCCTTCTCACGTCATTTCGATTTAAGGCGAGTGGTGGTGGCTTGCAGGCTGAACTCCCTTCAAGAAAAGTTCCCTCTTCCCCCCCCCCCCACCCCACTTCTCCACTACAGAAAAAAGAAAGAAAGGACTTCCTGGGGAAAAAAAAGGACATTCCTGAAGCATCGCCGCTGTCTGCCGAGAAGAGAGGGTGGACGCCCGTCAAAAGCTACAAGGCGGATTTACTCGAGGGTGAATGGGATCGACAGGCAGAGCTCTGGGCAATTCCTCAACCTCTACTGTTCTCACCTGTAAAATGGGAATATTCCATTGCTGGTCCATGACCAGTGCCCAGCTGCTGGGATACGGGAATAAAGAGGGCCTACCGTACTGTGCTATCAACTGGAAGCACGTTTTGTGATGGTTCATTCGTTTAGTTCCATCTATGCCCAAGGTGTCTCACACAGATCCCTGCCCCGAGGAGTTTACAATCTAGACAACGACACAAGGGAGGCCACAGAGGGACACGGCGATGAGGTAAGGCAGGGGAAAGGTGTGCAGCTCCCCACACTACGTTCTCCCGGGCAAGGATTGCACAGCCAACTGTGGCTCACAACACAGATCTGCCACAACCGTTCCGCGTGTCAAAACCGACACGGGTGTGAAAATGCCCTCTGTTCGTCTCAAAATTCACGGGCTGGCAAATTAAGACTTAACGTATGATGCTGTCTGCTGTTTTTTTTTTTTTTTTTTGGTCTTAATGCGTTTGGTCCAAAGGTCCAACTCGACTCATCGACTGAAATAACAGCCGCTCTTTAATGGAGATTTATCCACTTTTCCCGGAGGGGCCTGGACTCCAAATCTTATTTACGGTCGCTAATTCTCCAGACCTCCAAAAATAAACTGATATACGGCCAGAGAAGCAGAGACCTCGCTATTTCATTGCAGCGTGTTAATTAAATGCTATTATCGCCTGCTAATCAGGAATTATGAATTCTCTGCCGGAAAGCTGGCCGACGATCAAGAACCGAACTCTAAATCATCGGCAGCAAAGGATCGAGGGATGGAAGGGCGAAAATTCCAAGCTGGAAATAGAGGGGGTAGACCACACAATTACGGCTTCCCTGTGGTAGGAAACAAAGCTCAGAATGGTCATCGTTCTTAGGCCGGCCTGGGCAGAATACCTGCTCTACAGCACAGCTCGCTATGATGGAGCTTTTTGGTGGTGGCCCCTTGACTGCAGAATTCTCTCCTGAAAGCTGGCAGTATGGAGCTTCACCCCCAGGCAGTGGTGTCATCTAAATGATTTAAGAACAGGTACTCACTTCTGATTGGCACGTGTCGGGACCCGCCCACCGGAAGTGACATCATAAGCCGGAAGTGATGTCGTGGCAGGAAGGGACATGAAAAAAGCCCTTTTTGAGGCCTCAGATGATTGTAAACTGACCCAACAGTTGCAACAGTGTTCCACAGCACCCCCAGAACATGTTAAGGAGGCCTGGCATCATGTTAAGACCCCAGAGCAACTCATTTTTCAGTGGCAAGGAAAAGAAAGGATCCGCTCGCTGCCTGCCTGGCTCTGAGAACATGCAGGCAACTCAAACATGCAGGAAATTCAAACGTTGCAGAGGGCGGAGTCGACGAGTGGGCGGGCGAATGGGCGGGGCCAGCTGTAATCCTAGAAACCGGTACTCGCGTACCCCCGTGTACCCCCTGCATGACATCGCTGCCCCCAGGCCCCTCAGCCAACCCATGGAAGCTCAGCCCCAATGAGGCTGCGCTCTCTCGGCCCTCTTAAGACGTGCTTGTGCGCAAGCCTGGCTGGATTCAGCTGGGGAGGGGGAGCGGTCTGCCGACTGCTGACCTCGACCTTACAGGCTTGCTGTGAGTGTGTGGAAGATTCCCTCCGTGCTTTTAAAAGCCGCTGATTTTTCTCGCCTCTTCAGCTCTGCTCGTTCACGGCTCACCGAAACAGAACAGAGAACTGTTTTTTTCGCTTCTCTCCCCTTTTTGGGGGGCCATCGCAGAGCCAGGGATGCTGATAATGCTAATTGCAGGGAGAGTTACAGAGGCCCCGTTTCAATTGTGCCCCGGGCACAAGAGACAGTGTAAAGTAGGTTTGGACCACTCTCGGATCCAGAGAGACCATCAAGGGAAATGCCCTTCCTGGCTGGCCAGGAAGCTGGCCCCACAGCCCATCTCTCCCAGAACCACAGCAGACCCAGACATGAGCTTTCCAAACAAGAACAAAGCATTTCATTGGCCAGAGGCTGTTATTTGCCAAAGGAATCTGCAGATCAAGGCCTTGACTGGCGTGCACAGGTTTGCGCCTTCTTGCACAGATTTGGATGCCACCAAGTCCAGTGGAAGGGAGTTCCAAGGGCCACTCCTGTGCAAACTGAACTGACAGGTGCTTGTTAATTGCAGGCAACACGTGAACTGGAAACGGCAAGGCTCTTGGTTGATTTTCTAATCTGAAGTTGACTTGTTCTTAAAAGGAGGTCTCATAGACCCCCAAGAGCCGCAATGTGGGCCTTGTGCGAGCTGCTGAGAGAACGCAAACTTTAAAAGGACGCTGATGTACAGCCTGAGCCTCGCAAAGACGAGGGGGCATTAACAATAAATGTAAAACTCCCCATATATCCATCTCCTTGCGCATAAAAGCCACGGGTCTGCACACTGCTGATTTATTTAAAATGCTGAGAACGGAATTAATGTGAAGGGATGCTCAGTTCCTGCAAGAGGAGAGATGAAAGGAGAGGAACGAAGGAAGGTGACTTCCCCCTGGGTATTCAGGGAGATAGTGGGGGGGGGAGACTCCTTTTAAGAACAAGGTAATTTCAGTGCTTAGAACATTAACCAATGTTAATTGGTTTCTCACCATTTCCACTTGTTACCACATGTTACTGGAATTAAGAAGCACCTGTCAGTTCAGTTGGCATAGGAGTGGCCCTTGGAACTCCCTTCCACTGGACTTGGTGGCTGCCTGCGTGAGAAGGAGCAAAAGCATGTACAGGGAGACTTCCCCACGCACAATATTAGCAAAGTACTATGCAGACGAAGCAGAACCTTAATTGCATTGGTAGTTCTTGAGAGGGAGGGAGAGAGAGAGAGAGAGAGATTTCGCCACCTCCCAGAATCCTCTAGGAGCCCTGGAAATCAGGTGACGCCAGACAACCAGCCACCATCAAGGACAAAGCTTTAAACTAAGAAAAAAGAAGGGAATTTCCACATTCAGATCGTAGCAGGGGGGCAGTTTTGTGTGGCTTCCTCCCCCATTGCCTTTACAAAGGCAAAGGTGCTTTCTTGTAATCTTACAAACTGATCTGGAGGGCGGGGGAATCAAGCTCGCCTGGGATATGATCTTGGCACCTTTCACACGCAAAAAACGCACCCTGGGACCCCAAAATGGTCCAACCACCCCCTCAATCCAAACATCATACTTAGAGGTGGAGGAAAAACCAGTGACAACAAAATAAAGACGCGCAACATTGATTTCTGCACTTCTCATTTTTGTAAACCCCCCTGCCACAGAATCTACAACCCCTACCTCATTTTATTTGGCTTTTGTTTATTATTTAATGAGGGTTTTTTTTGTTTTTTTTTTGCAAGGGTAACTGTGGCTGCATCTGCTGACAGTATCCCACCTACCGAGTACACTTTTAAAGTGATTATGGGCACAATCCTAACCTGGAGTGAGGCCGGCACAAGGGACACTTGTAGAGTATGTTTGGATCACTCTTGGATTCAGAGAGGCCGGCGCACAGACGTGCGCCATCCTCCCCAACTCCGAGGGTGGTCCAAACGCACTTGACGGGGTCCAAACGCACAAACTCTGCCGGCCTCACTCCAGGGAAGGATTGCGCCCTAGACTTCATAATTAAGGTGTAAATTTTGAACAGGAACACCACACCGCTTTCCGCACTTCCAGCTTTGGAAAACACTGAAACCCGCGGGAAAAAAACCCCCATTTTCTCCCACCTCTACCTCTATAGCAAATACCTTTAGAAGAGAACTGTTTTGGGGGCCGGAGGACTGGAAACGGAGGCGGGGCCCACTGCCACCGCCTCGCCCCCCCCTCCCGCCGCCTGCTGCAAGTCCTCTTGTTTTGGAAGAGCCGCTAAATAAATCACACGGCACGGAGCGGCCTTTCCGCCGCCGCGATGGGCTCTTGCGGGATGCCTGCAGCTCATCAATCACGCCATTGTCTGCTTGAGAGCGGAGCCTTGTAAATGTCAGATCCACTCAAGCCCAAGGAGAGGCAAGCCCGCGCCCGGCAAAGGCATTTTAATTGGATGGCGTAATTAAACGGGGGAGGGGGGAGAGAGAGAGAGAGAGAGAGAGAGAGAGAGAGAGAGAGAGAGAGAGAGAGAGAGAGAGAGAGAGGGATCCGCCAGGCCAACATTGACTGGATAGACGAAGACGAAGACCCCCTTTTAATAGTTACAGGAAAAAAGGCCCTGTCCGGAACGTACTTCCAGTGACGTACTTTTGGGATATGCCGGGAGGGATTCGGCGGCGCCTCCTAGGGATGGTCTGGAAAGAAGCCCCTCTGAACTTGGCGGGACTCAGTACGCGTGCGGGAAATTGGGAGTAGCCCACCGAAACGCAGAGACGGAAAGTTCCACAAACGATCTGCCAGCTTAACCCCTCCTCGCCCCCCGTTTTTCTCCCACAACTCCCCAGCCCACGAACACAGGTGAGTCCAAGTCTGCACGACAGGAAGAGAGAGAGGTTGCTCCGCTCCGGCTTCCAATTCCTTCCCCTTCCTCTGCTCTCTCTCCTGTGTCAACTGACTGTAAGCCCCTCCGGGCAGAGACCCTTCCCCTCCTCCTGTACTGTGCAAAGCCTTGATTGTGGGAGAACGGCGGGGATACCAATTCTTTAAACGAATCAATAAAATGCCACGTGCTTGGTTGGGGTGGCACAAATCTCAGCCTCTTGAGGGCTAAAAGCCTTTCATGTGTCTTGCCTTTTAAAAACCTTGCTTGGGGGGGGGGGAAAAGGAAACGTTAAGTTCTCCAAAACAACAGCAACAAAACACATTTCTTCTTGAGAGAAGCGGCCCAGCATTGTGTTCATTTTACAGAGCGACCCTGCCAGCAAAAGACACGGGCCTGATTCTGCACAGACTTTGAATACTCGGTCGACGGGACTGCTTCCAAATCAGAACCGCATTATCGACGGACACCTGGAAGAAACCGGGTGGATTAAAAACATGGGTCCTCGGTTTTCTTACACGCACAATCCACGTGCAAAAACCAGGGCGTTTTTTTGGGGGGGGGCATTAATGCAGCCATTGCTGACCAGCCAGCCCAAATTCTGCTGGAAAAGCCATTTCAAGGGGGGGGGGAGACGGACAGGCGTAGCGACATCAATCAAAACGTCCGGCCTCTTGGCAGCTCTCG
The DNA here is from genome assembly GCA_029204185.1 of Lerista edwardsae. NCBI lineage: Eukaryota > Metazoa > Chordata > Lepidosauria > Squamata > Scincidae > Lerista > Lerista edwardsae. The sequence goes on from JAJKFI010000377.1 coordinate 200,611, forward strand.
ACAGCGAGATGGGGTCAAAGGTTACGGGATAAAGGAAGATGGTGGCGATGGGGGGGGGACTCTGGCTCAGCTCTAATGTGCCCTCGCCGGTAAAGTCTTGCCGAGGTAGCTGCCCCCCTTCTGCATGCGGCAGCCTTCATTAATCTTCTTGCCATCTTCCTTAACTAGCCATGCAGAACGGCTCAATCGCGAGACACATAATGGGGGAGCCATGCGCCTATTACCAGGTTAACATTCTGTTAAGCCGCCGCGTAACAATGAAGCCGGGAAGGGCCGGGAAACGCTGGAGATCACAAGCCGTGCGCAGCCGGCCAGCCAAGGACGACGCTGTCCTGACAACAGCGGAAGCTGGACGCATGCCGAGGGTACATTTGACAGAGAGGACCTTCCCCGATTGTGCCCCGTTTTATGGAGGAAAAGTCCATCGCAGGTTTACACGCTATGATGGGCATGTCCAGTCTGAGTTTAGCTGGTTGCTCACCATGAGGGCAGGGTAGGAATTTTTTGCTGTCCTCCGATTTGGCCATGGATGGCAGTTTTTTTGCCTACCCCAGACTGGGACCGAGGGACAAGTGTTTAGTGGGTTTCATGATTTACACTTGTGTTTAATAAAGTTAAACCCCAACCTCAGTCTGGTGTCTTCCCTGGGGATGGTGCAGGGGTAAAGGGCTACCTTAGAATGCCAGATGCAAGGGAGTTGCAACAGGATGCCGGCATCTTGTGGTCCTGTGTGCTCCCTGAGGCATCTGGTGGGCCAGTGTGAGATGCAGGAAGCTGGTCTATGAGGAAAGGTCGAGAGAGCTTGGTATGTTTAGCTGAGAGGGGATATGATAGCACTCTTCAAATACCTGAAGGGCTGCCATTAAGAAGGGACAAATTTGCTGTCATCTGCCTCTGACAGCAGAACCAGGTCCAGTGAGTACAAAGTGCAAGACAGGAGATTCCAGTTGGACGTCAGGAGGAATTCCTTGGCGATAAGGGCGGCTCGACAGTGGAACAGATTGCCACTGGAGGGAGGTGGTGGCTTCTCCCTCACTGGAGACCTTCAAGCAGAGGCTCGACAGGCACCTGCTGGAGATGCTCTAGGAGGATTCAACTGTGACAGACAAGGGGTTGGACTAGATGACCTTTTAGGTCCCTTCCAACTCCATGATTGGGGGGGGCAGGGATCCCACGACAGGCGGTTGTACCTAAAAAGCGGGTCTTTGTGCAAAAAGTGTTGGGAATCACTGGATTAAATGAACAAAAAGGCAACAACTTTTCTTTAGGCTTGTGTGTGTGGCCACTGCTGCTTTTTAAAGAAGAGCCCCGCTGGATCAGGCCAAAGGCCCATCTATCTTCCTGCATCTTACAGTGGCCCACCAGGTGCCTCAGGGAGCACACAGGACCACAAGGTGCCTGCATCCTGCTGCCACTCCCTTGCACCTGGCATTCTGAAGTGGCCTCCTACTAATGTAAGGAGGTTGCACCACCCATCATGGCCTATAGCCTTTTCCTCCAGAAATCTGTCCAATGCAGTCTGTTCTTGCAGACACGGTGTTGGCCTGCTTGCCCCCCTCTCTTTGAACAGGACAACGCCTGTTGCCCTTCAGTGTTCCGGTCCCGGAGCTTCCCCCCCCAAAATGGCTCCTGCAGGCAAGGCGTTAAGAGAGAATCAGATTTCTCCTTAAATTACACCATTGCCAGAGGACGGAACTGCATTAAGCCGATTACGGGGCTTCCTTAAGTCGCGGCATTATGTATTCTTAATTGAGACACAGGGCTCTTTTTGGGCCATAAAAATGGCAGTTCCTTTACGAAGGCTTAAATCTTCCTCCCGAACGACAAGCTACCTCCTGAAGATTCAGCGCCTGCAAAATCTTTTGCGATAATCGGGGGGGGGGGAGGGGGAGGTGATTTTAAACAAGCAATTTATAGATATGCTGTTTGTAAGATTCTAATATGGCTGGGTTTTTCCCCCTTTTTTTACAAGGGGGGCCCCCATTAGCGTCTCTCCCGGCTTCGGAGTCCGAGCAGCTGGATTTATCTGGCAAATAAAAAGACTCACAACGCACACCAGGCCTGTGCGCAGGGCGTGAACACTCTTATCTGCCATCCCCCAACAGCCACGGCCAAACCATTTCGAAACTCAAACTTCAGAGCATTGGATCTGGGGGCCGGCTTCCTAAAAGACCCATGAGATATACCTCGCTTCTTTGGAAACCTGTGTCGTGTAGGAATTAAAGGGGTGGAGGGTATGACAGCAGGACTTTTGTAGCTCAAACCTTTGCGAAAAATCGGTCCCCAGGCCTCAGCCTCAGTTTTCCCCATCTGCAAAATGGGCGCAATTCTCTGACAAACGAGTCACCAGGGTAATATCAATGCAAGGCGTGGGGAGCCCTTAAACGCCCGTCGTGCCTGCAGGCTGTGCCCATATTTGCGGGCGGAAGCAGCTCTGCTGAAACTGTGGCGAGCTGTTGCCAACCTGGAACAGCGATGGCGAACCTGGGACGTGCGTGGCAAAGTTTGGGTGATGTTGCCGGCACTCGCCAATGCCGAACCACCACTGCGGAATTCTTTGTATTGAGTCGCGCCTTTGAAGCACAGGCCTGCCCTAACGAAAGAGCACACCGTTTCCCGGCCCGGCGAGGAGAGATGGCCGCACGACCATCTGTTTGTGACATGTTGTGGCGCAGCCGCGCAGAAAGCCGGGATGGAGGACGGTTGTGTTACAAGAGATAAAGACGTGGAAAACAAAATATATTGCGGGACTCAAAAACCCTTATCTCCCCCCCCCCCCAAGCCTGGCTCCCTTTCCCATAATTCATTCAAGGAAGCCCCGAGAATAATTTTTGATGTAAACTCTGCTACGAACATACATCACGGGGCCGATAAGATCGCCACCAAGAGCCAGAGCTTATGAAGGGAGCGTCGTTCCTCCACACGGCCCAGCGAGGCATTCGCCTCCCCTCTTCAAAGTTCAAACGCGACTGATCTGAGCGCGCCACGGAGCGTGGAACGGAGGCCTGCCGCAGAGCCTGGTGGGAAACAAGGCCCACGCAGCGTCGGGATGCAGGCAGCCCGCCGCCGTTTCTCGCGTGACCACCACAGAGGGCGTGACGGCTGCACAGAACCATCGCCACACTGAATTTTCCCTGAGTGGCAAGGACAGCGACGATTACTTAGAGCACAACCCTAGCTTGGGAGCTAGACCAGCACAGTTAGGCCACACAGACGGGCGCTGTCCTCCCTGACTCCGAGAGTGTTCCAAACGCCACTCCCTTGTATCTGGCATTCTGAGGTAAAATTCTGAGGTAAAATTCTGAGGTAATATGAGGTAAATAAAGCAAAGTGTGGCCAGCACAAGGGATGACCTAAAGTATGTTTGGACCACTCTCGGAGTCAGAGAGGCCAGCATACAGATGTGTGCCATCCTCCCTGAATCCGAGAGTGGTCCGAACGCGCTTGACGGTGGCCCTGGTGCCAGCCAAACTTTGCTGGCCCAACTGTGCCGGCCTCACTCCAGGTGAGGAGTGCGCTCTCAGTTTAAAAATGTCTATGCGGCCTTTTCCCCCCCTGTGCTGTTGTTTTAAGGCCATGAACATGAGAAGAACAACCACGTGGTACTTGCCTTCCTGCACCTCAAAAGGCCTCTGGAAGGCCCAAACCCGAGACCTCCTGCCCTGGCCGCAAACCTCCTACAAGTCACCCACCAACGCTTGGGGCCTTGTCGTTCTCTCCACTCCAGTCCAATTTCCTGCATTGGGACAGGTGCTGAAGGGCGAGCTCAGGCCTTCTGGGAGCTGGGGCAGGTGGGCGCCTGCTGGGGTTGGGGGTCCCGGGAAGGAGGCGGGGGAACAAACCAGGAGGAGAATCCGGCAGAAGGCAGCCAGGCTACTCACTGGGGCTTTTCTCTTCTGCCAAGTCACACGTGCAGAGGAGCTCGGAGTCGATGGAGATGGGCTTCTGCTTGATCCAGAACTTGGTGCTCGCTTTGTGGTTCGTGACGGGGTCCACCTCCACCTTGTCTCCCGAAATGCCTGTGAGCCGGGAAGCGGGGAGAGAAAACAGGTTCAGCACGGAGGCTTGGTGCCCCTGACCTCCCCCGCGGGAATCCGCGCGTCCCCTGGCCCAGCGGAAGTGGCGGAGACACGTTCAGGGTCTGCGGCAGGAGGAGTGCGGTGGAAGAATTCCGGGCTGCTCCACTTCAGAAAAGGGGGGAGCCTCCTCGCAGAACACTCCCCCCTGCAAGAAAGCCCCTCGCTGCATGGAGTCCGTGAGCACACTGAAAGGAAGCTTCAGGGCAGGGCTCTCCCTGAGCTGCTGCTTTGCTACATGCAGGGTGTGTCTTGCATGGGGGGGCAAGTTGTCGGAGATGAGGCCCCACTTGCAGCCTGCAGTGGAGCCATCCACAGGACCCCCCCCCCCCAGTTCTGCTTGCCACGCTCTGTGGCACACCCCTGAATTGTGCACCCCGTGACAAGGTTGCAGAATCCGGACTGCCTGGGTGCGGGAAAAACGCCCGGAAGTACTCCTTAGAGCGGGCCGCCGTGAGCAGATGGCTCTCGTGGGACGGGGGTCCCCCATTCACGACTTGCAACCCCTCCTGTTCTGGGAAGGACCGCACACGACTCCCACGAGGGGAGAAAGGCGGGGTGCAAAAATGCCAGCAGATGAAAGCCCGCCCCCCTGCACATTCCCAGTCTGCCGAGAGCCCCTTGGCTGGGCCGAGCGTCTGGTTGGCGGACAGAAAACAAGCGCTGTCGGACCACTTTGGATTTCAGCGGCACACCAACAGCCCGTTCCACTCCTCGGAGATGCCAAAAGAGCAAAAGGAGAAGTTAATCCAGCCTGGGACACACTCAGTAATTTATAACAGATTCTATTATGGATTTTTTTCTCCCCTCTTCCGCCCCCCCCAAACCACCCCCCTTTCCCCCTCTCCTCCAAAGCAACAACAGAAACGGACAGCTTCTCACTGCCGGAACGTACAATTACAAGGTTTCTCCCTCTGACATGCGTGGCCAAGCCCCTCCGTGCACTTTTTCATCGTGGCAGCTGTGGCGGCAGGGAGGGAGGCCTTAAAAGTAATTACATTTTGGGGTCATGAGTTAGAGGTCAAGGTCACGCTGCAAAGAGGCAAACAGGAATAAGGAGTATTTAAGCACACTGCGGGCTGGGCGGAGAGGACGGCAGTTTCTTTGTTTACAGGAATAAAAGAAAAAAGAAAAGCCCCCGTCTTTTCCCCCTCTCTCTCCACTGAACTGCTTTGGAAAATGATGAGAGCACATTAATTATTATTATTATTATTGGTTGTTCTATATCTGTTTTGCTTAGTGGGTCGCAACAGATTGCTGTCTATAAAACACAGGTTCCAAAACGCTTGGGAAGCCTTGCTCTGGAGGCACATGACTTGGCCAGTCAACTATCCTTCGCCACCGCTGGCCCAGCAGAGCATTTTTCCGCCTGCTCCAAAGAGGCGCAAGGCAACTCCCCTGCTGTCCGGACACTGAAACGGTGCTTGCGCAGGTTCATGGCCGTGATGTTGCCCCCCTCCCTATCTGGCTGGCACCCTCGGGGGGGGGGGGAATGCGGCACCCTAGGGTTCTGCTTCCGGTCTCCACGGGCAAATCTAGGATTGCTACGTGGAAACAGCAGTTGGCTAAAGACCGTCAACATTCCAACAGCCACAATCCTGGTTGCCGCAGGGCCCCCCCAGTGATGTCATTCAGGGGGAACGGACCAGAACGGGCGTTCTGGATCCTAATGGGCTCCGTGGCTGGTTCCGGGTTCCTGACAAGTGCCAATCAAAAGTGAGTTCCTGTTCCTAAATCATTTGAATGACACTACTGCCCCCCCCACAACTGCCTTATGCATACATCGAGTGCATCACCTATCGTGCAGCCACGGCAGGCCAGTCCGTTTAGCGGTTCCAGAAGGACACCTTGATCGGGGGGGGCGCAAGAGGGACGACCCCGCCCGGAGTCAAGGGATGGGCTGCTGCTGGAACGAAGCGGTCCTCGCGCCTAAATCAATATCCCATCAGTTTCCTGTGTGTGAGCGATTTCCTCCGAGGATACGAAGGAGGCCCCGAGTCGCCCTCCCTCCTTGCGAGGAACGCTGGTGCCAGGAGCTCTGGGTCGTCCCACTGCGGGTCCCCAACGCTGCGGGAGACCGACGAACTGGTGGCGTCTCTCGGTGGGATAACGGGACGTGGCCACGTGGAGTGAGGTCGCCTTCCGCACGTCCAGGCACAGCACACGTTGGCCCCATCTGCGTGGCCCCCATCTTCCCAAGGGCCCAGTCATGCTATGGTGGGGCTCACAGCAGTGTTCTCGGTCTGGGGGGGGGAGGGCACCCCCAGTCCGATGCCGCACGCAGAGACATGCCAGCCAGAAGAACGTAAGAAGAGCCCCGCTGGATCAGGCCAAAGGCCCACCTAGTCCAGCTTCCTGTAGCTCACAACGGCCCACCAGATGCCTCACAAAGCACACGAGACCACAAGATGCCTGCATCCTGCAGCCACTCCCTTGCATCCGGCACTCCAAGGTAAAATAATAAATAAGGTAAAATATAAATAAGGAGGTTGCACTAATCATCATGGCCTATAGCCTGTGATGGACTTATCCCCCCAGAAATCTGCCCAGTCCCCCTTTGCTTTGGCAGCTACACTGGCTGCCTGTTCCTTTCCGGGCCCGATTCAAAGTGCTACTTTTGACCTTTAAAGCCCTTTACGACTCGGGTCTGGGGTATTTGAGGGACCGCCTCCTTCCCTACAATCCTGCCCGTTACTCTGAGGTCATCTGGGGGAGCCCTTCTGACTGTGCCGCCACCAGGAGAGGTGAGGGGGATGGCGGCCAGGAACAGGGCCTTCTCGGTGGTGGCCCCCCAACTTTGGAATACCCTTAGAACTGAGAACTGCTCCCTCTTTGGTAATATTTCGGCGGAGGCTGAAGACTTTTTTTATTTACACAAGCTTTTTATTGTTGACAGGCTGGCTGGCATTTTACATTTTCTTCTTTACGTTTTGTGCTTGCTGTTTTACATTTTAACCATTTCAATATTGTTTTAGCATTGTTTTTAATTGTTAACATTGTGGTTTTATTGTATTTGCAATGTTGTAAGCCGCCTTGGGTGCCCATGGGGCAGAAAGCCGGGATAGAAATTAATTAATTAATTAATTAAAGGCACCTAGGCCAGATGCCACCCCCACCTCCTGTGGCAAGGAGTTCCACAGATTAATGACCCACTGGGGTAATCAATCAGCCGTCCAACTTCCTCGCTGCGATGGGATCGACGGCAGCGGCGGCGGCTACCACGACACTCACCGCCACGCGGGCGGACCCTTGGCGGCTCGTACCCTCTAACCCACGCGGCTCCCAAGCGGAAAGGAAACGAGTGGCGGGGTGAGCAGGCCACCTGCACGCGCACTGTGTTAACCTTCGCTCTCGCGGGCGCCCACTGTAGCGCAACTCTCATTTGGCGCTTGACCACCGCGGTAAAGCTGGGAGCAGCCCCGCCGGCAGAGGTGCGCGTTTCAATTAATCAGGCCGCGCAATTTGTCACCGGGCCGCCCCCTCCCATCCCGAGACACCATATTTCAATTACACACGGTGTCAGGAGCCCCCAAAGGATGCCAGGAGCGTGGAAATAACACGAGAAAGCCGGATTCTCCATCAGGACGACGCTTTTTGTTAGGACACGTTGCACTCCAGGCAGCTCCGATCGTTAGTTTTTTGTCTCCAAAATCTACGTATCTCCCCTGTGCAAATGTCATCAGCATTGTTGCTTTGACCCTTAAAAACGTCTTCGTTTTTTCGCGGGGAGGGCTGTTGGCGCAAAATGAAATTGCACAGATCTTTTATAATGGAAATAAAGCAGATTACCGGTTCCCCCCCCCGCCCTTCCTCAATAAATAATAATAATATAATAAAACAACAACACCAAATTCAAAACAGCCCTCGAGGGGCTTTTCCGGCCGCCCGGGGAACAAAATCCGTTCCGTTCTCGACCCGGCCGAGTCAATACAGTTAATGCGCCCGTGTTAATTTGATGGGATTTGTCAGGTAACTCCAGTGGAAAATTATATAAAACTGTTCCAGATGAACAGATGATAGTGACATGAATTAAAGTGATAGAACAATAGTGGAATATAAAACAGAAATGACACCCAAAGTGGCTGTTGATTTATGGCCATCCCAAGCCTGGTTCTGGGCTTCCATGTATATTAGCACTACAAATCTGGGTCCATTTAGCCGAGCGATGCTCATACATACATCACTGGCGCCTGCCCCAAGCCAAGGTCACTTTTGGTGGCATCAATCTTTCGCTGCGGAGGCTACTTCAAAAAAGGAAAGGGGGGGGGAGCCAGCCGAGACCGCCACACCAACAGACCCCCTCCCTCCCTCCCTCCCGCACCCGGTTCATCTTCCTTTTATCACGTAAAATGCACTTTAAACTTCCTATTATTTTTATCTGCAAATTGTTGCTGCACACTCCCCATCTATTATAGCTGCTATCGCACACGTTGGGCGCACTCGGGCGCATGCATCTGCGGGGCGCCAGATCCTTTGTCAATGTGGGCCTCTCCCTCCTCCTCCACCCCCCCAACCTCTGCCCCCTTTGCTTCACCCCTCGGCTTCGATATTCTGGTTGTGTCGGGGCCGGTGGAGCATCTGAGTGATTCCGCGGCCCATTTGGAGCACCTGCTGCGGGGGGGCCTTGATCCGTCCTCTCAGAAATACGTCCCCATCCACGGCGGGGGCTCAATCAACTTCTGGCCAGCTTTTGAAATTAAAGCACACGTGGGTTTATTTCCCGCCAGTGAATTACGGGGCCTGCTCCCAAGCAGATGCACACAAGGCTGCTGCTACCTGGGCCAAGAGGCTCCCTTGCAAAGGGTCGATTCGCTCATATTTAGTGGGGGAGCGACTGTCCGCGTTCATCCCGAAACGCCTGTACGTTTGTGCCTCTTTTCAGACCGTGGGCCCCCACTGGGGAAGCAGTGGCACCAGGTGTCAGCCACGCTAGGTGCTGGTCAAGGCCCCGCGGCCCATCTGGCCGGGCCGAACCCTGAATTCCCCCTAAAGGACGGACCTCGGTGTCCGTGGGGACCCTCCGCGGATACAGAAACCCACGGATAATCGATTTGCGCGTTAGGGTCCAGTAGGACCTCCGGGTGTGATCGGAAGCAGCTTCCGGGCACGTTCAGGGGGGGCCTCTGTGGGTCACCCAGCAGTGGGTCAAGTCCTCAGTTGACGGGTCAGACTGGAGGCTCTTAAGGGCTGCATCTAGAAGAGGATCTGACGAGGATCCACTGTATTAGCAACACCCGTTGCACTATGGGGGGGGAAGGTGGGGGCACCACAGTGGACCCAATGCAGGGCTCGCCCCCCAGGGGCCCCCCTAGCTCACGCCACCAAGCTCCAAAGTTCTCCGGCTGCCTTCCTTCCCCTAAACCGTGGCACTCTCAGTGAGTAGCGCGTTTGTGATCTGCCTTAAGCAAGGATTACAAAGTTGAGCGGGGGGGGGGGGAGGCGCGAGGGAGAGAAAATGCACGCGCCGGTCCTTCCACAAATGGGCAAGGTCTGTCCCTTCACTCCGAAAGAGGCAGGAGCCGTTTGTCTCCCAGAAACAGGCTCTCTCGCTCGCCATTTATCTTTTGCGATCTGTCACGACCTTTTCCAGCTCTTCTTTCTGACAGCTTCCAGATACAAGGGAGTCCGGCTTCCCTGGAAGGGAAACGATCACTCCCAGATAGTTTGCTCGAGAGCAGAGAACATGCCGAACGCTGCCCTCCGCCAGCGCCGGCATATAAATCCTCC
>JAJKFI010000377.1:210423-235637 GCA_029204185.1 Lerista edwardsae
TTCTTTGACCCTTGGATGTGTGTTTTTTGTGCTCCAGCGTACACTTAGAATTCTGCGCTCAGAACTTTCCGCACACAGGAAATCTGGATTCTGCTGCCTGGGCATATTGGGCAAACACGCCCTAATAATAATAATAATAGTACATTGGTTGCACGGCTGACACCCAAGGCCTCTCTTTCAGCGGGAAATTTTTTCATGGGAGTCCGTGCCTCCTGCCCGCCAGTTTGGGGCCAGAGTTAATGGGGCCACGCCCCCTCCAGCCACGCTGGGCACCCCCCACCGACTCACCGAGCTGCACGTCCGTGGTGAAGCGGAGCCTGTGGATCATGCTGACTTTGAAGGTCTTGTAGTGGTGGCTGCTGAGCATGTCCTGGACGGTGGCGATGTCGATCTGGGGGTCCTCCTCCGAGATCTCCTCCCCCCTTGAACCTACACACACAAGCAAAAACAGGTCGGGAAGTGCGTCAGAGTGTAGCGTGCTATGGAGTCCCCTCTCCACACAGACCCCTCTTCTTCCTTCAGTTCAGGGAATGGGAGGAAGAACAGTGGAGGTGAGCGGTAGGACCACCGACTCGGTTGCCTGAGGCAGCCATCTCAACTGGCCTACTAGATGAGGCCGGCTTTCCCCCTGTTGTTGCTGGGCCTTAACAAAACATTTTTGTTGTAAGGGCAGGAGACACAGACCATTTCGGTAAACATGTTCGCAAACATGCTGGGGATCTTGGACGTGACTGCGCTTTGCCTGCTGCCAAACCAGCTTCCGGAAGAAAATAAAAATAACTGACAACATCTCATTAAGCCAAAACGCCAGTTATGAAAAACGAAAAAAAAAATTCAGGGAAGGGGGTTGTTGAGAAATACACTTTACGATGTTGGATTAACACCAATTTAAAAATTACTATAACGTGACATGCGGGCGTTTTTTTTTTTCTCCCCCTGCTTCTCCTTTCCCACAGAGCAATTTCCACGCCAGCCGCTAATAAAGTATCTTAGCTGTAAATGATAATTCAGATGCTTTTAGATAAAGTGGTGCGTGGAAACAGCCGAGGAAATTGATTTAGCATCTCGCGGAAGACACTGCCGGAGTGACACATTTTGTTTAAGACTCCGGCTAATGTAGTCCCTAAAAGCCGAAACAACTGCCAGATTTTTCGAAGTCCTAAATTCTGCCGTGAGAGATTAATGAAAACTTTAGATATATTTTTTTTTCTGCTTTTCTGGCCAAAACAAATGAGAAGATGGGATTTCAGCAGGCAGAGAGGGCTTTTCAAAGCAGCAGGTTTTTTTTTTTTTTTTTAAAGCAGCAGCAAAATGGCTTGTCAATTTCTCGCCATTAACTGGGAGCAAGATTTGGGGGCGGCGGGGAGGGGGGCTCTTGGAACGGGCTCAAGGCCATAATGCTTTCTGGGCTCGGACGGCAGCATCCCTGGGCACGTACAATCCATATTCCAGACCACCAAGCTGCCCCCAAGGTGGGAGAGAATTGGTCTGGTTGTCCTGTGGTATTCGGTCAGTGATGTCATGCAGGAGGAACGTGGGGGAACTCAGTTCCACTAGTTAAAATTAGGGCTGACTCCGCCCACTTCACTCTCCCTCCCCCCCTCCCAATTCCTCTGCAAAGAGCTTTTCTTCTTGGTTGGCCGGCACTCAGAGGGTTAAAGGCAGTTATGTCATTCAGGGGGAACGGACCAGAACGGATCCTAACGGGCTCCGTGGCTGGTTCCGGGTTCCCAACAAGTGCCAATCAAAAGTGAGTTCCTGTTCCTAAATCATTTGAATGACACCACTGTATTCGGTGATTGTGTCCCGGGGGGGGGGCTTTCCAGCGGGGGAAGCAAGCCCCATTGGGGGCCAAGAACGCCAGCTCAAAATCCGGTGAGAGCAGGTAAGGTGCGGTAGGTATGAAGGAGCTTTTCCAGCTGTGACACCCCGGGCGTGGAATATTATTATTCATTCAGCAGCAGCAGCGGAACACGGTGGCAGAGTCTCTGCCCCACCAGGCTTACAATCTATATTCTGATTCAAGGGAAGGGGATGGAGGGCTGGGTAAACAGGAAGAACCTGCAGCTTTTCCTAGTTATGTGGGCTTAAGGTTGCAATCCTAGGAGCTTTTACCTGGGACTGAGTGCCACCCACCACAATGCAATGTGTTTCTGAGCAAGCATGCATATGACTGGGCTGCACACGTAGCTGGGGCAGAGAACCAAGTCTTTGCAGGAAAAAACCACACACCAACATTCTTTCCTTGTCATATTTTTGGCGGGTGATGAAATCCTCCTTATTTTTCCAGACTTGGTAGTTTTAAATAACTGCCAATGTATCTGTAATTTGTGAGTTTGAGGGTGCCATCCTCATCTGGAGTTAGGCTGGCCCGGTGAAGTTTGGCCAGCACAAGGGACACCGTAAAGCAAGTTTGGACCACTCTCGGAGTCAGAGCGGGCAGCACACAGATGTGCGACGTCCTCCCTGACTCCGAGAGTGGCCCAAATGCGCTTTATGGTAGCCCGTGTGCTGGCCAAACTTTGCTGGCCTACCTCCAGGTTAGGATTGCGCCCTAAATTGTTCTAGTTTGTATGTTAATGTTACATTGTTTTAAACTAGATTCTGGGTCAATTGTGAGGTTCTCTGGGAAACCTTTCAGCTACCCTGGGGAGACCTCTGACTCCTAAATAAACGCACAGCCCAACAAAAAGGCACAAGGACGGGCAGACCCCGAGATCTTAAGGACCGAGAGGAGGGCTGGGAAGACGGGAGAGCAGGAAAGAGAAACGAGGGCTCTTAAGATGCTGTGTCTGGCTTCACAGGAAAGGAATTCACAGGCAGGGGGAGAAAACATCGGGGCAGGAAGTGGAAGAGACACATCAGGGAACACCACACACACACACACACAGATTGTCTAGCTGTGCAGCACCCTCCCTGCGTGAAGCCTGCTGATTTGCAAGCATCTCCCCCAAAGCCCTGAGACCGTTTGGAAGCCTGCCTTGGCTGTCGCTGCTCTGAAGCTTTAAAGGAGGCGGATTTTCAGACTGCCAGATGGGAACTGCAACGCCTGCTCCCTTGACCTGGCAAGGAAAGGAGTGGAGCTGAACTGGGAGAGGGGTGGGGGAGAAAAACGCCTATTAAGAAGGGTGACACGGGGAAGCCTGCTTCTCTGCTCTCCACAGGTAAGGCATCAGGAGCGGGATGTGCTTCTCAGAACAGGACGTACTCGGGCGCAAGGAGTTCCTACGGGGCCTGCTCTGCAGCGCCCCCCAGCCGATGGCCAGAGAGGAAACTGCAGTTCACCAGCCCAGCCAAACCGGAGACGGCCCTCGGTCAGTGCTGCGCCGGGCTTTAGCAGGCGGGCCACGCAGAGCCCCTCGCTTCTCCTGGCCTGGCCGCCTGCGTGGCCCGAACACCCCGTTCATCTCGGACCCTGGCTGAGAGGAGACCCCTATCCCAGAGCCTCCGGAACGCTTCAGGAACTAGAGGGAAACGTGCTCCGAGAGGCAGCGCATCACTCTGAAAGCAAAAACAGGCTCGCTCGGGATGGCAGGAGAAGGCAGATGGGCCCGTCATCGCAATTTCACACCCCGGTGCCGCGTGGCATCAAATCCGACAGGACGCCCGAACCTGCAAAGCGAGTCCATCTCGCCCGCCTCCCTTCCCGCCTCCCAACGAAGGGGATGGAGACGCAGGCACCTTGCGAGCCACTGCAACTCTTCCAGGCCGGATTAGAAGGCGGAGGGTCCACAGACTCCGTCACAGGACCGTGTTTTAACTGCCGCCACGCTACAGGCCGCCGCCGTGCCATATCACGTTGGGGCTTCAGACAGCGGCACGCTCAGAAAGCCCCTTCTTGAGTCTCTGGAGCACGTCCCGTGTTTTTTTCAAACTCTGTCCCTTCTCACGGTCTAATTACCTTAAGAACCACCGGAAGTAACCGGCGATGCCGTCAACTGCCAGTCACTTCCGGGCTGGGCGGTCAGACGCCACTGGACAACCCTTCAAGTACCACCAGCGGTACGCACACTTGCCACAGATTTGGAAACCGCATTAAAATGTCACTTCCGGTTTTCAGAGGAAAAACAGGAAGTTGATTCCCACGACCCCAAAAGGCCATTCTGAGGACCCTCCAGACTTCAGTTCCAGTTGAGTTTGGAGGGTGGGCCCCAAATTCCGTGGGTTTGAACACCCGTATTGGAACACAGTATCGGGGAACGGAACGGCGGATCGTGAGGTCCAGCTAGTCCCATCGAGGGTACGGACGGCTGGTCGGATGGGCGGCCGTGGACCAGATCTCCGTATCCAGTGGAAACGGACGCAGGCGTGAGATACATTTCAGGCTAATTTTAGCTGCCACAATTAAAGACCCCAGAACTGCCGAGGCGAGAGCTATTATTTTAAAAACGTCTGTGGAGAGCTGAGCAGATGCCAAAAAACACATGCCAGAAATTGGGGGGCCACGGCTTCGTCCGGATTTCAAAGGGATGGCGCGAGACTTTTGCTGTCGCCCAAATGTTCAGTGAGGTGCCCCCCCTCCTCCCACCCAGCACAGTGCCGCTGTCAGGAAAAGTAGCAGGCGCAAACAACAACCCCCCCCATATTTGGGACGTGACGGAACTTACTGTACGACTGACACAAGAATGTAATCGCCTTCTGTTTTTCCCCCCCCCCCCTCTCTCTCTCACAAAAAATATACAACTCCCCCAACTCTTCACGGTCAATTTACTTTTATGCTTTCCACCCGGCTTCTGGAAAGTTCCCCGTTCCTCGTTTCATCATTAGATAGTAATTAGTATTCAAGGGAAATTGGTCTTAATATATTAGAATTGGTTAAGTGCCTTTAGACCCCGCACCACAGCCAATGTCTGATTGGAAAATGTAGTCGGGGACTCTGTGTATGTAATTAATTGAATTACAATTAAGAACTTTCATTAAGCAATATACCAGTGCATTAAAGTAATAAGAAACTGTGTTTTGTTTGCAGAGGAGGTGGGGTGGGGGGAGGATTTTGTGGCAAGGATAACCTTCTATTCTTGTCTGGCATGGGGGGGGGAACGGAAATTTTTGTTTCTGCTTGGATGTTTCAAAGCGTGAGACTACATAGGTGGCTGCCGGTTGAGCATGGCCCTTGGTCCACCCAGCTCAACACAGGAAACTCTGACAGGCAGCAGTTCTGCTGAGTTTCAAGGGTGGAGGCTTAATGTTGGGGCTTACAACCGGGGGTCTTCTGCATGCAACGTACGTGAACTACAGTTGAGCAATCATCTTGTTGCTCAGAGAGAGGAAGTTAGGCAGCTCCTGATCCGAGTTCGTTCAGAACGGGAATTGTTTTGGGAGCTCCCTGGGGTAAATGATTGAGTGGAACAGCTGGGGTTAGAGCATCAGAAGAGCCCCACTGGATCAGGCCAAAGGCCCCTCTAGTCCAGCTTCCTGTATCTCACGGTGGCCCACCAGAAGCCTCAGGGAGCACACGAGACAACAAAAGGCCTGCATCCTGCAGCCACTCCCTTGTATCTGGCATTCTGAGGTAAATTTCTGAGGTAAATTAAATAGAATTTACTATCATAAGAACATAAGAAAAGCCCCACTGGATCAGGCCAAAGGCCCATCAAGTCCAGCTTCCTGTATCTCACGGTGGCCCACCAGAAGCCTCAGGGAGCACACGAGACAACAAAAGGCCTGCATCCTGCAGCCACTCCCTTGTATCTGGCATTCTGAGGTAAATTTCTGAGGTAAATTAAACAGAATTTACTATCGTAAGAACATAAGAAGAGCCCCACTGGATCAGGCCAAAGGCCCATCAAGTCCAGCTTCCTGTATCCCAGAGTGGCCCACCAGATGCCACTGGGGAGCACACAAGATACCTGCACCTTTAGCCACTCCCTTGCACCTGGAATTCAGAGGCCGCCTACTTCTAAAAGCAGGAGGCTGCACACTGGCGTTTCTGTGAACTGGGGTGAGGGAGGAGCAGAACGGAGGGGCTCACGACAGACGTAAAGGTCCCTGTGCAGAGGTCAGCCCCAAAACCCAGACTAATCACTCAGGCGATTGGGTGCAGGCTGTTTAACGGAGAAGGTATGAAAAATCAATCACTTGTGTTTTGGAAACGGAAGGCGTTTTTGGCACGGAAGACGACTGCCTGGCCGGGGGGGGGAGGTTGCGAGGGGGTGGTGGGAGGGGGAGAGCGAAACCCAGAGCCGGGAGCCTGGCCTGTGAGGGATCCAGAGGAGGCAGACTTACGTGACAGCACAAGAGGGAGAAAAAGGACCCCACGTACTGTTCTCGCGGACGAGGCAGAACTCCAAAGTCCTCTGGCTTTCCAAGGTACAGTCTAAGTCAACAGGGATGTTGGGCTCGTTTTGCTTCTCCAGCCGGTACTGAGGCCCTAGAAACAGACAATAAATTTACCAGGACTGCTTGAAAGCGGGAAAAATGCCTGCGTGCGGGAGGCTGGGGAGGGGGAAGAAAAGTCTAAGGAATGCCAGATTAGGCAAACCCGAAACACGGGGCAGATCACGCTGGCTTACGGATTCAGAGCTCAAGTCTATGCTACTCAGGAGTAAGCTCCGTTATAGTCAATGGGGCTTATCCCCACATAAGTGTGTTTAGGATTGTAGCCTCAAGAACAGCCCCGCTGGATCAGGCCACAGGCCCACCTAGTCCAGCTTCCTGCATCTCACAGTGGCCCACCAGGTGCCTCAGGGGGCACACAAGACCACAAGATCCTGTGGCCACTCCCTTGCACCTGGCACTCAGATATCGCCTGCTTCTAAAGCCAGGAGAAGTAGAATCATCAAATCCCACCGTTTTTGTCCACCCTTGGAAGAGCTTGCCCTGTTGCAACTCTGAATGAGTCACTGTTCTGGTCGAGCTCCCCTCTCTACCAGCCCTACCAAGTCAGGGCAGGTAATTCGCACTTCTGTGCCTGGCATGGCCGGATCCTGACATGCAGCGGCACAGAATTCCTTGCATTTAGCTGAGGCGGTGTAGAGCGTTGTTCCTCCCCGATTCCTTGAGTAAACGCACCTTCCTCCGCCTCTGCTACAAGGTGCAGCCAATACCAGTTTTGGAAGAGGAAATGGTGTGGGGGACGAGGCCTTAGACCCCCTTAGACCCCCTGCACAGTGGTCCCAATCCAAACTGCCCCCTGCGCTGCTGTTTTTTATACAACAAACGATGTCAGGATACGGAACGGTTCCCGTTGAAACCATTTTCTACCCATCAAGTCTGTTGAGAGGCTGCAATTTGGGCAGGATGGCGACAGGAGGTCGTGGAAGGGGTACACCAGGCAAGCTCCAGTGGCCTGGCTGAGTTGAAATCCAGAGCTGGAAAAGGACAAATTTCTTAAACACACAGGTGGTTTTTTTTTCTTTAAATGGAAAGCCTCCAACTCAAACCCGCGTGTGCCTGAGAGACGGAATGAGTGAGCCAATTAATTTCAAAAATTTACTGCAGGCCAGTTTCAATTACGGCTCCTCTCTCCTTCCGCGCTCCCCCCTCCCCAAAGTCACGTGAACGCCCCCCCCTCAGCCAGCACATCGCTGCTCTCCAGGCCTTGATTTGTGGGCGGGGGGGGGGAAGGGGAAATGGAGAACTCCTCCACTCCTGCGACTCTCCAAACAAGAGGCAGGAAAGTGGCCCAGCAACAAGCCCCTCTGGGCTCCAGGCGTTTAGGAAGCCGACTGCCAGCGGGGGGGGGGGGGGAACAAACCGCCACCCGAAAAGGAACAAGCAGGCAAACAAACCAACAAACAGACGTCAGGGAGAACAAAGCAGGTTCTGGGGGAGAAAAAAGACAGCGGCAAAGGCGCCAGACTAGATCGCAGAGCCTTTGCTCTAAAGCTTCTGCTGCTTGGCAAAAGAGCCCGCTGCTCCAAAGGCAGGCGAGGGCGGAGAACAAAAGACGGGGAAACCGGTGGCCGAGATGCAGGCATCTTGTGGTCCTGTGTGCTCCCTGAGGCATCTGGTGGGCCACTGGGAGATGCAGGAAGCTGGACTAGATGGCCTGATCCAGCAGGGCTCTTCTTATGCAGGGGACCGGATGAGGAATTATCTTTTCCCAGCCCCAGCTGGAGAGCTGGTCATGGGGTGGTGGTGCCGGAGACCCCGCTCAGACCCCTCCAGCCCCACAGGAGACAGAGAGTCTCAGGATGCCCTCCCGGGCCTCAGCGTGGCTCCAACAGCCAGCTTCTGAAAGTGCGGCAGGAAGGGAAGCTGCTTTGAGCTGCTTCTGGGAAGAGGACCAAGAAGTTTAGATAGCTGGAGTGGCCATGACGTCACATTCTTGAAGCCGTGGATTTACTAAAATGGCTGACTGAATCATTGCCGCGAAGGAGGAGGATTGCCGCCGGAGGGGCTCTCTCGCTCGCACGGCGCGCATGTGAAAGTTAATTTTATGGGGGGGGGGTGAGTGTAGAAGTTTAAAAAAATACTCTTAATAGCCTAGAAGTAAAAAAGAATCCCTCTCATATTGACAACTACTTGTGTTATGAAGAGATTTTAATGTAATATAATTACGCGGAATTAAACCTTGGAATTGCATATTAACTCATAATAAGGTTACCAATGACGTTTCTACACGATCACACGTTGTTATTTTGGTAAGTTTTTACTTCAGGAGTAAACGATTAAGCGCTAAACATCATGCAAAAACCCACTGGAAATGCTTGGAATGAGCAGTGTTTTGGACATACTGTCATGGCCGCTAAGCCCGCCCACTGGAGTCAATGCGTCATTCTAAAGGGAGGGCCTGGCCCTGAAGAGGACAAGAAAGAGAGGAGGCCACCCAGGCCTTCCCAGGAAGGAAACCGTGGATGCAGGCAAGACATTGGGCAGGAACACAATGGGACCTTCACATTCAGAGGAACTCCACCCTTGGGTGCTGGTTTCGGGTGACAGCAGCAGCAATGGGCGAGCCTCTCAGAAGCTTGTGGGTGGGACACGGGGCACTCACTTTGGGGACAACGATGACCCTTGGCCTTATTGCGCGGGGCCCTTATACAGGAGACGAGGGTGGCCAATGTCCACCTAGCCAGGTGTTGCCAGCACGGACTGGATAGCAGCTCTCCAGGAATCCAAAAGGGGGGAAAATTGCTCCGGCCCTATCTGGAGAGCGAGCCTTTTGGAGACCCGCCGCCGACACCTGAAATCGGGCTTACGCTAGCCGTGGTGACACTATTGTGCCGAACATTCGCCAAGGAGCTAAAACGTTCCTTTTTTCGACTGCAAGGGAAGTCTCCTTTTTTGACTCAAGGTGCCCACAATTAGATCGCAGAAACCCGCTCTGTGGCCCTTCAAGGGTAGAAACCTTCCTGCGTCTTAACATGGCGCCTGGCAGTGATGGGAAATAAAATAAATAAAAACAACACTGCCTCGACGCAGGCCAAGAAGTATAACCAAATTAAACAATTCCCGCAAACAAAAGGGAGAAGGGGAAAAAACAACCACCTACGGACCCTATTATCCGCAGCTGTCCCGTCCGGCGGGATAAATTGCCAAGCCTTCAGCAAGGTTTCTGAAAGCCTGACCCATCAGTTCTAATTTTCAAAACTTATCCTTTCAGTCAAGGCGAGAAAAAAAAGGCCCAATTCCAACTTTTATCTCCCGCCACAAAGTGCTGTTATCTCGCGGCCTGATGTCAGGAGCTCTATCTCTCTTTCTGCTGACAGGCCGGGAGAGACGGGAGAGATAAGATTGGGAACGAATCTCACTTTCTCCCCAGTAAATAAATAATCAATACTCATCTAAATGTAAATGAGAAAGTATCCCCCTCTGATAACAGGGCTCTTATCAAGGAGCCAATTCTCCCACAGACAGGGCGGCCACGGCCAAATCACCATCACTCTGCCCCGGCCTAATGGCTAAAAATGGTCGCTAAATTGAACCGACCGAGATCAGCCCGGTTTGGGAGAAGCTACCTGCAGGCTCCCAAAGCCGGGGAATGCAATTCTGGCCCCATTAACTTTCAAGCAGCAAGGAAGAATGCATAGGTCAAAGTGTGTGTGTGTGTGGGGGGGGTGAGCCACCCAACACAGCCTTGGCCCCCCCCTTTTAAAAACAACACACACACACAAATGCAATACAACAAGCAGGAAGGCAGCAAGGAAGATGGAGCTGTATAAGCTGCCCTCGAACAAATCAGGTCAGAATCACCGGGGGGGGGGGGCAACTTGGGCACAAATGAGATTTGGATTTTCAAGCCTACGAAGATTTGAGATTTGGATTTTCAAGCCTAGACGGTTCCGCTGGATTCGAAGGCCTGGGGTCCAATGCCGTGCTGGCCAGTTTACGACGGTATATTTCTTGCGGCATCAGAGGGGTGAAAGAGGCTCGGAGGGGGTGAAAGACAGGACACCAGTATTTTTGAGATCAGCGTTTCTCCAATTGTGGGTCCCACCGAGACAATGTTTGGCTCTCCTGGCAGAGATGGAACTAGCAGCGTCTTGGGTCCCAATCCTGTTCCACTTCTCCTGCGTCCTACAGTAGAGTCGGGAGGCAGTCACGAGGTCTCATCAAGGGAGCGTTTCCTCCCTTCTCTCAGGGCTGAATTGTGGCTGCACTGGCGCTGGAAAGCTGGATAGGATTCGGCCCTCAGATTTGTCCCCCTCCCTTGGGCCAATTTCTAGAATGCAGGCTACTCGGGGCAGGGAGCTATTTTACAAAGCATCGTCCACACCGACGGAGCGGCATAAACGAGGGTTACTGAGCAGGAAGCAATACTAATAATGTGAACTTTAAGTGCTTTTGGGGCTGGCACTTTTCCTTTTTCTTCTTCTCTTTTCTTTGCAGTGAGGCCAGCAAAGTTTGGCCAGCGCAAGGGACCCTGTAAAGGAGGTTTGGACCAGTCTCGGAGGCAGAGAGGCCAAGACACAGCCGTGCGGCATCCTCCCTGACTCCGAGAGTGGTCCAAGCGTGCTTTACGGTGTCCCTTGTGCCGGCCAAACTTTGCTGGCCTTAACCTGTGCCGGCCTAACTCCAGGTTAGGATTGCGCTCTCAGTAAGACAGCATGGCTGTTGACGGCGCTACACGCATAAAAAACAGCATCAGTTGTAGGGAAAAAAAACACCCAAGGGCAGGCACAATCTGGGTGGGGAGTATTTAACGGCAGATTCCGTTTGCCCGCTGTTTCCCGCTCTTACGATGGCAACTTCATCGTTTGTTTTGATGATTCAAGTCTCGACCCAAACCTCTTTCAAAGGCACGCGGCGGTTATTTTCCCAACTTAACACTGGCGCGTGGCAAACTTGGCCACTGCGTGTTGGGCAGAGACGGATTAAAACAAACCCCGAGTCTCCGCCGCGGTACTCGCCGTCCGGTCTGTTTTCTCTTAACCCGAGCGGCCGGAGTCTGCGAATTGCACAGGCCATTTATCTGCCGATCTCGGGCAGAAATACAGATGGTTTCCTTGGAAATAAACAGTCATTTATTTGAAACAATTGTAAAAGAAGGGGAAAAAATGGGGTGGGGGGAGGGAGGGAGAGAGAGAGAGAGGGAAAAAAAAGGGGAGTTTATGGAAACTGGTGGCGTAATGCATTCAAATAAATGCCAGACCCGGCTGACGGAAAGCCAAGGTGTTAAATCACACTGCTTAAGAATTCAGCTGCGGAGAGGCGATAGTAAATCCAGACTGACAGAATTTCCAGCGATGGCAAAAGGGCCCTGACATCTAGTCCGGGACACAAAAACTACAGCGGTTCAAACCCATTTTACTTAACACCACCTTGACAGCCGGCGAAATTAGAGAATTTAGTCAAAAACGGCGCCTTAAAATAAATAAAAGGCTCCTTTCCGCTCTGAGTGGGCTTCTCCCCGGGTGCGCGGGGGGGGGGGGCGGCGGCGAGGAGCCAGGCAGCCGCAAGAGCAGCACTGCCGGTAGGAAGACGCACGCCTCCTCGCTGGCGCTTGGGATCCAAGTGTTGCAAAAACAAGGTGGTGCGTTACTCAAGGGGCAACGTGGCGATGCTTTTCTCAACAGCACAAGGTGCTGCGCTCCCAATAAAATATGCACCGTAAGGCAGCGGGAGAGATCTTCTCCCACGACATTAGAACTCCAGTGGGAGGGACAGGCGGGGACGTCCACAACAGCGTAAAGAAAAAGAGCTTCTTCGCGCGGGATTCATGCGCGGAACTCCCTGCCACAAGGTGCCACGGCCACTGCCTCAGGCTTGCTGCCAAGGGAAATCTTGCAAATTCACGGGGAAGGAGAGATCTAATGGCGCCCCGACGGAAAACTGCCATGCCCAGAGGCACGCATGTCACGGAATACCACTTGGAATACCCCTGCTAGCTGGGCAAGAGGCACTTTTTCAAGTGTTGTCCTCTTATATTTAGCAGGGGGAGAGCAATTGTCCCTCTTCACCCCAGCTCAGTGTCTTTCTCGTGGCTGTCGCTGGTGGTGTTCTCCATTCTTTTAGATTGTGAGCCCTTTTTGGGACAGGGAGCCATTTAGCTTTAGTATTACTATTTGCCTGTAAACCGCTTTGTGAACTTGTGTTGAAAAGCGGTATATAAATACTAGTGATTGATTGATTGATTGGGGGGAGGGGGTAAAAAAGCAGGGGTGCCTCTGGACGCACAAAGCTGGGCTCTGTGGGTCTATGCTAGCAGGGCCCACCTAAACCCTTCTCTATGATGCTGGTCCTGATACGGAGAAAAGGAGGAGGGAACGTGGCTCTTTGTCCCTTTTGGGGTGGCATCGGAAGTCGGTCAAGTAAGATAATCCAGAACTTCAGGTTGCAAAGACCTCCCTCCCTCCCTCCAGTGCAGTGGGCTGGTGGAACGAGCAGCCCAGACTCCTTTTCCCCCAAGGAGGAGACCACTCAGAGAGGCAGCCAACCCCCCAACTCTGGGGGTGCCACAGTCTGGGCCGCGGGTGTCCACCACAAGGGCCAGGGTCGGACGCAGCCCCCAGAAGCAATTCCTCTGCCCGCGCAGTATCCGCACGCGCCCGGCAAATGAGGCTGGCCGTCACCGACGGAAAAAACCCACAGATCACATCTAAAGAGAGGCTGGCAGGGAGACACTGTTTACAGCAGTCGGACGTGAGGAGCCGCATTTTGCTCTTAAAAGGACCGAGCTATCTCTCAGGGGGGGGGGGGCTGCGAGGGCGCTTGGTCTGCCTCCAGGTGGGGTGAACTGGAGGAG
The DNA here is from genome assembly GCA_029204185.1 of Lerista edwardsae. Lineage (NCBI taxonomy): Eukaryota > Metazoa > Chordata > Lepidosauria > Squamata > Scincidae > Lerista > Lerista edwardsae. Next base: position 223,553 of record JAJKFI010000377.1, read on the forward strand.
CCACTTCTGGGACAGCCGGGAGACGGGGAGGGCCCGGAATCTGCCCCTGAAGCCTAGTACGACTCGCTCCAGCGGGAACCAGCTCCGCCCTGCGTCTAGGGCCCCCGGTGCTGGGGGGCCGAGCCTGTGACCCCTTCCCCAGCACACGCCCAGCAGCCTTCTGCCAGGGGACCTGAGCGAGCCAGCCAAGTCGCGGTCAGGTCGACGGCCGTCTCGCGAGCACCAGCACCCGGGGGGGGGGGCACGCAGAAGCGCCGCCGCCCAGCCACACGCCATCTCGGCAGAAAGCCAGGCTGGCTTCGAGAGCACGTTCTCCGTTGGCGCGTTTTAGCTCCCCCCCCCCAATGCCAGGCTACTCACGGCTCACACTCTGCCTGTTCCCTTGCACGTTATTCCCACCGCAAGGAGTTCCGCAGGTTAAGCACACACTGGGTCAAGAACTATTTCCTTTGGGTAGTTCTAACTCTCCCGCCACACAATTTTAGTGGACGCCCCCCCCCCCTGGTTATAGTGTTGCGCGCGAGAGAACAGAGCACCCTTCTAGCCACTCTCCATAATTTGGGTCATCCCAATCATGTACCCCCCAACCCGGCGCCTTTTCCCCCCAGATTGAAGAGCCCCAAACACTTCATTCAGGCTCTCCTCGTAAGGGAAGTGCCCCTGCCCAGGAATTGTTTTGGTCGCTCTCTTCTGCACCTTTTCTGGTGGTCCAAGCCCTTGCGCTGTTTTTGCTTGCCAGCCGCGCCACTGTGCAGGCCACAGGCTAACGACAGAGAAGACAAAATGAGCTCCTTTGTTATTTTTCATGAGCGTAAGAAAACATCCATTGCAGTCCCTATTTTTATGAACGTGCGCATGGGGGGGCGGTGAGAGGGGAGAGAATCCATTGGGGGAAAAAGGGAACTGCAGTCGGGCTTTCTCGGGGCAAGCAGGAAGACCCCGAATGAGAGGCAAGAAGCACTCGGCCGCGAGGAGGTGTCGGAAGAAGAGCACAAAAAAGGAAGAGAGAGAAGGGGGAGGAAAAGCCCCACAGATCTGCACAGGCACCTCCTGATTTATCCAGCTTGACTTCCACTAATTAAACATCTGCCTCAACAATTTCCTCCGCAGATTTATCATCCGCATTCGGTGACAAAGACGGTTTGTTACTGGCTCCTGCTTCCTCCTCCTCCTCCCCCTCCCCTTTCCAAAATCTTGCTAACACTCGCGGAAACTTCTTCCAGCTTGGGAAATGATACAGCGCTCCCATTAACCCCCCGCGGACGTCCATTGCGGAGCAGCTCTCCGCCACTGCTGCCGCCCCGCCAGCTGGAGGAGGAGCTTCCTCAGGAGCGCAGCCACGAAATCGTGTCCTTTGCAAGAGTGGTGGTGGCAGGCGCTGGTTGGGGCTTGTGGGCCCAGGCGTGGCGGACGTCACCTTGACAGCCCTCGAGCATAAGAACATAAGAAGAACCCTGCTGGATCAGGCCAAAGGGGCACATCTTTGAACATAAGATGAGCCTTGTTCGATCAGGCCAAAGGCCCATCTAGTCCTGCTTTCCTGTATCTCACAGTGGCCCACCAGATGCCTCAGGAAGCACACAGGACAACAAAATGCCTGCATTCCTTGTATCTGGCATTCTGAGGTAGATATGAGGTAAATAAAACAGAATTTGCTATCCTGTCTGTGGGGAGGGAGCTATAATAACCTGCGACCCAGCCTGGACCTTAAGAACATCAGAAGAGTCCCTATGCTGGATCAGGTCCAAGGCCCACCTAGTCAAGCTTCCTGCATCTCACAGTGGCCCACCAGATGCCTCAGGGAGCACACAGGACAACAAGATGCCTGCATCCTGTGGCCACTCCCTTGCACCTGGCATTCAGAGCAGCCTTGACCCTGGTTGTATTGTGGCTCACGTGGCACTGGGCTGAACCCAGACGTTGGCAGGATCTTGGCAAGACCTCTATGGCTTCCGCACTTTCTAAGCGTCGTCTGCAGGCGTCAGAGATTTTCGCGCCCACCCAGCCCCTCTCAGCACACGGGGCACGTCTTTATAAAAAGGGGCTCGAAGAGGGCCTCCATTTCGTTCCAATTCTCGGCCCGCTCAAACGCGTTTGGGCAGCGGTGGTATTTTGATGAATGGCGGACTGTAGGAAGATCCATTCCAATACGATCAAAATGATTTTCCATCAGGCTCGCAGCTTTTTCCATGGGAAAAAAAAGGTCATTAGCCATTTGCATGCCCATTTATTGGCCGTCTTCGGTCCCCGCCCCTTTACCCTCCCCCGGCGCAATGATATATCACAAACTGGAAAGCAAAGACTTATTCAGCTGCAGTTATTCTTATAGCAGAGGTGACTTGTCATAAATCCGTTCGCAACCCTCTTCCTGTCCAGCTGGCGGGTCAGGTGGGCAGAACTGCCCCCCGAAGGCCCTTTGGTGACGCCCCGATTCATCTGGCTCAGCTAGGCCTCGACCTGGAACCCACCCGGACCACTCTTGGAGTCGGGGAGGATGGCGCACGTCTGTGAGTTGACCGCTCTGACTCCGAGAGTGGTCCAAACCTACTTTACGGTGGCCCTTATGCCGGACAAAGTTTGCTGGCCTGACTCCAGGTCTGGATTGCGCTCTCAGAGTTTCTCTCTCAACTGCCTGCCCCAACCTCCTCCGCAGGCTCCCTCCTACGCCGGCGCACGTACTTCTGCAAAGGAGCTCTCGCCGTCCCATTTGTCTCTACACCTTCTCTCTGTCACTGCTCACCTCATGCTTGAGAAGGCCGGGAAAGGTTGGGGGCAACGAGGCCCATAATGGCATTTCTACACAGAAAGCCAGAAACAGGAGGAGCTGGGAAGGTCACTGATTCACAAAGGCAACTTGGAGGGAGGGAGGAAGGTGGTCATGCTCTGCGGTCACCACGGCGACCTGCCCCGCTCCAAACCCGCACCTGGCAAAGTCCAGGCCAGGTACAAGGAAGTGGGCAGAGGATGCAGGCATCTTGCAGTCCTGTGTGCTCCCTGAGGCAGCTGGTGGGCCATTGTGAGATACAAGAATCTGGACTAGACGGGCCTTGACCTGATCCAGTGAGGCTCTTCCTATGTTCCTATTTACCTCAGAAATTTACCTCAGAATGCCAGGTGCAAGGAAGTGGCCACAGGATGCAGGCATCTTGTGTGCTCCCTGAGGCATCTGGTGGGCCGCTGTGAGAGACAGGAAGCTGGGCTAGGCGGGCCTTTGTCCTGACCCACCAGGGCTCTTCTTAAGTTCTTATGCAGTTCTACACTCTAAGCCAGTAATTCCCGAACTGTGACTCCCTGGGAAGCGGCAGAATCCTTGCAAAAAACCTGCCACCGACACAATGTCTAGGAGTGTACCCCTAACGGGGAGCCGTGGCCAACGGCCCAGTCGGTTAAGGGAGCCGCCAGTTGGAAACGTTTGGGAACCGCTGCGCTAACCACGAGATGACGCCGGTTGCCACGTCCTCCTCCGAGCACATATTCTGGGCACACAGCGCTATTTGTGTGAGGTCACACTGACATTTGGAACGGGTGGATTGAGGGAGGGAACCCGGAACGTCACGGAGTTCTGACAGCGGCAGATTTATTGTGTACAAACATCCGAGGCAATGCTCCGTGCAGCCTGCGTGCCTGGAAAAGTGGGGCAGAGAACGGAAGTCACTCTGAGTGCAGTGGGAGAGGCTGGACAGGACCCATGCTGTGGTCTGTAGAGACGACATGCCTTCGCTTCTTTGACCCAGGGCACACTCCGAATAACCAGAGCTTTCAGGCTATCTGCCTAAGTTCTGCCTGAGTCACGGAAAAACTGTAAAGCCCGTTTGGCCCACTCTCTGAGTCAGGGAGGATGGCGCATGTCTGTCTGCTGGCCTCTCTGATGCCGAGAGTGGTCCACACATACTTTACGGTGTCCCTTGTGCCGGCCAGATTTTGCTGTATTTACCTCAGAATTTTACCTCAGGAATTTACCTCAGAACACCAGATACAAGGGAGTGGCGTTTGGACCCCTCTCGGAGTCAGGGAGGATGGCGCATGTCTGTCTGCTGGCCTCTCTGATGCCGAGAGTGGTCCACACATACTTTACGGTGGCCCTTGTGCTGGCCTGACTGTGCCGGCCTCACTCCCGGTTAGGACTGCGCCGTGAGTCACTTCACTAAACAGTTCCAAAGCCATCTCGCCTCCCCCATTCATTTATTTATGGGTATTATGATCGCAGTGTGATGATCCAGAGTCAACTTGTTTGCAGAGCTGTTTAAATGGCTTTTGAGATTGCGTGCGCGCGCACAGACACACGAACGCCCAATCTAGAGGAAGTAGACAAACAGCTGCAATATACACAGCTGTTTTAAAACATGAGCAGCCTGCTTTTAGCAAGGCGGGAGGAGCCGAAAGGCTAGCATGCAGACACAAAAGGCAAGACTCTTAAGACCGTCGTTAAAAACATTGTGTTCCGCTCTTCCCCTTGGTGGCAGTGAACTAGGACTCTCAGAGCCCAGAGTTAACAGCCAGAAGCCAACCCCTTTGCCAAAGGACAAACCCACGGTTCAGAAAGTGCTGGAACGGACCCCGAGAGGGCGACTTTTAACGGCCTGAGCTAAGCCAACAGCAGAGAAGAGAAGCTCGACCCCCAGGAAACAGATAAAAGTTACCCTCCCTCCAGCAAAAAAAAAAATTAGAAAGAAAACCAACAACCAGAAAGTGAACAATAGCAGTGGGAGGGGAGGGAGAAGGTGTTGAGGTGGGGGGGGGGGAGAGAGAGGAAAAGCGCAGTCCCATTCATCGCGGCTAACGACTTGTTCATTATGAGTGATGATGGATAAAGACTTCTCACGCTGAGATGAAATCAAGATTTATATGCATTGTTTCCACTCGCAACTTGTGGGAAGATCATCATCGCCTAATTCCATCTCGGCGGCCAGCGATGGGCATCCGGAGAGCCGGCTATCAAACGGCGCAGTCAGCTGGCAAAAGCTGGGCGCGCGCAGCTGGCACATCTGGACCGAGCCGCCAACAGCCCAGGGTGAGCGATGGCGCCTGGCGGCGGGCCAAATCGCTGGCAGACGCGGGCAGGCTCTCCTCTGCAACCGGGGCTCTGCCTTCCCGTTTCCTCCCTCTCCCTCTCTTTCTTCTTCCCGTTTTTTTTTTTTACGAGAATCAGATTTTCACTGCGCCGTTCAATTGCTCTCCACTGCCATTTTTTACAGCTCTTATCGTTCCCTCGGAATATGGCCTTGAGACAGCCAGCCCGTGTCCTTCGCCGTGTTATCTCTTTTAACTTTTATTAAAACTTCAGCTTTCATCTGAAGATAGCTAATTAAATCTGTGACAGATTATAGACTCGTTGGAAGAAGGCGGCCGGCGGGGCGGGGGGGGGGGAGAGAGCTCAACGGCGCTCAACTACTTTTTCTAAACAGAACAACTCCGGGTGGGGGAAATTATGTTCTTTCTTCCCCCCCTCCCACCAAGGCAGTTAAAACTAAAAAGGGAGGGGGGAAAGAATAAAGAGCATTTCATTCATTTAACCAAGACAAGATGCGTATCTCTACCTAGTCTATAGATAGGTTTATATTAAAGGTCTTTGTGGAGCGACAAGACCCGGTGCCATTTCTCACCATAATTATTTCTCAATGTCGAGAGAGATTTTCTCAGCCTTGGCTGGGGCCGTAAGGGCAGGGCCACGAAGGGGGGGTGGAGCACATGGGCCTGGCGCGGCGGAAAGCACTCCTTGGCCATTCATAGCGGGAACATTGGGTGCCCCTTTGCTCTCAAGTGCAAGTGTGGGCACAAGGGGCACTGTGAAGGCCGTTTGGACCTCTCTCTGAGTTGGGGGGGGGGTGGCGCACGTCTGTGTGCTGGCCTCGCTGACTCCGAGAGTGGTCCAAACATACTTCACGGTGTCCCTTGTGCTGGCCAGACTTTGCTTTATTTACCTCATATTTACCTCAGAATTTTACCTTAGAAATTTACCTCAGAATGCCAGATACAAGGGAGTGGCGTTTGGACCACTCTCGGAATTGGGGAGGATGACGCACGTCTGTGTGTTGGCCTCCCTGACTCCAAGAGTGGTCCAAACGTCCTTGACGGTGTCCCTTGTGCTGGCCAAACTGGGCTGGTCTAACTTAATTTTATTTCTTGCCTGTAAACCGCTTTGTGAACTTTGTGTTGGGAAGTGGTATATCAATACTGATTTACTGATTGACGGAGGGCTTTGCCTGCGTTTCCAGTCTCCTTCGGACCTAAGGAGGTCAGGCTTCTGAGGTCCGACATGGCTGTTTGTGGCTACCGGACGACCAGGAACTGGGGTCTGCTGTGGAATCTGGTTAAGAGCCTCCCCCAATAGACAGTAGAAAAGGACACACCCAGCGGGGTGTAGCCACGACAGCCTGTTGATGCACTCGGGGGGAAAATTACTGGTGCTCGCCTTTTGGGAAAGAGCAAATTAGAAGGGTGTTCCCCCACCCATCCATGACAATGGTGAACGAAACGGATCTTTGCGGAAAGTAAGCAAGAGACGCTGGCAAGGAAAAGACACCGCGGGAACGACTGCAAGACTTTCCCCCCCACCTGCACCTCGCTGGGAACCTTTTCTCCGCTTCAGGGCCTTCTGCAAGATGTCCTTCATGGTCACCTTGACACTGTCCACCTGAATCAGCGAGAAGCCGTGCGCAGCGTTTCTGTGGGAGAAAGAGAGAGAGAGAATGTGACACACCACACACACACACGAACATCCCATATTATTGCGGAACGGTCACCAGAGGGCAGCTTGCGGCAGGCAAAGTTGCGGGAGCATTTCCTGCCTTGGAGTGGGAGGGAATAAAGTGCAAAACCACTAAGGGCTAAGCAGCACAGAGCACCACAGATTTAGCCCAGCCATGCCAACTGCACCGAGGAAGCACAAACAGGACAGAGCTCAAGGGGTGCAGGTTTCCCCACACTCCATGTCAATAGCAGAGTTTGGCCAGCACAAGGGACACCGTCAAGTGTGTTTGGACCACTCTCGGAGTCGGGGAGGATGGCGCACGTCTGTCCACTGGCCTTTGACTCCAGAGAATGGTCCAACATGCTTAACTGTGTCCCTTGAGCTGGCCAGACTTTGCTTTATTTACCTCATATTTACCTCAGAATTTTACCTCAGAATGCCAGGTACAAGGGAGTGGCATTTGGACCACTCTCGGAGTCGGGGAGGATGGCGCACGTCTGTGTGCGGGTCTCTCTGACTCCGAGAGTGGTCCAAACATACTTGATGGTGTCACTTGTGCCGGCCAAACTTGGCTGGCCTAACTGCGCCGGCCTAACTCCAGATTAGCATTGTGCCCACAGTCACACCTGATGCTACCTTTTCTTGGGTTTCCTTCAACTTCCCGTCACGCTGTGCAGAACTTTTAAAACCTTCAGCCACCCACCCTGCAACTGTTCAGGCCGTTCCCTGCCTTCGAGGGCAGGGGCTCGGAAGGTCTGCGAAGTATCAACCCGCTGGCTCCCAGGAGTCGCGCAACGTTGCTGCGGCTGCCACAGGTGGTGCCTCTGCACCTGGAATTTGTCCCTGTCACCGGGGAAGGTGCCAGGTGCAGCCTTGGATCCAGAAGGGCCGCCACGGAGTGGAGAAAAATGAGCGCTGACTGGCAAGATGGACGAGATCGGCGCAGAGGCACCTTCTAGAGTTTTCTTCCTGCCAATCAAGCTCGCCCCTCTGTAGCCTCAGGGTGTCCCATGCACTGCGTGACAGGAAGCTGAGCCAACTGCCTCAGGGCACCATCCTCACCTGGAGTTAGGCCAGCAAAGTTTGGCCAGCAGAAAGGACACCGTCAAGTATGTTTGGACCACTCTCGGCGTCAGAGAGGCCAGCGGACAGACGTGCGCCATCCTCCCTGACTCTGGGAGTGGTCCAAACGCCACTCCCTTGTATCTGGCATTCTGAGGTAAAATTCTGAGGTAAATAAAGCAAAGTATAGCCAGCACAAGGGACACCGTCAAGTATGTTGGGACCACTCTCGAAGGCAGAGAGGCCAGCACATAGACGTGCGCCATCCTCCCTGACTCTGAGAGTGGTCCAAACGCCACTCCTTTGTATCTGGCATTCTGAGGTAAATTTCTGAGGTAAATATGAGGTAAATAAAGCAAAGTCTGGCCAGCACAAGTGACACTGTAAAGTATGTTTGGACCACTCTCGGAGGCAGAGAGGCCAGCACGCAGACGTGCGCCATCCTCCCTGACTCCGAGTGGTCCAAACATGCTTTTCGGTGGCCCTGGTGCCGGCCAAACATGGTCTCTTTCCTTATACGCTATTTTCCTATGTGCAGAGGTGCTAGTGGGGCCATGCAAACCCCCCCTCCCCACGTCAGCTTGTACAGCCTAGCAACAACTTGTGCTACTTGGAATCTACCCACTCTATAAATGGGGCCCCAAGCAGGGGTCCGCCCCACAGTCCGCCAGGAGGAGAGGGGAGGTACCCTGGGCCAAGAGAACGGCCAGCGACAGCAACCGCACAGCCATGGCCTTATTTGGCCTTGCACACACTTTGGGAAGACGCGGCACCCCCAGCCCTCACCCTCCGCATCGACTGTCCGTTTTCCAGAGCAGAAACCGACCCGGCGAATTCAGACCTGTCGCCTGCGGGCTCCGGGGCCTGAGAACTGTCAAGCTAATTGCGCGGAGAGCTCCGTGCCTGAATCATGGTTGAACCCCGGCCATCCTTTACCTCAGAGCCTGGAGGCCAGCCCAGAACCCATCTCGGAACGTTTATTTTACTGATCAAAGCAAAATAGAGAAAAATCGGGGAGTGGGGGAGGGAGAGGAGGAAGGGGGGGCAGGAGACCCGGCCTGCTGACTGCGTTTAGTGGAACGGCTGGGCTAAGTGAGGCCCTGGCAAGGGCCGCGGAATAAAGTGCAGCCTGGAGCCGTCAAACGGCGGGATGTTTGTTCTGGAGCCGGGCCAGGCCGGGCTGGTGGCGTGCATCATCGGGAGCCCGGGGTTGACAACCGGGGCCTCGTCTGCGGGGCGGAGGAGGAGGAGGGGGCTGCTGGGAGAGGAGGATAGCCGCACCCTGGTGCAAACCAAGGGCCCCAGTTTTGTCTGGGGGGGCGGGGAACGACACGCGTGGCCCGAGGCAAGCGCCCGACTGTCTCGCCGTCCTGATCTCTCGTGCTCTTTGGAGATGGTTTTGGCTTCTGAAGTCACGAAATCCGCTCATCACTCGGTTGCTTACGGCCCTGCCGCTCGCCGTCGCTCGCCTTCCCTTGCGGCTGGGATTCTGGGGCCCCCCTCCCAAGCACCACGCGGCTCCAGCCTCACCACCTCCTCGAAAACCTCCCTCTTTGGGGCATCAGATGCTCTGCCCACGTTGGAGCCAGCCTGGCCACGGAACGCTGGCGGAGTTCCCGGAGGCGGCTGGCAGGCCACTGTGGGAAAGCGGATATTGGCCCGGCCAGACCCTGAGCCCGGCCCAGGAGAGCTCTCACGCCCTTCGCCTTGGTGGCAGCTTTATGTCCTTTAATCTCCTCTTCCCCTTCCCTGTTCCTTTGTCCGGGCTTGTAAATCTTTCCCTCGCCCACTGCGTTACCGTGCCTGGCGCACAGGGACACTTGGCAAAGAGGAGCGCGAGGAGTTGCTGGGCAGGATCAGGGCCAAAGTCCGGCAAACCCACCGGCCGTGCACAAGCAGGGCAGGTAAAAGCAGAGCCTTCCCCCATCACTCGTACCCAGTGGTGTCACTTACTCTCTTGCAAGACGGAACGCTGGGCGGGACTTAGAGTGATCGACAGCCCGTCGCCTCACTTCCGCTTTCTTCGCGCTCCCTGCGCGGCTTTCCCTCGCCTCGGAGGGGGCGCCTGCTCGCCCAGGCACCCGGCGCGCCCCCCACCCATCCCCCCTGGCGAGCAGGCGCTCCCTCCGAGGTGAGGGAAAGCCGCGCGGGGAGCGCGAAGAAAGCGGAAGTGAGGCGACGGGCTGTCGATCACTCTTAAGTTTACACTCTTATATTGTATTTTTTATATTGTTTTTAATTACTGTTTTTAATTCTGTTTAGTTGTATTTTATTTGTTTTAACTTGTTTTTGTAATGCCGCCTTGAGGGCCTTCAGGCGGAAAGGCGGGGTAAAAATTCAATAAATAAATAAATAAATAAATAAATAAATAAATAAGTCCCGCCCAGCGTTCTGTCTACAAGAGAGTAGATGACAACACTGCTCGTACCCAAAGGTGGACTGCCCCTGCACATGGAGGTTCTCCCAGCCCCTTCGCTCCTCAGCCTTCAGCACCTTGGCCCTTTGCCCCTCGCGGTCCCAAATACCTGGCCGCTGCCTCCTCTTTCCTTCAAGTGGCCTAACAACGGGTGTCCCCACAGCACTGCGGCGACTGTGGTGCTGGCGGAACTCAGGGGCCTTGTGCCGTACCTGGGTTCTTGCGCTGGTCCCGGCGGGGTCCGGAAGGCCTTTCCGCGATGCTCAAAACAGCTCCGTTGAGGGAACTGGAGCACGCTTCCCGTTTTTGTCAGGCCCCGCCCTGCAGCCACTAAACCCATTTTCTACCAATGGTGCGTTAGAGCAACGCTGGCAGACAATGCGGTCCCCAAAGTCCAAGTCGGACTTTGGGGACCGCTGTGCTAGAGAAAGAAAAAACAAAACACCCTCCGCCTCCCCACTTCCAAGCAACTGCCCCACCCATTAAAACGGTTGCGTTTCTTCATCCTTGGACGCCCCTTGCGGCTGGCGCCCACCTCGCCCCTCTTCCCCTCCCCATCATTTTACGAAAACACACCTGGGTGACAAGGTTAAATCAAGCAAAGGAAAATCCCTGGCACTTATCATCCGCCGGCATTACTGATAAATCGCGCGGCGGAGGAATAAAGGATTACCTTCTGTATTTTTTCATTACGCTTTTCTTTTGTTACAGAATACATAAATCCATTGTGGCACCGTGTAATATGTATCATCGCGCTACACCTGTGGACGCCGCGGAACGGCTGCCATGTCGGTGCAGTCAGGAATGATGAGTGAACCCCCGGTGAATGTTAATGATAGTGATCATTCCGAGGTAACGCGGCTTTCCATCTTCCTTTACAGCCTCGGTGCTGGAGCCAGGGTGGCAAGGTTCAGGGGAGGGAAAATGAAGGGAAGGGACGGAGGGGGAGGAGAGCTCGGGCGCCTCTGGAGGAGTGTGCAGCGCCTCACCCTTGGGCCCGGCTCGGGCAAAGCCGTTAGCACAGGGAGGGGAGAACGCAGCCGCGCCAACAGGCCGGTGCTGGCCTCCTCGCGGAAGCCGCGGCCACAGACCTCCCGCGTCTCGACCGGCTTTGCCCACGATCCAGATTTGCACGTATTCTTTCCCTTCTTCTGTTCGCAGCTAATGCGTTCGTAAGTGAGGAAAACGTTATTTCTGGTCACGACCCGCTCCGTGACATCACTTCCTGCTCCGTGACATCACTTCCTGCTTCACGACCTCACGTCCGGGCCTCAGCAAGCATCACAAATGCTGTTCGGCCCACTCTATGCAATGAGTTTGACACCCTTGCTTTAAGTTGCATGGGCAGCGCTTGCCTTCCCGCCCCCCCTCCCCCCGCAGTCAGCCCAGGAACGAGGCCTGTCGTGGGAGTTTGACATTGGACAAGAGTCCCTCCCTCCCTCCCTCGGTCCCGAGCATTTGCTCTCCGGGCGCCAGACGAGACGGATGGCCCTGCTCAAAGCCAGCATGGCTGCCCCTCCGCCGTCTCCTTGTGCAACTTTGCCAGAGTCCTTGGGGTTTGCCAAATCCGGTCATGCCTGCTTAGCTCGTGCGACTGATTGTGCCGGAAAAGAAAATAAGACACAGATGTATCTCCGCGCTTGGAGGTGCCAGAAAGGAAGACAGCTAATGGCTTCATTTCGACCCTCCCCTACCAGCTGGGCACAGGTGGGGGGGGGTAATGAGGTGCCTCTCCCTAATCAAACTCAATTATTTACTACTCTCCGTAACCACAAAGACGCGCAACTCTCGGCGCAGGGGATCAAGCGCACCCTGGGCTCCCTCCGACCTCTGCCACCAGGCAGGCACCGACCAACAACGGTGGCAGAAGTGTTGCAGTTTCATATCTCACAGTTCAGAACTGGTAGAAACTGGCA
>JAJKFI010000377.1:235647-249422 GCA_029204185.1 Lerista edwardsae
TCAGGTATCCACCTACCAGATACACTCTGGCTGCATCCCTTTGTTCTATTGTTAGAAGGAGTTTTTCACTGTGTGTGCTTAAGATGTAAAGCTACACTGAAACGCCGCCTGCGAGCGGCCACCAAAACTTCACCGGCTTCCTAGCCGGCAGATTGAACCTTTGTACCTTTCTTACTTTCGCTACAATAAAGAGACTTTGTTATGGAAATGTGGCGATTGCTTCAGTCCTTCGCTGCGGAGCGCTAAGCCAAGCGCTGAAATGGGTCTCCAAGCCCCCAACTCTGCTACTATTTACACAAATACACAACAAGAAGGAGCTGGCCTTGGCAGGGCTCTGAAGGAGTGGACGGTTGGGCGGGCTGCCACTGCAGGGGCCATGCCTCTCTGAGACTGCCGGCCCCGCTCAGCGCGCCAGGCCTGGGAGCAGGTGCCGTCCAACACACAGGCCGGCTCTGGCTGCCCCTGGACAGGAGGCGGCACCAGAGAAGCTTCTGGAAACTGAAGCCGGCTCAAAAACGGGGCAGGCAGGTTACAGGTGTGTGTGTGGGGGGGGGGCCTAGCGATGGGCGCCTAAACACCAGTCTCAAGGCGGATTGCGGTTGCTTTCTCCCATCAAGCCTGGCCTTGGGGCGATTCAAAAAAATTGGGCCCCTGGCAGGAGGGCAGCCAGTGCAGAGCCTGAGGCCGCCCCTCTGCTTTGCTGTGGATGCTCCGGCATGGGCCTGCTCGGGCCAGGGCTCTGCGAGCAGAGCGCTATCGTTGTGACCCATCTTCCCACCCGCGCCGGGGGTCGGCTGGCGCAAACCCAGACAGCCGGCAGCAGTCATCGCGTCACCGCCACCCACGTCCGGGGGGCCAGGCTTCACGCGCCCGCAATCGGAAATATTTTTGCTTGAGCCCCTCTCCAAGAACTGAAACTGGAGAGAGGGATGAGGTTCTCATCCCAGAAGAGCAGCCCCGAGGGCAGGACTCCTCCAAGGTGCCCCCCCCCTGTAGTGATGACGCGGGACAGGTCAACTGGAGAGCCTTGGAAGAACGATTGGGCGTCACACGCATGGGGGGGGGGAAACGGGCTGGTGCCGGCACTTACATTCGGACGAAGAGGGACTGCTTGGCCGCCAAGCCCGGCGACGAATACTTCTCCACCAAGGCCAGCGTGCTGAAGCCGAACTTGTGAATGGGCTCGTTGCAATCCAAGGGCGGGAAGTCGGTGTCCACCTCGCCGTCGTCCTCGGCAATGTGCAGGCAGTACGCACTGACGTTGTCGCTGGGACGGACAAAGGGGAAGAGCGGTCAAACCGACCCCGTGGTTGGAACCTGCACCCCAAACATACCCAAGAAGAGGGACCTGCTCCACGCCCTTTGCCGTCTTGCTATGGCTCTCCTCGGCCGTGCCGATGTTCTGCTTTCCTTCCCGCGTGATGCGGGCAGCGGCCTCCGCTTTCCTGCGGTTTTCTAAACTCGCCCGTGTGAATTTGGAAGTTTTAATTGCCTGACTGATGCTTAAATTAATGAATAGCAAAGCGCCTGCTAATTGTTTAATTGGTTGCTTGATCTATAGAGATCATTTTTTGGAAAAGGGGGGGGAGGGAAATTAAATGAGTTGATTTACAAAGTTTATTGATTGGATGTGACAATGAATTATTTCGCCGGCTACCCGATTTGCAATTTCCCCAATTAATTCGTAAACCTTGGGTGGCAAAAACTGGGCTCGTGCAAGCGCTCACTCTGAGCGATCCATCCGCAGGACTGCCAGGGTGAAGGCACTTATTGCATCAAACAGGTAGTAATGAGACATTAAAGTTAATGTAACCTGGGCGTTCGTTAAATGGACAGCTAACGAGGACGTAAACCTGCTCTGGGCTGCCGCTGTAAACACGCCGGCTTCCTGCAGTGGGTGTCGGAAGAATTTGTGTGTTAGGCCTCTCTGCATAGCTAGATCAGCACTCTCCGAAGTGGAGATCACAGCAGTGCTCTGAGTGTTAACAGTCTGAATTTCCAAATGAGGATGTTTTCAACTTTTGTTTTTAAACATAAGAACATAAGAAGAGCCCTGCTGGATCAGGCCAAAGGCCCATCTAGTCCAGCTTCCTGTTTCTCACAATGGCCCACCAGGTGCCCCAGGGAGGCACGAGACAACAAGATGCTTGCATCCTGTTGCCACTCCCTTGCACCCGGTACCAGTAGCCCACCACCTTTGTAAGGAGGTTGCACAATCCATCATTGCCTCTAGCCCACGATGGACCTTTCCTCCAGAAATCCGTCCAATCCCCTCTTAAAGGCATCAAGACCAGATGCCATCACCACCTCCTGTGGCAAAGAGTTCCACAGATTAACTACCCGCTGGGTAAAAAAGTACTTCCTTTTATCTGTTTTAACTCTCCCAACCCTCAGTTTTAGCGGATGCCCCCCGGTTCTGGTGTTTTGAGAGAGGGAAAAGAACATCCCTCTATCGACTCTATCCCTTCCGTGCATAATTTTGTATGTCTCAATCATGTCCCCCCTCAGGCGCCTTTTTTCTAGACTGAAGAGCCCCAAACGCTGCCGTCTTTCTTCATAAGGGAGGTGCCCCAGCCTTTTACAACACGTTTTGTCCTCATCTTGCTTTCTGCCCGGGATGTTTCTTGCAGTCCAAGAATGCCAGTTTGCACTCCAGGAGTGCCATTTGATCATGTCACAGTGGTGGCACATCCTGCTTGATGATGTCACTCCTTGCCACGGCATCACTTCCAGGTTAATGACATCACTTCCGGTGGGCCCTGACGCGAGTGCCATTCTAAAAAGAGGGTCCCAGTCAAACAGGTTGGAGAACCACTGTGTTAGGCAATAGGATGAATAAAAACGCAAAATCTTAGGTCACCAGAACAGTTACGATGATACAGAAAAAGTAAGATTACCGCTGGAATCTGTGTCTCTGAATTGTATAAGGAGGTGTGGGTTTGTTTTGTTAAAACACACATACAGACAGAAAACACCACCTTTTTGTCTTTAAGATACTTTCCAGAAATTAAAACAGATTTCTTTTCCAATTAGAAATACTACTGTGGCTGCATCTGCTGACACTATAGGATTTACTGGTACTTTTAAAGCATTTACAATGAATATAAATGAGAAATGGGAATAAAAACACATAACTCCACTTTCTGCTTTTTAAATGCCTAAATCTGCAAAAACCAACCAACCAACCCACACACAATTTTCAAACATTCCTAAAATAAGAAATATTAAACATTCACCTTAAAAAAAGGTTGAACAGTGAATTCACCGCATGGTGAGTACATTATTCAGAGCGCAATCCTAATCTGGAGTGAGGCTGGCACAGTTAGGCTAGCAAAGTTTGGCCGGCACCAGGAACACCGTAAAGCGCATTTGGATGACTCTCGGAGTCAGGAAGGATGGTGCATATCTGTGCGCTGGCCTCTCTTGCTCCGAGAATGGGCCAAAACATACTGTACAGTGGCCCTTGTGCCGGCCAAACTTTGCCGGCCTAATCCCAGGTTAGGATTGCGCTCTCAATTTGGTAGCCTCAAGACTAGAGTGGAGCCTGCGACCTCCCTTCCTGCCCCATTCTGCATGGCCCTTCCACGGAAGGAAATTCCACGGAAGGGAAAAGGGGTCCCTCCCCTCTCAGAAGTTTGGGCAAGGCCGGTGTCCTCAACCTGCGGCCCTCAGCAAGCAGCTTGAGGAGAACCGCCGGCCATTAAAAATGTAGCGCATGTCGGCGACACCGACGGCGGACGCGATTTATCTTGTTTTAAAAGCAAACAAACAAGACGCCCGAAAAGGGAAGAGCATCTCGAAATGATGATTCATTTATATAACGTTGCCTTCATATGCTTGTCATTACACAGCACCCAGTAATTTAATTGAAAGAGAAATAGATATAGATGTAGTCAGGGCGCGGGAAGGAAATATTGATAAATGTGGAGGTGTTCCGGCAAGATTTATCTGTAAAAAAAAAATATTGATGTGGAAATCCATTTCATTATGCAAAAATGGCAGCAGGAGAGAGAGGGGGAGAGGAATTAGAGGTGGGGAGGGAGGCGAGGGAGGGCGAGGGGGCCTACTTGAGTTTGGGCTCCCGCCCTTCGCTGGTGTACTGCCAGCAGATCAGGCCGATCAAGTCGTGGACCTTGGCATTGGCGATCGTCACCACAGTCATGGTCTGCAGCTTGTCCGGGTGCGCGTGCAGCGGGAGGTAGACGTCAATTTTTTTGGTGGCGGTGGTTCCAACGTGGCCCTGTGGGGAGAAGGGAGTTCAAGCTCAGAGCACGGTCCTAAACTGGAGTTAGGCCGGCATACGCTAAGCCAGCAAAGTTTGGCCGGCACGAGGGCCACCATAAAGCGCCTTTGGATCACTCTCGGAGTCAGGGACGGTGGCGCACGTCTGTGAGTGGCCTCCCTGACTCCGAGAGGGGTCCAAACGTGCTTTACGGTGTCCCTTGTGCCGGCCAAACTTTGCTGGCCTAACGGCGCCCCTAATTGGAGTTAAAAGACATGGCAGTATCATACGTCTCTACCTGTGCGCCACAGAATCTGGCAAGGTATTCCCTTCTAGGTCTCTGCCACCAAGGTGGCTACCGTTTAAAATTGGGTCAGTCCCAAGAACGGGTGGGAGAAGCAAGGGCAGCGAGAGATGTGAGCCAAGCGCAGAAAATACGTTTGCTTCTTCCCTCCCTCCAAAGGAGTTGCGTGAATTAATACGACGCCGACAGTGAATCTCTCTCCTCCTGCCTCCGGAAACCAAGGAGCCCATTCTCGGGTCTGTCCGGGACACCAAGGGAATACTGTAACCAGGAACAATGGATTTATGATTCTTATTTATATCGTTCTAATGCCGGGCAGCTCACGTGGAAATTGGGGCTTTGCTGCTTTATCATCATTAATCTTTTCCCTGGAAATACGGCTCGGACGGGGACAGAGCCCGCGGAACGGCTGATGTGCGGGAACCAAAGGATCCGCAGCACGAAACGGTCATGTTTACCCTTTTTTTAAAAAAAAGAGCAGAACTCCTCGTCGGAAACCAAACACAACAGTGGGTCTTTGGTGCTGTCCTTCAGGCCAGGAGGATGGGCACCCATCCCAAGGCAGTAGGGTCTGGCATGGGGACGCTGACCTGAAATCCTTGGGGCAAGGAGGCAGACTGATACCAGGCCTGGTCGACGGCGAGCCCTCAAACCTACCCCAGGGGCGCTCAAGGAGCCGGAATCCCAGGAGGCTAACATTTGAACTGGATGCAGGACAAGGCCAGGGACTGGACGGTCCCAAATGGCTTGGGAGAGGGAACGAACGGCCTGACACTACTCAGGAGCAGGAGGTTAACAGGGGTGCTCGGGCAGTCTAAGTAAGGGGTTAATCAAAGTGTGTGCCCCTTTAAGTGTGCTGTGATGCCCTAAGGTGTTGCGACACACACTTTGATTGACCCCTTGCTTAGACTGCCCGCCCACCCCTGCAGGATGCTCCCAGTGGCCCCTCCAACCTGTTCCCCTGGAGGCCGCCATCTTGGATTTCACAAAATCTCGCGGGATTTGGGCGCCGCCACCACAGCCCGCACGAGATTTTGCAAAAAGGGGTTTTCCTAAAAGTAAGACGAGGCTGTGGGGTTGTCGCGGCCCCAGGTAAGCCTGGGAAGCACTGGTCTAAGCACCCCTTACAAGTTATAACGAGGGTGCAATACGGCTTATTGATTAATAAGACAACCCTCTGTCGACCAGTCAATGTTTCCAATAATCAACCATTCTTAATAGACACCCTCTGCACCAGTGTGATGTCTCGGGAGTCGAATTACTGCGCAAATCTCCTTGGGGTTTCGCAGTTCAAGTTCAGGGAGAATAAAAGGCCCCAGGCAGTGGACATGAGCGAGACACAGCTGAGTTCACAATGCGATACAGACCGAACCATCCCGTTTTCCCCACCCCTGGGCCCTGTGAAAGAAAACAAAGTCTTTTTTCCGTTTCTGAGATGCAGAAATAAAAACACCCTCAAGTTCCAAGATCGTTACACTGGATTTCGCCATAAAGCATCCGGGCAACCGACTAGATCTGGTCCACTGCCCCCACGGAGAGAGCCCTGGAGAGCGTTTTATAGACCAAGAAAATCAATGCCTGTTAAATATAAAAACCGGGATTTCAAACAAAAAACAAACCACGCTAAAGAAAGGCTGCCCCTGTAAACGCCAGCCCTGCAATAAAGAGATTTAATACGGACTCCTAATGAAAATCTGCCGGAGAATGTTTTCATTCTCCCTTCTGCTCCCCATGACACCTTATCAACTGGGCGCAATTCACTTTCCACTTTGAAAGGCACCTAGGGCAGATACCGTCCCCACCTCCTGGGGCAAGGAGACCCACCCTTTGGGTAGCCCAGAAGCAAACACTGTGGTTCCTCTGAACTTGGGACAAACTGCCACAGAACTCAGAGGTCGCATATAGCCCTTGTGGGCCAGGAGCCACGGAGAGATTTGTCCTCCATTTCTCCGCCCCCTGCTCTCCTACCCAAGTCATCTCGGCTAGTGACCCCCATGTAAACGGGGGGGGGGGACGAGGGGCCAGGCCCCAGCAGGGATTTCCCCGGAGCACCGCAAAGCACTGTTTTTTTGCACACTGAAACATCTCTCAATGCTTGGCCCGGCAGCAAAACATTAACTCACACCCGTTTCCTGGAGAGGGAGGGAAAAGAAAAAAAAAAGATTAATTTGTTAATAATAATAATTTAGTGCATCTTCTTCTACAATGGAGTTCAGTGACTAAATGTTATATCACTTTAAGATGAGATGGCCCAATGATAGATAATGCAGAAGATTTCACTGAATTGTTATTTAGTGAGTCATAAAAACCTCTTAAAAATTAATCTTTCACGCACATCCAGCTTATCCAAAGTTAGCATTTAATTAGATGGCCTTGGTGCAAATGAGCTTACTACTTTATTCACACAATCAGTTTGTGTCTCTCCAGTAATTAGAATTAATTCAAGTCATCGACTCACCTCCTTCGCCAACAGGGTAAAATATGAGAGGAAAAGAGAAACAAATGGGAACTGTGGGGTGTGCGTGCATTTTTTTCTTTTCCTTAGCCCCTTCTCTCCCCCACACACATATTTAGAGGGAAGAAATTAAGTCCCTTCCATATTTTAGTGCAGCGGTTCCCCAACTTTTTAGTAACAGGACCCACTTTTTAAAACGACACCTTATTCGGACCCACGTCAGTTGACCAGACTTTAAAAAAAGGAGACCTAGAAAGAAACATCATTTATAAGTAATAATAGCCAGGAAAAAAAAAGACCCTCAAATGTTTGTCTCCCTATATTTTCATATGCAGAGCAATTAGCAGCTACCTTGCAAACTGAAGGAGCTCAGCTCTTCGCAGGCTAATTAGGAACTACAGCATCTTATTTCTGAACTCTTCTGTATCTCTGTACAGGGCCTGAGCGAGATGACCACATGTGACTCAAAAGGTAGGACAGAATCTCCTGCAGAAGTGGACTGGGAGGAGCCAAGGTCTCACAGGGACTCATGTAGAGGTGCAACAGGCAGCCTCAGTGAGGGGCAAGTCCCTTTGAATCAGGAGTGACCCAGTGACCTGTTCCGGGAAGCAACCGGCAGCCTTCCTTGGGGGCTGCAAGGGGGCCCTTCACTCTTCCATTTCTCACCTGCAGCAAGCACCCTTGCAGTCTGTCACCCCCCCCCTCCTTCAAGCAGAGCAAGCGCCAGGCTACAGGGCCACAAAGCCACCCCCCGTGGCCGGGCCCCGAGCGCCACGCCCCCCGAAAGAAACAGCGCTCCCCGCGGACCGCCCGTTCAGCTCCCTGCTGCGCCCGCCGCAAAATCCCATTAACGTCCCCGCTTAATTTATCTCATTTGCACTGTCAGTACTCATAAAAATTTAACCCGGTAATTTCCTGTTATGCAGAAGCACAACACAGTATGAATATTTAAATGCAAAGTAAATAAAGGCAAACACACACCCCCTCCTCCTCCTCACATTTTCGGGTATTCTAAATTGTTGCCTTCACTTAGCGACTTCTCCCTGCCGCCGCCCGGCGCTATTTTTCAATTAGGCGCCCAGATGTTCCGAGGGCTCCAGTCGGCACAGGCAGTGATGGGGAAATGCTTTATCTGCACGGCAATGACGACGGAAACATCAGCTCCGGGCGGCATCAGCAGACTCATGTTTTATTCCAAATTTTCTCTCTCCCCCTCTCACCCCAAACGCTCCTCCTAATGTCCTAGTTAATTATTATACCGTGTCAGGCAGCGCCCCCCCCACCACCGGGATGCTCTTCTGAGCGGCCCCTGCCTGATCCGCGGCCCCTGCCTGATCTGCGGCCCCAGCCTGATCCGCGGCCCCAGCCCGATCCGCGTGCACCTCAAAACGACGGGAGCGCTGATCACAAACACACAAAAAATGGAACCCGAGCAGCAGGGTGCATGGCGACACACTCTACACACACACACACACACACACACACACACGCACTCCCCCAACCACCCTTAATTCCAGCCCCCATGCAAACCCAGCCCCAGAGATGCGTCTCAGTGAGCGCTGATCATCGACTCAACAGCGAGTGACCGTGTTTGCTGGCGCATTTCTGAGATACACACACGCATGGCTGGACCCGCAACACTGGTCTCGAGCCTGTCACGTGTGAATGCTGTGACCCTGGCCACATCTTGGGACGTCCCACCGTGATATTTATTCGCTCCTTTTTTTATTTTTTAAAAAAGCCGCCGCAATTCCCCGCTTTCTCCCCCAGGAAAAGAGACCCGAGTGACTCACAGCCGCCTCTTACAACCAGAAGTGCAGGAGGGTGCAACTACACCGGGCAACAAGCTTTAGGGGGGCAACAAGCTGAGCTCGACCCCAGTGGCCCATACCAACCTTGGTACGTATGAATAACGCCATCACGTAACATATCACCGGAAAGGTAATTTAACGCAAAATGCAATGGAACAAACCAGAGTGTGATACCTTAATTCAATCAACAGTTATGGCCAAAAAACCCATATAACGAAAACGAAAACACCACTGTGATGTCACTTCCTGTTGTGACGTCAGTTCTGGGGCAAGACTGTGCCCTCTGCGCTGGGCTGCACTTTCGTTAGCTACGCCCCTGCACTCGTGCATTTATTTCAACACTTCACAACACACGTTACGCGTGTGCGTTTCAGGCAACGGCCCCGCTGGGCCAGACAGATGCTGCTCCCAAAATAGACCCGCTCTCCCACACCGGAGGAACGAAAAACGAGAGCGCCGATTCTGGCTCCGTTTGCAGAAAACCGGCAGCTGAAGTTCCTCGAGGACAACTCGCCAACCTTTTGCCAGGAGAGCCTCAATGCATCACCGTGACACTTTGCAAACCGCCGCAATCTACTCCCCTGCGTGGCAGGGATTTTAAGAAAAGGAAAATAAAAGCACCCCCCCCAAAAAAAATTATGGGGTTTACAGCCCTGTGCCCGTGATTAATTAAATAAATAGCCTGCGTTTCACAAATCAGCCTTCTAATTAGTCCAAGCCAGACTACGCGACTGACATCTGAAGCTCTGCGGACCGGCAGCCGCCTTCTTCAACCCGCCCAGCGAATCTGCGCGGTTTCAAGCACGCCACCGCCACTGTCGCGTCAGCCGCGGCTGGTACCGGTCGCAAGGACGTACGGTCTTTGCTGGGGCCGCAGTCAGCTGGCGTTTGACTCCAGCTGCTTGCAAAAGATGTTGGCGTTCATTATTGCCCCCTTACCCCGGGGCAGAGGGAACGGGGATAACAAAGGACTTGTCTAACCGGTTTCTCAGGACCGTTTCTGTGGTTTCTCCGCAGTCGCCTTGGCCAGGTGGGAGAGGCCAAGTTGACTAACTCCTCTTGGGGGACCGACGCCACCCCGTGCCTGCGTTTCCGGCACAACACGCGGTCTCAACTTTCCCCCCTCCAGTGCCTGCAGCCTCATGCCGCTCAGCCTATGCTGGAAAATATTTCACTGCCCTTCCCCCCCCAAAAAAAGGGGGTTGATCTATCATAAGAGTCAAAGACGCAGGTTTGTCACTGCCGGGGCTGGAAAAATGCGACTGTTTGAAAAACAAAACCAAAAAACACTCTGTGCTTTGGCAGCGAGAGTGGAAAAATGGCTTTCCAGGGCCGTGCCTGGAAAGTTTGCGCCTCTAACTTTTCCTTGACGGTCTCGGAACCACGCCGGCGCGTGATCGGAAGGACGGGACGGCCGTCGGTTTATTTCTGGACAACGCAGCCCGTGACAAACGTGGCTTTTAAAAACTCTCAGGGCAGCAGAGCCCAAAGTCATCCTTTTTTCTTGACTTGCAAGGTTTTGACGGCCTTGTACTTTGGAGGCCAGATTCAAGTCTGGTTGGACAGATTTCCTTCAGAAATGGACTATAGGCCATGATGGGTTGGGCAACCTCCTTACGTTAGTAGTAGGCTACTTCAGAATGCCAGGTGCAAGGGCGTGGCCACAGGATGCAGGCATCTTGTGGCCTTGTGTGCTCCCTGAGGCACCTGGTGGGCCACTGTGAGATGGAGGAAGCTGGATTCTCATCCTTTATACCCTGCTTCACTTCTGCCCGTGATGTCTTCTCCTCCATTTCCACCAGACCTATGGGAAAAAGGAAGGTTGTTTGTAGCGGCCAGGAAAGAGTGCATTTCCCTCCTCCTTTTATAGCCAGGTATGCTGGTTTTATTGGGATATTTTATTACTACGTCTTATCATGTTAATGTGTTAGGGTGTCTTTTTTTTTTGTACACCAGCTTGGGCTGTTAAGATAAGGGGGGTATAAAAATCCAATAATAAAAAAAAAAGCCTGGAACTTCTTCAGGAGGCTACAGCAGCTGCACAAGTTGCCTTTAATTTTGTGCAGGCCGCTCTAATGTTAAATAGCAGAATCCCTGCGGCCCGCTGAAAATTTAAGACGTGTACTTGGGGATTTTCCCCCCCCCTCCTCAAATGTTGATGTGACATTTGCTGCTGTGATTCTGTTAAAGAACCATAAAGGAGGGTATAGATCGTGGCATCCGTCAATACACACGAAGGAGGTTCTGGTTAGTGCACATCTGAATGGACATCTTGGGTTCCTAATAACGATGAACTTAAATATCGCCAGGCATTTTGGTCTGAAGTGAACATCAGAACATTAGATGAGCCCCGTTGAATCAGGCCAAACACCATCTCGACCACCTTCCTGCATCTCACAGCGGCCCACCAGATGCCTCAGGCAGCACCCAAGACCACAAGAGACCTGCACCCTGTGGCCACTCCCTTGCACCTGGCATTCAGAGACTACCTCCTTCTAAAACCAGGAGATTGCACACAGCTGTCACAGCTTGTAACCTGCGATGGACCTTTCCTCCAGAAATCTGGCGATCTTCAATAAGTAAATAATGGTTTATGAAATTACAGTAACGATGCAAGTGTACATTTTAAAAGAAGTCCAAATGGTTTTTACAACGGATGATCCAAAATATTCTTTTCCCCCCCTCCAGATTTCCGCCACGCGTACGTTAAATCAAATCAAGAATTTCATACCCCTGCTCATAAAGCAATTCAACCCTTTTTCCTTGGGCCTCTCCGAACGGAGACGGACGCACACACACGTTCTTCATTTGGAACCATTTATAATTAAGCGAAGGATAATGACATTAGACCAAAGCTTAAAATCAATTAAATTGAATAAAACGCAATATGATTCAAGCAGAAGATTAACTAGGACTGTCGTGGAAAATTGTATTTTTAAAATTTTTTATTCTAATTAAACGTGTTCTAATTAAATGACCGCTGCTTCGGGAAGCCTTTTCTCCCCCCCTCCCTTTCACCTCATCAGTATCCATTCCAAACAGCACGTTCATTAAAATTATATTCTATACCTCATTAGAAACGGCCTTCGTGTGCCCCCCCTCCAGTGCTTTTGATAGCACTTCTGTGATAAGCGGCGCAACCTTCACCCACTGCAAGAGAAAGTTCCGTCCGCCCCACGGAAGCGCCCCCCCCTCCAATTCTCCACCTGCGTAGAAATATTTAATGGAGATCAGAAAGAGGAAGCAGCTTAGCAGTCGTTCTGTGAGTCGTTTCACAAGCGTGTGCAAGAAGCCCGCAGTGCCCCACTGCATATGGGGTTGCGTTACAGTATGGAAAAAGGGGGCAGAAAGGAAATACAGGCCGACTACAGTTGTGATGATTAGGACAGGGAGCCCCCAAGCTGGTACGTTCCTCCCCCCCGATCTGCCCCCTATGGCCAAAAATGGGGCCAACTCCACTGCCACCACAAAAGCCATCCTCAGAGGCCAAATTTCTGGAGGAAACGTTCATCATGGGCTACAGACCATGATGGGTGGTACAAGTGCAACCTCCTTACATTAGAAGTGGGCCTTCTGGACAGATGCAAGGGAGTGGCCACAGGATGCAGGCATTTTGCTGTCTCGTGTGCTTTTTGAGGCATCTGGTGGGCCGCTGTGAGATGCAGGAAGCTGGACTAGCTGGGCCTTTGGATTGATCCACTTGTTCTGATGTTCTTAAGGCCCAGATTGGGTTGCAAGTTCTTATATCTCCTTCCCCACAAACAGGAGAGCAAATTCTCTTTTATTTACCTCATATTTACAGAATGCCTGATACAAGAGAGTAGCAACAGACTGCATGCATCTTGTGGTCTCATGTGCTCCCTGAGGCACCTGGTGGGCCACTGTGAGACATAGGAAGCTGGACCAGATGGGCCTTGGTCTGATCCAGCAGGGTTCTGCTTATGTTCTTATGCTTTTAGTTTCGTGGTGACAAGACCACATCTCTTCCTCTTATCCTTTTTCCTGCAAAGCACACAGAGAGGAATGGGGAAGGCCATTCCCAGACCCGGCATAGTAAATCAGTTAAATTAAACCTGTGTTTCACCCAAGTTGCAATGAGAGAGAGAGAGAGAGAGAGAGAGAGAGAGAGAGAGAGAGAGAGAGAGAGAGAGAGAGAGAGAGAGTGTTTGAACACCACAACTAACTTTTCTCATTTCAACGGAAGGGGGGAAGAGGAAGGGAGTTCGGGGGGGGGGATAAAGTGTAGCAGCAGTGTGTCGGGAAGCGGGGGGAGCGAATAAAGTTTTTTCACCCCTACAAATGGAATCTGTCAGTTACCGGGCTGTGATCTTTTCAGCTTCTGCATCCTAAATGCACGCAGGATATTATATGCACTTTGTATTTAGCAATTTAATTATATCTTTGCAGCCGGGGAGAGTGGCAATGGCTGCAGTAATAATCAGGTGAAAGCATTTTCACATTAATATGCTGGAATCCGATGTGTTAATTTGATGCAACTTTGCGCTGACAATCTGTGATTAATTTGTTCCAAGGCGAGCTCTCCTCCCGGGCTCTGACAGTTTAAAATGCTGGGTTCCTTTCCCGTATCGCTGCCTGACACGCCTTAGCCCACTGTTTGCCTGGGACCACTGCTAATTTGTAATGAACTGGCTTTTCGGGGGGGGGGCCTTCATTTTTAATTCTGTCAGTGTCACCCTCCTTGAGGAAAATTACAAGTTTCCGTAGGTGTGATTAGTGCCAAGTGCCGTCTGATAAGAGGTTCGAGGAAACAAGGCTTTCGAAAGGAGAAGTCGGGTATTTAATCTGCAGAAAACAGATTTATTGCCTCGAGACAGATAAATATAATAGAAAGTTCTCTCGTCTCTTAAAAACCCATTTTCAAGTTCTTCTTTTCAAGATCTCCTGCCGCTCGCTCTCTGCCCAAATTCCTTTCCAGAATAATAATAATAATAATAATAATAATAATAATAATAATAATAATAA
>JAJKFI010000377.1:249432-281770 GCA_029204185.1 Lerista edwardsae
AATAATAATAATAATAATAATAATAATAATAATAATAATAATAATAATAAACAACTAGTAAATAGCAAGGCATTGTGGTGGCTTAGGCAAAAGGAAAGGAGGAGTAGAAAAAGCAAAGCATGGATTGTACCAGATTTTGCAAATGGAACAAGGACCATCTTGAAACCATCGCTCTCGGTTTTCAAGAAGGTGCAGACACAGACAAAACCCTGTCCCTTCCCCTCCCTCTCGGAGCCCAGCAACATTTGAACGGTTTTTTCTCTCTTCATTTACTCGAGACGTTTGCTGAAGAACTAAAAAAGCGAGGGAAAGAGCCGAGCAGAATGGCGGCCAAGCCGTTTATTTGTTCGGGGCTCCTCTTTACAAGCGGAAGATTATGTCTAATGACAGGACGTTTCGGAGGTGAAAAATGACGCGCTGAATTTTTACCAAAAGAAAAATTAATCTCGCACGTCCGGCTATAAATCATAGAACGTCAGGAAAAGTAACACAACTGTTTTTATTAACGGATGTGGGGGGGGCGTTTTATTTGTTAATTTATTATTTTTATTGTGACTTTTTTTTAAAAAATTGACTTGCTTTAATGCCACACTATATTTTGTAGTGCCAAGATAATTTGCGTTCCTGGGGGCTTGAGATGCATGGGACAGAGGCTCGAAGACTTGGCGACGACTTTGAGAGCGAAGAGTGAGACAGTGCGGTGTAGTGGTTAGAGTACCAGGCTGAGACGCTCACTGGGTGACCTTGGACAATTGCACGGAGGCTGCAGGCCTGGTGCAACCCCCTGGTTTTAGAAGCAGGCTACCTAGGATTGCCAGGTTCAAGGGTGTGGTAACAGGATGCAGGCATCTTGCTGTCCTGTGTGCGCCCTGAGGCATCTGGTGGGCTACTGGGAGATGCAGGAAGCTGGACTAGGTGGGTCTTTGGCCTGATCCAGTGGGGCTCTTCTTGGCTTCCTCCTTCCTTCCCTAAGCTTGGCAGGAGAGCCTCTTTTTTGCCTGCACAAGGGTTCAATCCTTGCCAGCATCACAAGGTAGGACACAGAAAAATGGCTTCCTGAAACCTTGGAGAGCTGCTGTGGGATAAGGCTATGGGCCCATCTAGTCCAGCTTCCTGTATCTCACAGTGGCCCCCCAGATGCTTAAGGGAGCATCTGCTAGAGGCTTCTCTACCAACGGCCTGCCACGCTCCGGCCAGGCTCCATAGCGCCCCCACCCTGTGAGACCACTGCATACACAAGGGGAAGAATCACGCCTACCATTCTTTTGCAAGAGAGAGACCCATTTCAATGGCGCCGGCCTTGTCTCTTGAGCTGGAAACGTATTTCAGCTACAAGCCCAGATCGTTAATCTGTGTGTATTATTATTTTTTTTTAAAAGAGTGCAGCCTCCCAAGCGCGTAAAAAGCCGCCAGACTGGTTCGCGACAATGCTGCAGTTAAACTATTTATTTCCGATTACTTTTCTTTTGAGATGGAAATGTATATTAAGGACCTTGGCTTGCCAGGGATCTGTATTAAGCTAATCTTCTGCAGTTAATAACAGAATTCCCTTTGTTCCTGCTTAAGCTTTCTTCTCTTGACAGGACCCACTTCTCTCTCTCTCTCTCTCTCTCTTTTTTTTTGTCGAACATAAAAAATAGCAAAAAATTAATTTTTGCTAAACAATCGCGCCCTTTTTCTCCATCGCTGTTAAATGTTAAAAGGCTGGATAAAGAATTATTGGCGCCATTAATGTAATATCCAAGTTACACCTATACATCCTTTCCCATGGAAAATGGTTCTTAATTTTTGAGTTGTTCTGCTTTATTAAAGCTCATTACCATTTTGCTTTTAATAAGTGCTCTTTAAAGTCATTACCTGCAGAGAAGTTAAAGGCAGAGCTATTAAAAGGTTACTTTAATGTGAGTAATGGCCTCCCAATATACTCAAGTTAATTACTATTGGAAACTGGTTCTATTTTAATTTAATGCTGAACGCTTAATGAAGGATCTGCCGGGATAGCAAAACTGACAAAAATTATTCATGGTCAACAGACCTATTCTTCCTGTCTCATTTAAAGAGATAATATCCGTCCCCAGTTCTACATAACTGCATTTAAAGACCAAAATTGCATTTTAACATTTTTTTCTCTCTCCATTGTACGTTCAACTGAATTATGATGAAAAGGGGGGGGGCGAAGAAGTGGCTTTTAAAAGCTAAAACAGGCAATGGCCTGACAGACAGAGAGCAGTAGGCCTTTGTCCTACAGGAAAAAGAAGAAAAAGCAAGAGACAGAACAGAAAGCTTAGCTGATCAGCTCAACCACAGCAAGGCAGACTTTATGCCTGTGGAATTGACTATGCCATTTCCACTGGGGTCTGCTGAAGGCCTCTAGATCTAGCGCTGAAACATCAGCTTTCCTTGCAAAAGGTTCCTGGAAGCATCTCCAGGTGGAACCGGGATAGACCCCCCCTTCCCGGAAACCTTGGCAGGCCCCTACCAACCGGCGAAAACAATGGCTGGGATGCGGCAGACACGCACCTCTAATTAGCGAACAAGGTGCCGCTGAGCACGCTCTAGAGTTGCGTTTCTCAACCAACGGTACGCGTACCACCAGTGATAGACCAGAGGTGGTTCTCGGTGGTACGTGCAAGGCTCCCCTGACCTGCTGGGGCCTTGGCCAGAGATCCCCATTGGGGTGCAATCCTTTGTACCCCAATTGTACGCAGCAAAGTTTTATACATTGTACGCAGCAAGTTTTTCGCGAGGATTCCGCAGCTACCCTGGCTGGTTTCCGGAAACCGTGGCTCACGGTTAGGGAACCGTTAGCAGGAACCTTCTTGCGCATTTTCGGCCTAGAAACTTGCCCCTGACAACATTAAACACGAAGGAGTTAAGTTTTTAATACATATTACTTTGGAAAGTCACACTTGACAACCTGATTGTAGCCGCACAAAGCCCAAAGACAACCCCGGGTGCCTCAGGGCAGGGTTTGAAAAGAGAGAATCCAGCTGACCGCGGAACTACGGGACAAAACAAAGTAGAGAGGGCCACAAATGCCACGTGCAAGGTAGTAACATGAAACTTGGAAGTTTCATATAATAATAACATGAGTGTTAAAATGCCTCAACTTGGCCCTGCAGACTGAAATGGCGAAAGCAGCTTTGGCGGTGGACATTTTCTCGCATTTCCATGCGGTCCTTGTATCGATCTCCCCGGTTAAATTTAGACCCTGGTGGTGGCTCGTGCCAAATTTATGCCTTTTAAAGGTCTC
Organism: Lerista edwardsae; assembly: GCA_029204185.1. Classification (NCBI taxonomy): domain Eukaryota; kingdom Metazoa; phylum Chordata; class Lepidosauria; order Squamata; family Scincidae; genus Lerista; species Lerista edwardsae. Next base: position 252,686 of record JAJKFI010000377.1, read on the forward strand.
TCCGTTCTGCAAGCAGGTACGGTTCTTTTGAAGCACTCTGTGCAATGAAGTGGGTAGCAATTATCTTGCTAAGTCGGTTTCCTTGCCAAAGAACTGCCAAGTATCGGGGGGTGGGGTGGGGGACTTGTGTGCGAGAGGGGGAAGGGAGGGCGCTACTGAAAGGGGCTGCTTTGGAATCGTTCTGAAACGGGAAACTAAATCCGTTAAGTGGTGGATCGAAGGAATGTGGCCACTTTCAAAATGCCAGCAGAATTGGAAAGCTTGGTTGAGACTTCACTCCAAACTAGGAGGGGCCAATGGAAGGACTAAATGCCAACACCTGCCGGGAGGGGGGATAACTTTTTTAAATATGGGGAAAAAAATCTCACCTGTTCTCAAAATAAGATGCATTTTACACACACACACACACACACACACACACACACACACACACACACACACAGAGAGAGAGAGAGAGAGAGAGAGAGAGAGAGAGAGAGAGAGAGAGAGAGAGAGAGAGAGAGAGATCATAGCTACTTATAATCTTAATATTTTATTTTTGCTTATCACTCTGTGGGTGCAATCCTAACCTTGGAGTGAGGCCGGCAGAGTTAGGCCAGCAAAGTTTGGCCGGCACAAGGGCCACTGTCAAGCGTGTTTGGACCCCTCTCGGAGTCAGGGGGGACGGCGCACGTTTGTGTGTTGTGACTCAGAGGGTGGTCCGAACGTACTTTCCGGTGTCCCTTGTGCCGGCCAAACTTTGCTGGCTTAACTGTGCTGGCCTCACTCCAGGTTAGGATTGCGCTCTGTGACTTCTCAAATGGATCGCAGCCATGGCCAGCTCTAGGCGTGGCGGGGTCCAATGCGGGACATTCCCATGGGGGGGGACGCCCACCCTCCCCGCAAGGCCCCCAACTCACCAAGAAGAGCGCTGCTTCTAGGAAACCCATCTGAGGTCATTCATAAGCAGGCAGGAGGGTGTGGTCCAAGGGAAAGCTGACCTGCTCGTCTCACTGACCTACAGCCCATAGGGATCCTGGCTGCGGCAACAGGTGATAATGCTCGCTGTGCTGGTGTGGGGGGGGGGCCCAAAGTGCAGGGCCCAGTGTTATGACACTGGCTTAAGGTCGGCCCTGATCTCAGAAGTAGTACAGGTGGTTCTCCGCATCCGCAGGGGATAAGTTCTACGGACCCCCTGCGTACACAGAAACCGCATACGCGGGGAATGTCTGTACTGCCCTACCGCGGCTTCTGGAATCATCTCTTGTGGTGGGCCACGGCCCTCAATAGTTAAAACAGGAAGTTGCTTCTTTTTTGAAGAAAGCCGGCGCCTGTTTATACATACATGTGTATAATAAAAAAAATATAATTCAATCTGGTGGTGGCCTCCGAGAGGCAGGCACGGCAATTTGATTACCGCAACTATAGTTTTTAACGGCTGTCAAAAGAGACAGCGTCATCTATAAACAGCTGCCGGAACACATGCCCTGCTTTCTGGAGTCCCCCGCTTTAAATTACGCGGCGGTGATGAATCTTCGTCTGACACTAATACTTTTTAACTTCGTAAGGACAATTAAAATGAATTGCAGCTAAATGCTCACACCAAAATCCTCATGCCGGAGTAACATGCTTAGTCCATCACCGGGAGAACGGGGTGGGAGGGGGGAGCGAGACAACAGAGGCAACCTGGTTTGGAATGCAGCTTTTTCTGGAAGGGTTTGGAAGTTGGATGGTCGAAGAGGGAGAGGAGACACATTCGCCTCGAAGAGGGGCAATGGAAGGAGCCTGACCGCCTCTTCTAGTAGTGGGCATGGAGGGATGGGCAGAGGTCATCCCCTGTAACTGAGCGTTGAAGGAGACCATGCGACAATGATTTGGTGGGCTCTCCGAACTGACAGCCAACCCTAACCTGGAGTCAGGCTGGCTAAGTTAGGGCAGCACAGTCTGACCTGCACAAGGGCCACCGTACCGTGCATTTGGCCCACTCTCTGAGTCAGGGAGGATGACGCACTTCTGTGTGCTGGCCTCTCTGACTCCAAGAGTGGTCCAAACGTACTTTACGGTGTCCTTTGTGCCGGCCAAACTTTGCTGGCCTAACTGTAATAAATAATAATAACAATAATACTTGTATTTGTATACCGCCTTTCTTAGGTCACTAGATTTCTCTAATGACTGTAACTCAAGGCGGTTTACATAGGCAGACTTTATTCATAAACCCAAAGGGTTTTTACAATTTACGGAAACGTTCGATCTTACAAGAACTGCAACACATACAGATGGATCTTTCTGGATTTAGTCTTCTTTCTGGCCACCCGTTTGTCTTCTGCTGGCTGATAAGCATCTTCCCTGCTCCCACCAGAGAAGCAGCTGACCCGGCACACTCCCCCTCTCACAAGGCAGCTGGAGACAGCTCAGCTGTTACCGGCCTAACACCAGGTTAGGATTGCGCCCTCAATGTGGGCTTACAAGTCACGGGCCGTGTTCATTAGGGCTGAATGGGCAGACCACAATTATCCTGCTGCATCCCGCAGACAGGAGTGCTTTGAGCTGTGCAGAGCCTCCCGGTCGAGGGGGCAGTCTACTTCTAAAGTCAGTTGCCGGGGAAGGCTAATGCCTTCCTGGCGGGCTTCCCAGAGGGAGCCACTGCATGAAAACAGGAATGCCGGGCTAAAGGGGTCCTCTTTGAGAGGAACCCAGGAGGGCTCTTCCGTTCTTCCGTTTAGGGGAGCAGCTCCCAAACCTACCTGGGTCATGACACCACCGCAGCCTCTTCAACCAGGGACCCACCATCTTGAACCTCGCAAGATCCAAGATGGTGACCCCCCCCAAACTGCGAGACTTCGGGTCACCACCCACCAAATGGGTCCCGACCCACAGTCTGAATAACACCGAATTAGTGTAACACACACACACACACACACACACACACACACACACACACACACTTTTTAAAAAAAATTCCAGTGCACCTGTTTGGCTGAGAAATCCTCCACACGCAAAATGAAAATTAAAGGCTTAGATTTCTGCACGCTGTGTTTTTAATCTGGAATTAACCTCCCCAGTGTTTTTGAAAATCGGTTGTGCCACAGCTTGTTTCCTTTTTCCATCTTTTTTTAATCTGGTGTGGATTTTTTTTCACCCCTCTCCTCTTCTTCCAGGAAAAGCTATTTAATACCCATGATTGTGAGAAACATTTGTTCATAATTATCCAGACATACAGTGGAGCGCGGCTGGTACACGAGCAGCATGCAAAAAAAAAAAAAATGTATTTAAGGTCTATCATCCCCAAATGCTGCTAAAAGCTATTAACCAGTACGCGCTAATTGCCGCAGCATTCATATTAATTTTCACTTCAGGCCCGACATTGTGGAATATTTCCCTTGGTACGTTTTAAACAAAGTTTAATTTAAGGAACTGCTTCTATCAACACTTATGAAAATTAACAGCCAAGCAATTAGGACTCATGAATTATCCCTTCCCCCAGCCTCGTTGTTTTTTTTAAAAAAAAACAACAGTTGCTAACAAAGACATTGTTGATTTAAAAAAAATAAATCAAAACTTTATCTTTTGCAAAACAACAGGCTCATGGCCATTGTAGTCACAACAGAACCTTCAGAAACTTCCGAGAGGCAGGAAATCCCGCCCCCCCCACAAGCCCTGCACAAGTGAACAAGGGCACACTGCGCCAGACTGTTGCCGCATCTTAACATAAGAACATAAGAAGAGCCCTGCTGGATCAGGCCAAAGGCCCATCTAGTCCAGCTTCCTGTATCTCACAGCGGCCCACCAGGTGCCCCAGGGAGGCATGAGACAACAAGATGCTTGCATCCTGTTGCCACTCCCTTGCACCCGGTACCAGTAGCCCACCACCTTTGTAAGGAGGTTGCACAATCCATCATTGCCTATAGCCCACGATGGACTTTTCCTCCAGAAATCTGTCCAATCCCCTCTTAAAGGCATCAAGACTAGATGCCATCACCACCTCCTGTGGCAAGGAGTTCCACAGATTAACTACCCGGTGGGTAAAAAAGTACTTCCTTTTATGTGTTTTAACTCTCCCAACCCTCAGTTTTAGTGGATGCCCCCTGGTTCTGGTGTTTCGAGAGAGGGAAAAGAACATCCCTCTATCGACTTTATCCCTTCCATGCATAATTTTGTATGTCTCAATCAGCCCTCAATCTTGCCCAGGGCTGTCCACAGGTACGCCTGAAGCAGCCTCCCAGAACCCCCTTCTCCATCACCATCTGCGGCACCGCATCTCAGCGCGCAATCCTCAGTTGTGCTGGAACAGCGCGGCCAGCCGGACTGCGCCATATCCAGCGCATCTTAGTCAAGCTGGGGCGCCCTTGCCCTTTACATTAGTGCCCTTGCCCCAGGGGAGGCCCTATAGGATTCCTCTGTTCCGCACCTCCTTGCTGGGCACCAAGGCCTGAATTAATTTGGGGAAGGGTTCAAAAGATCCCATCCATGGACCACGTTACTTGTTTAAAGCCAAAAGGGTACGGTCGCAGTGTTCACGGTCTCAGACTTGATCGCCTTCGTCCTTGCCACTGATGCTGTTTTACAGTCTCGGAGCACAATCCTCACCTGGAGTTTGGCGGGCACAGGTAGGCCAGCAAGGTTTGGCTGGCCCAAGGGACACCGTCAGGCGCCTTTGGACCACTCTCGGAGTCAGGGAGGACGGCGCATGTCTGTGTGCTGGTCTCTCTGACTCCGAGAGTGGTCCAAAAATACTTGGCGGTGTCCTTTGTGCTGGCCAGATGTTGCTTTATTTACCTCATATTTACCTCAGAATTTTACCTCAGAAATTTACCTCAGAATGCCAGATACAAGGGAGTGGTGTTTGGACCACTCTCGAAGTCGGGGAGGATGGGGCATGCCTGTGTGCTGGCCTCTCTGACTCCGAGAGTGGTCCAAACATACTTTATGGTGTCTCTTGTGCCGGCCAAACCTTGCTGGCCTACCTGTGCCCGCCTAACTCCAGGTGAGGATGGCACTCTGAATCCATTTTTACGAAAACAGAACCTGGCCAGGAGAGCTCTACAACTGTTAAGGAGCCATCTGCATAATTGTCATACCCCTGCAAGGAAAACACGTGTCAGTTCACAAAGACGCATGTTTGTCATCTTGTTCCCCTTTCCCGAGACACCGCTACGAAAACCTTTCTCCCTTAAATTCACTTAAGAACCTGGCTGATGAGCACTGGTAAAGAAGCTTGCACACAGAACGAGCTGCTTCCCAGAGAAACACAAGTATGATTGTGTCTCCTGGGCTGAGAGATGGAACTTTCTAATAAGGATCTGATTTTTTTTTTAAAGATACAAAGCTTTTTAGTCCTCAGCTAGAAGAGGATTTCGAGAGTCACCCCGGCCTCTGGAGTAAATGCATAATTAAGTAGGGTTTTTTAAAGCATACTTAATTAGGCCCCAAAGCCCCCCCCTTAATAGACTCCCCGATCTCTCCCCAATTAGGCACCACTGTCCCAGGGGACACAAGTGGCTCGGTTAATTATGCAAATAAGGTGTGCATTATTCCCTGGAAAAGAATTATGAATATTTGCTGAAAAGCACATCTCTTAGCATGTTGACGCTCACACGGCACCCTGCAAATCTCGAAAAGACGGGCGCGGGGATCTATAACGTGGACAGGGCCGTCGAAACTTGCTTGGTTCGGCGTCACAAAACCGTGACACTGTCCTCATGACCGGCGTGAGATTTTTTTTTTTTTTTAGAAGTTTACAAAAGGGGGGGGGCAACACAATGCAAATCAAAGCTGGGGTGGGGGAAGTGGAATCACAGAATGACAGCTCAGTTGGGACCTGGCTTGTGACACTCTCTCAGCCACGTGCAGGGGAAGGGGGAAAGCCTTGACCCTCAACCCCCAATTCTTCCACAGAGTCTTTGGCTGAACCGCAAACGTAAAATGCGCGGGGAGGAAGGTGGGGTGGGGGTGGGGGTGGGGGTCGGCCACGCTCACCTTGCCGTCGAACTTCGAGTACTCGTTGAAGGGGTTGTTCAGCTGCAGCGGGCACTGCTCCAGGCGGACCGAGAGGATCGAGGGCTTCACGGCAGGGGGCGGCTTCAGCCGGAAGTTCTTCTTCTCGAACAGAAGGCTGAGCTCCTCCACTGTGGGTTGGAAGGGAGAGAAGGGTTACGGGGCGCACCGACTGCTCTCCCCTGCCCGGCTGAGGGCCAAAAAGGGGTGAACTGTAGGCGACGGGAGAAACAGGAGAAGCGGGCCAAAGTGGGCATAGGGCCAGACAAAGCTGCTTTCCTACTAAGGGCTCAATCCTGAGCCCGCTATCGCCAGCTCATACTGCTATCTCCACGCCTGAGGCAGAGGATGCCCAACTTCCACTGGGGGCGGGCGGGTGGGAGCAATACCACAAGGCAGCGGTGCAACAGCGGATAACCAAAGCCGCGGATACCGGGGCAGGCCTGTACACTGTGTAAGCAACAACACGGGGAGAAGCAAAACGGGAGGGGCAGGTGTGATGTGACGCTGCTACACAAAAGCATGCGCCTGCCCCCTCCCACCTGTGTCCATTCTGAGGGCTTTTCAAAAATCAGGACGGATGACTACAGCGAGAGATCTGTCAGCTTTCCGCCGATTAGCGCTGAAGGGTGTCTCTCCCCCCCCCCGGTAGAGCAGCCACCGAACCTGGGTGGGTTCTGCACCACATCTGCTCCGGGAGCCCGGAGCCCCCAGGCTCCATCAATCACCATCGGCGGGTCGGCATCCAATCTGCCTGCCACCGGCGCTGTCCCCCGCTCTTTATCCGCGCGCCTGGAATGGTGCACGTCTCAAAGATTTACACGCCGCCCCCCTCCAGAGGATTGAAACTGCTGCCGCGGCAGATTGGACGGGGGGGGGCACACTTCTAAAGCTGGCATCGCGGGGAGAGCAGACGTGGGGTGGGGGGAGACGCGTCTCGCCTTCGTTTGTTAAGTGGCGAAATTAAAACTTGTCAAACCGCAACTAAGTTATCGCTTCCGCTTAATTTGGAGGCCGCGGACGCGCCCGGATATTGAGATGGAGGACGTGCAGGTGCGAAGAGATGGAAATACCCAACAGGGCAGTGCGAAAAGACAGGCTAACTTTGGATGATTAAATCCTTTCTTTAACGCCGGTCGCCCGAACCCCACCGCATAGATTCGAGGTGTATGACAGGCTTTGTTCCAGCTGCTCTCTTATTCTGAAAACGCCTCCCCCCCTTTCCCCGCCCAATTCTTTTTTATAATTATGTTCTTGCAGGCCTGTGTGGAGTTATTTCTTGTGCCTTTTTGGAACGCATCAAGCATCCCCCCCCCCAAGTGCCAGTTCGGAATTTCATTGGCTCCAGCATGATCTGCAGTTGTGTTCTGGAGGAACGCTGGGGAGGGGTTGGTTTATTGTCTCCGCCACTGGCATGGCCGCCAAGCGCGTCTCTGGGGCTCCTGGCCACAGATCGCGGCGGCATCTGTTTTGGCCAAGGCTAAACCTCCTGCAACTAGGGGACCGTTTGGCCTGACAACAGAGGCCAGGCAGGAGGCCCAGAAGCTCTCCAGCAGGGCCGCTGAACGGCGCCAAGCTCACTGTCCCACTGCACAGCGCAAAGGCCCAAAGCGGCCATGACACCGGCCCACCGCAAGCTCAGAGAGTCAGGCTAACGCCTAGAAACCAACACTGTGCCAGAAGTTTCTTGTCAGAGAAAATAAACGCGGCTTGAACCTTGAACCAGAGCCAAACTCCGAAAGACAAAGCCCAGAGAACCGTTCAGGCGCTCTGCTTGCTCTGCTTCAGCTTTTCTTTTGCGCTGTGCTGTTTATATTTCAATTCTGTAGATCGCCTGCGGACCAGCCTGCAGACTAGAAGGTGCCTAACAGGAAGCAGGAGTTCCTGCTTCCTGTCAGTCTCTCTGTACTGTGTAGCCTAGTTGCTAGTTGGCGCTTTGGTTACGGAAGATTGTAAAACAAGAAAAACCCGCAAATGCCAAATACAGGGTGGTAGTACTGAGATACAGGTCTCTTGTGGTCTTGTGGGCTCTCTGAGGCACCTGGTAGGCCACTATGAGATACAGGAAGATACAGGACTAGATGGGCTTTTGGCAGGGCACTTCTGATGTTCTTAGGACATCACATTCGATTTACCTCAGAGGTTTACCTCAGAATGCCAGACACAAGGGAGTGGCAACAGGATGCAGGCATCTTGTTGTCTTGTGTGCCCCTTGAGGCATCTGGTGGGCCGCTGTGAGATGGAGGAAGCTGGAGTAGGTGGGCCTTTGGCCTGATCTAGTGGGGCTCTTCTGATGTTCTTATGCCTATAGACTTCCCAGAGGCAATGTTTGGCCACTGTGGGAAACCAGACTAAATAGTTCCACTTGGATTTCACCCGGCAGGGCTATTACCTATTATTCTGTTACCAGTCAAAGCCTGGAAAATCATGGCAAATAAGTTCTTTTTACCTGAATAGGACGTGTTTTTCTCTTTCCACTGCACGTTCTTGCATTTTATCTGATTCTGTCTCTCTTTCCGTAGCCGTTCAAGTCTCTGAGCTTGGAACAAGAAATATGACAACGATAAGTTTGTCAATGAAAGTTTACTATTAAACAAAGACGTAATTAACTACCTTTCAATGAATAAAGATGTTTTATTCGCATGTACAGTGGGGAAGGGGGAAGTCATAAAATTTTAAAAGGTGGCACCCCTGAAAAGCAAATACCAACAAAAACATGAAAATGTTCTTGATTTATAATTGAAATTAGAGGATATAAAACATTAATAGAGATCATAAAGATAGTATTAACATGGAAGAGAATAATAAAATGTGAAAACTTCTGTGATTAATATGACATTTCATTATATAAATCATTAATAACGGTCTTAAAGGAATTTTAATGCACAAATGAACTGAAGTGAATATTACATTACAGGAATAAAATTACTGTTATGAATTACTCTCCCCGTTTCAAAAATTAAAGATAAATGAACTCGGACTAGACTATTAAAGTTTTAAATAAAAAATCCTTTATCTAAAAAAAAATCACGAAAATTATAAAATGTCAACTCCATATAAATTAGCATAGCTTTTTCTTCAGTGTGCCGAAACAGTTTATAGGTAGTAAAAATAAATGATTTGTATCTTCGCAACATTACTCAAATCTTTTTTTTAAGGGAGTATAATTTTTCCCACTTTACTTTTAAAAAAAAATGTATTTCTATAACTCTATGTCCAAAAACAGGGACACGCTCAAACTGGTGAAATATGGACACCTGAGAGGCTGGGAGTTTGTGCCTCTCTCTATATATTTTATCTGTATCTGTACAACTAGGTCAATTTAATAACTGGGAAATCAGTCGTCTCTCAAACAGCAAAATTTACTGGGAAAATTGCTGGAGAATCTGCACAAGAGTCCTCCACTTTTAACAGCGGAAAACAACACAATCTTAACGCACAGCACCTAAAATCAGGATGCTTGGATCTGCCCAGTCTGATGCCCATAAGGGAGACAGAGCAGGGTATACATTTGTAGATACAGGTGTGCCCTGGTATCCACTGATTTGGTATCCACGGTCTCAATTGTCCACGGATACCGTGGTCAACGGCTTTCAAGCTGGCCAATTCTCCAGAAATCAGCACCGACCGCTTTCAGGAAATGACTCAAAGCAATCCGGCCAATCCGGAGGCTTCATACTGCCGGCCAATCACAGGGACCAATGTGGCAAGCCGCTACTCTCTTCTGGGCCTTAAAAGGGCTCTGCCCAGTCTCAGGTTTTCCGTGAGCAGAAAATGCAACCAAACGGAAACCCAGACACCGTTTCAGGGAGATTCAAGGAACCCAACCCGAACCGCAATTATCTTGGTTGTCTTGAATTGCACCCCTACGCAGTTTTATGTCAACCACTTTGCAATTTGGGGTTGGAAAACGGGAAATCGAAGCACTCCAAGTCCCCAACGCTACGCCGTCTCACTCACCGGTGTTTGAGCGCCTCCGGATGCCAAAGTCCCAGCTTGAGGTAATGTCGACGGACTGAGAGTACACGTAGCCCTGAGACTCGCCGTTGCTCGCCTGCGTGTCGCCGCCGCCGCCGTCCCCAGCGGCGGAGGAGGGGTGGAACTTCTCCAGGTCCACGTCGTGGTCGATCAAGACCATTTCGCACATCCCCGTGTCATCGCTGGTCACGTGCGACTGCCGGATGTGAGCCAGGATGATGGTGGGGTTGTCTAAGAACGCCATCCTCTCCCAAGCGCGGCCTCCTTTCCCTACTATCTTCCCCGCTCCATGCTGAGCCGCTGGGCTGGCTGCCTGGAACGCAGAAGGGCGTCACTTGAAAGGAAATCAAAGCATTATGTGGGCAGCTGCTTCCTGGGTACAAATGGGTCATAAAGGTGAGCACCGACTGGCAGGGGACCAACAACAGGGCGTGACCACCCCCTTCACGTTTTTACTCTGGGCACCCCTATGCTTAAAAAGGTAAAGGTTTCCCCATGACCGAATGGTCTAGTCTTGACCGACTGTAGGGGGCAGTGCTCATCTCTGTTTCAAAGCCTGTAGAGCCGGCGTTTTGTCCGAGGACAAGCTCCCGTGGTCATGTGGCCGGCGTGACTATACGCCGTAGCACACAGAACACCGTGACCTTCTCCCCGAAGTGGTCCCTATTTATCTACTTGCATTTAGGTGCTTTCGAACTGCTAGGTTGGCAGGAGCTGGGACAAGCAACGGGAGCTCACTCCGTCGTGCAGTCTTGAACTCCCAACCTTCTGGTCGGAAAGCTCAGCAACAGCGAATTAACCCGCTGAGCCACCACGTCCCTTATGCTTCCCATATGCTTAGCAACTGCTAAACACCTCTTTATTGTCATTATCTAGATGATAGTGGTTTTTTTTTAAGCTCCCTCCAAACAGATCAGGAAAATGTATATGACTCCATTTTCTGGCACAGCAGCTACCACTTTCGAAGAGGCATTCCGTGCATGCAAGAGAAATGGGAATGCCTCTTCTGAGATGACTGCCACCTGCTGTTCATGGCAAGTACTTCCATTAAATACTATTTTGTGAAAAAAAAAAAAAAAAAAAACACCAACGCAACGGTTTCCTAGCTGAGGTGAATTGGGAAACACCCCGAAAAGCCAGCTGTGTCTATCGCCTGGTGTACCTGAAGGCTGTGCAGCAGGATGTCTGGGCAGATTTCACTGCCCAGAGCATCCCTGGTACCAAATCGTCTTGGAAACAGAGCGGCACGGCAGTAGGTACAGTAAGTACAGTCACAGGGGGAAGGCTTTTCACAAACCCTGGTTCCAGCCCGCAGGTCGGGGATTGGAGAGCCCTGCCCTAGACTGCCGCTCTCACCAACACTGCCAGCCTGGGGCCGAAGCTCCCTCGGTGACCCTTCCCCCTGCAATCTTTGCTCTTTACTCCCCCCCCCCAAAGGCCACTGTTCCAAGCGGCGCTGTTTTACACCACCTGCTCTGATCTCCGCCAGACACCGCGGAGAAGCAAGCCCAGAAATCACTGCACAGAAAAAAGGCCGGACACACTCAGCAGTATTTCTTCAACCACCAAGGACTCCTCTGGAGAAGGCAAGCGATCCCCAGGCCCTCGGCACTGCCTAATTAGGCCTGGAAATGGAGGCGCAGGGATTTCGGGGCGCGGGGGTGTCTGCTGAGTCCTTCCCCTGAAACTGGAGCAAGGCACAAGGCCCGGCTCCCCTCCCTTCGTGGAAGGTGCTCTAATTCAGAGAGGGGAGGGGAGGCTGGCGTCCCAGAGCAGAGCCGTTCGCGCTGGCAGATGTTTAATGTCGGCCACGCAGGAATCCCAGGGCCACCGACAGCACACAGGCGCAAGTGGCGCCTCAGCAGTTTTCACAGCTGTAGAGTGCGCCGTGCTGAAAAAAACACACACGTGGTGCTGGCTTGGCCAAGCTGCAGCTCCAAGGAACGTGGGCAAAAAGGTACCAGGCTAGGCCCCGTCTCAGGCACCCGCATCCCTCCACCCTGGTGCGCTTCTGCAAATTATTCAGAAATTATTACTCGTTAACATTCAATCAATCAATCACTAGTATTTATATACCGCTTTTCAACATAAAGTTCACAAAGCGGTTTACAGGCAAATAATAACATTAAAGTTAAATGGCTCCCTGTCCCAAAAGGGCTCACAATCTAAAAGAATGGAGAACACCACCAGCAACAGCCACGAGAAAGACACTGTGCTGGGGTGAAGAGGGACAATTGCTCTCCCCCTGCTAAATATAAGAGGACACCACCTGAAAAAGTGCCTCTTGCCCAGTTAGCAGGGGTTAACTGGTATATGTATAAGTAACATACTTATATGTATAAGTAACATTTTACTTATACATATATTACTATTATTGTAAGTTGCTCTCAGTGGTTGTTTAGGCACACAGTTTTGTGGCGCTCCAGCCAAGAGAGCGGCTGGCCACGGACAAACGTGTCCTCCGGGAACGTTGCCCGATCTTCTTTGAGGGCTGTTGAAGCGATGGAGGTCCCCGTCCGCGTCCACCGTCCCAGAGGAGGGGCAGTGCCGTCGTGACGTCACTCCCGAGCTCCGAGGAGGGCGGCGGCAGCTTTGTGATGTCACTGCCTCCCCCCCCCAACCTGATTCCTTCTCCTGTGGCTCTTGCCTTCTGCCGAGCGGCGGTAAACCTGCTAGCTCGGAGGCTTCCAGCGGCTCAGGAGAAGCTGGGAGCCGGCCAGGATGCTGCTGCTAGCTCAGAGCCTCCAGAAGGAGGAGGGAGGGGTTGGTGGCCACTTTTTGGCTTCTTCGCAAACCCCTCCTGCCCAGTCTGGCTGAGCCACTTCAGGTGAGAAGACAAAAAGTCACTCGGCCGAGCTCGGCTGCCAGAAGGAAGTGCACGAAGAAGTGGCTGCTGGGAGCAAGGCTGAGTGGCTCCTTCCAAAACGCTAAGAGGCAGCGGCCGCCATCTTGGCTACCCTCACCCTCCAGAGTGGTGCCTGGGGCTACCTGCCCCTTGCCCCCCTACTAGCTATGCCACCGGACATGAGCACAATGCAGCCATGCCAAACCATTCCCGCCTGAACCTTCCTCCCCAATAAGTGCACGCAGAACCACTCCTCTCGGCATTGTGCCCGGTACGGGAGAAGCCTGGTAGTGGGGAAAGGAAATGCCCGCCTGTGCCTGCGGCCACCAAGAACTTGGCCTCCACCACGCGACAGCCCGGAGCCCCCCGAAGGCCCCACGAAAGGAGCCCTCCCAACCACACGTTACTGCTGCCCCATCAATGTGTCATATAAACGCCAGCACGTTAATTGTGTATTTATAAGATTGTTAATGGTTAGTTAATTTACCTCCCACGCTATTATTGTACTTGAAAATGATTTAACGTCTGCCGAGGGAGTGCACTACATGCGATGGCAGACGCAAGGCCTCATGGACTTGTTTATGTAGTAAGAAGCAAACCTCCCTGCTCTGAACCCCCCTCCCCCCCCGGAAACAAAAACTTCAAATGGTTTCTCCTGTATGGATGCGAAGCCAGTCCAGACTTCCTTGCGGGGGTCCTTACAAGCCTTCGACTCTCTTTTAGGGACAGGGCAGTCGAGGTGAGAAGAAAACCACACCTGCTGCTGCTTTAATTCTGGATCCAGATCCAGACCATCTCCAATTACCAGCTGCTGGGGAGAGATTGGGGGGGGGGGGGCGGTGGCCATCAACCATCCTAAGAATATGAGAAGAGCCCCTATGCTGGATCAGGCCAAAGGCCCACCCAGTCCAGCTTCCTGCATCTCACAGGGGCCTCAGAGAGCACACGAGACAACAAGATACTCCCTTGCACCTGGCACCCAGAAGTAGCCTACTTCTAACGTAAGGAAGTCGCAACACCCATGAAGGCCTATAGCCCACAATGGACTTTTCCTCCAGAAATCTGTCCAATCCCCAGGCCAGGTGCCATCACCACCTCCTGTGGCAAGGAGTTCCACAGATTCATTACCCGCTGGGTAAAAAAGTATTTCTTTTTATCCATTCTCACTCTCCCAACACTCAATTTTGGTGGATGTCCCCCTGGTTCTGGTGTTATGAGAGAGGGAAAAGAACATCCCTCTACCCACTCTATCGCTCCCATCCATAAATGAGACACATTGCCCAGCACTGAGTTTTGCTTCCATGCAAAGCGGAAAACTAATTATACCGACTGCACGCTTTATTTACGGAGCTGGAGGGGGGCAAAAGGGAGACGAAGGAGAAAACTGCAGAAGTACATGGATATAACCCCCCCCCAACACACACACACACACACACACACACACACACACACACACACACACACACACACAGACCTCCTTGCTATTTAACAAGATTGGAGTGAAACTTCTGCCTGTCAGTAAGGAAACCATCCCTTGGATAAACCTCCATTGATATTTATAAGCAAATAAATATTTGTGTGTGCACTGAAATGGGGGGGGGGGGAAATTGCAGCACTTATAAATTAGGCCAGACAAATCCGTTTCTCGGCTCCCGCCTGCAAAGAGCATTCTATCAATATAGCGAAATGCTAATCTCCTAATTAACAACCTAATTAGGTAATTATGGCTTTGCAGAGGGACGCCTAAATGAAATATGACAACATGGTCACCTCTTTCTATGGCACCTGTGGGCCTTTTCAGCTGTCACCGGGAAGAGTGCAATATCAATTGGAACAGATGACAAAGCGGTGTCATTTTTCATTCCGAGATGGCGCTGAACGGTCCGGGGTGGAGGCAGTTTGCAAAAAGGGAAAAGGATTTTAAAACAACAACAACAACACGGAAGTGTTTCGCCTGATTTAGATTTTTTCCTTTCATTTTTGTGTCCTGAGCTTCTGTAGGGGCAACCACAGCAGCAAATATCTAAAACAACCACAGACAGTCAGAGCCCCGTCAAAAGCTAGTTGTCACAGCCAGCGGCTCTAAAGTGAATTAAGACAGCAAAAAGCCTGTACGTCAAAAGCTTGCTGAGCTACAATGGTTTTGGGGTCGTCCTCTGAACAAAGGAAAAGAGGATCTTCCCGGACAGGGAGTTCCGTGACTGTGGGTGCCACCGCCGAGAAGGCTCTGATGCTCACCTGTGAAATTGAGGACAGAAGTCAAACTTAGGGAAGGGGCAGGTCCGTATGAATTGTGATGGTCCTTAATAAATCTGGCCATAATGGATGATAAGCCTGAGAGTTAATTATGGGCTCTTTGATCTAGGAGAGATTCTGGATAGCCTTTGGCAGCAGAATTCCCCAGTAGGGAATTCTAAACACAAAGGCCTGGGTGAACGCGGCCTGAGATGACCTATATCAGGAGGTGCTGCCAAAACATCGTGGAAGGCAGAATCCACATTTGAAGCACTCCGTCGCACAGGTCAGAGCTGCAAATGCTGAAGGATGACCCCGCACACACAGACACGCACACAGACACAGACACACACACACATGCACACCCCTGCAAATAACCAAGTTGTCTCACGGAAGGGAAAGCTGGAGCAACAAGGTCACGCCGCTGTAAAAGCCAAGCTAATCAACAGTGACCTAAGGCCCCCGCACAGGGAGCTGCCACAAACCCACAAGCCTTGGCCAGAGAGCGCCTTGACAACCTTGTCATGATAAGCTACTTAATTGCAGAGAGGTGCCGTGCTGGGCCTCCCAGGGCTTTGCAACCTCGGGCCAAGGGGTTGGAGCAAAGAGCCCAAGAAGCCCCCAACTGCGGCTGGTTGACGACTCCTGCCTTTGGGGCTCTGAGAGACTAAGGGTGCAATCCTAACCTGGAAATAGGCCGGCACAGTTAGGCTGGCAAGGTTTGACCAGCACAAGCGCCACTGTAAAGCGCGTTTGGACCACTCTCGGAGTCAGGGAGGATGGCGCACGTCAGTGTGCTGGCCTCTCTCTCTCCGAGAGTGGTCCAAACATACTTTATGGTGTCCCTTGTGCTGGCCTAACTCCAGGTTAGGACTGCACTCTAAAAGAAAAACCCCAAAGCAGAGATGGCCCCCCGACACTGCCTGAGTATTGCTCCACATGGAACTAGCGACACCAGAAATGCAGGAAGGGTTTTCACGTTATACACATCTTATGGGCAACACAAACAAAACCACAAGGTTTCCAAACAGCTAGCACAGATCCATGGGGAAACAGAGGAGAAGCAGGCTTCTTAAAAGATAGCTGCTGTGAACGCTATCAGCACTGAAAACGCTGAAGCTGCCGCTGGGTCACTGCCACTCGCCTGCCAGAAATTTCAAATCACCAGTGGTGACCAGATGAAACCGAGGCTGGAATAGAGGAAGCCATGAAGTAGGCTGGTCTCTTGCCAATTAGCATGGCACCAAAGAAACAGCAACCCAGAGGGTCCAAGAAGCCACATCAAGAAGCAATTTCAGGCCGATCAGCGTTCTGAATGAGAAGTGACAAACGGCGCCTGCATGAGGACACAAAACACTCAAAAGAAGCACTGTGGCATTGAGCACTGTCAGTCAAACACAACAGTCGGGTGCAATGCTAGTACACAACCGCACGTACACAAGCCGGGAAGCTGCAGCCAGCTGCACACAGACCCAGGAGGGAACACAAGCAAGTGCAACCCCATGCGACAATTTACACACACACACTGCACCCTACTCCTTATGCCAAAAAAAATGGTTTCCGCATGGGGCTTCATCACATTCGAAACAGTCCTCAGATATGGCAGCCTAACACCTCTTTCCTCCCTCCTTTGCAAAACCAGTGCAGAATTTCCCACGTGGCTTAGGTAGCAGTGTTAAGGCAAGATTTAAATCACCCTAAACAGTTGATGGAAGACAACTAATGAGCGCAATGGGAAGATTTCAGAGGCATTGGATGCCCCCCGTTAAGTGGGTGGAAGGCGGGCAAGAGCAGGCTACTGCATGGCATGTCAGCTTCCCTCTGATTTGGGCCACCATGATAAACAGGAACCTAGGCTGGGCTAGGTCAACCTTCCGGTCCAAACCCAGCAGGGCAACTTCTAACGCTCTTACAGGCCGGTGCCCTTTTGACATTTTTCGTTTTATTTCCTCTGCTCTTCCCCTCCTCCCCTACGCCACACAATCTCCGCACACGTTGACGGCTTGGCAACAACCACATGGCAACCCCTGTAGCCGAGAATCCTGCAGGGCAATTTCTGATGCTCCCGCAGGCAGGTGCCCTTTGAGATCTTCTCAAATGGTATTTCTTTTGCTTTTCCTTCCCCGGTCTCTGCACCTTTCAAAGCGAGCCACCATATGTTGAAGCCTTGGTAAACAACCACCACATTGCCACTGTGTAGCCAATTATTATTATTATTATTATTGCTCTGTTAAGATAAGTTGCCGGGTAGAGGGTGGGCAAGACCAGAGGGTGGGTACTGCATGCCATGTTGGCTTCCCACTGATTGGGACCACCATGGTAAACAAGACCTTGGCTGGGGGTTAGGTCCGCCTTTGGGTCTGAACCCAGCAGGGCAATGTCTAATGCTCGTATAGGAGGGTGCCCTGTGTGTATGTGTAATCAATCAATCATTAGTATCAATAGTGCTTAGATACCGCTTTTTAACACAAAGTGGTTTACAGGCAAATCGTAATAACTTAAAGGGTTCCCTGTCCCAAAGGGCTCACAACCTTAAAAAAATGCAGCAACCAGCAACAGCCACTAGAAAAGACACTGCTCTGACATCAAGAGGGACAGTTATTCTCCCCCTGATAATATCAGAGGAACACCACTTGAAAAAGTGCCTCTTGCCCAGTTAGCAGGGTATACACACGCACATAGGTACCTATACATAATACAATAATAAAAGCAACAATATTTAAAGAATGCACCATCGCACCCACCCACCTTGTGTCTCATGTGCTTTGAATAATAATAATAATAATAATAATAATAATAATAATAATAATAATAATAATATTTTTTAAAAGCACCATCCCACCCACCCTGGAAGGAGGCTAGTCCTCAAGACCAAGCCCCAGAGCAGGGACAGGGGACATACAGCTAGCCAGGCTCCCCAGGAAGGGCGAGTGGGGAGGGGAGCAGCCCACCCTCGCCCCCACTCCAGGCAGCCACAAGGGAAGCCTGCTGGAATCCTGGACAGCGCTGGGTTCCCTGCGAGGGGCGAGGCCTGTGGGCGTGGCCAGGGCGCCATGGAGACGGGACCACTTCAGCCAATGGGGGGGGCGGTGGTGTGTGTGTGGGGGGTCGGCGCCCCACTTACGGGCCTGGCGGGCGCCGTCGCTCCCTTCGCTGGGGGCCGCCGCGTCCTTCCTCCTCCTCCCCGCGAGGAGGGGAGGGGGAGTCAGCCGCTTCCGGGGGGGGCCCCCACAGGAGATGCCTCAGCGGACCCGAGGCTCCAGACGCGCTGACCCGGAAGCGCTGGCTCCCTCCATCCGGAAGCGATCGGAAGCTAGCGCGGCCGCCCCGTCTGCGCACGCGCGGGCGTGGAGGACGCAGGACGGACGCCGCATCCTACGCATGCGCCAGCGAGAACGCCGGACCCAGGTCCTTGTGCCGTTGTGCGCGTGCGCCGCCGAGAGGAAGCGCACTGGGTCCTTGTGTAGCTCTGAGCATGCGCCGGCGAGAGAACGCACGCCGGAGCTTCAGAAAGACCCTGCTGGGTCCTTGTGCTCTCTTTTTTTCCTCCTGCTCCTATGAGGCTATAAGGGGGCGTGGCAAAACAGCAAGTGGTCTTCAGACGTGCGTATGTGAGTTGGACGCCTTTGCTTTCTGTTGTGTATACAGGCATAGGGTTTGCACAGGTTTACTCAGCAGTCATCCCCATTGAGAGGGGGGTTTATATTCCCATGGGATTCCTATGCAAAACTGCCCCTCTGCTTATCTCAAATTTTATTTGGGGAATCGTTATTTCTTAGTTGCGCCTGAGTACTATTAAAAGGATAATCAGTTAAAACACCATTAAAAAGAATATCCAAGTGCAAAATGAGTACTTCAACAACAACAACAACAACAACAACAACAACAATAATACTTGGATTTATATACCGCCTTTCTTAGGTCACCAGATTTCTCTAATGACTATAACTCAAGGCAGTTTACATAGGCAGACTTTATTCAGAAACCCGAAGGTTTTTACAATTTTTACAGAAATGTTCTGTCTTTCAAGAACTACACACATACAGATGGATCTTTCTGGATTTAGTCCTTCTTTCTGGCCACCCGTTTGTCTTCTGGCTGGCTGATAAGCGGCTTCCCTGCTCCCACCAGAGAAGTGGCTGAACTTCGGCACAACTCCCCCTCACACAAGGCAGCCGAAGCTCAGCTGTTAATCAGTCACAATTAACAAAGTCTGCCGCTCACAGAGACTTCCGGCTGTCCCAAACTGGCGACCTTCAGCTCTTATGTTCAGGCAAACGGAGGCATTAACCCTCTCGACTAAATCTTCTGCCCAATATGCAATTCTAACCTGGAGTTAGGCCTGCAAAATTTGGCTGGTGCAAGGGACGCTGTAAAGTATGTTTGGACCACTCTTGCAGAAAGAGAGGCAATACACAGACGTGCACCATCCTCCCTGACTCTGAGAGTGGGCCAAACGTGCTTTATGGTGGCCCTTGTCCAGCCACATATTTAGTGAAGGTGCGTGTGTATGCATGTGTGTGAAGTGTATCTTGGTATTCTCTTGGTATAGGACCTTTTGGAATTTCTTTTTCATATTTAACTATTCCGTACATAAATACTTTAGTTTCCAGTGAAAGAACTTCAGCTGATTCTAATAGAACGTAGGCTGCAAGCTGATATGCCCGTGGAACTCCTTGCCACAAGATGATGCAATAGCACCAGCAGGTTGGCCAGATTGGCGGAGGAAAAGTCCATCACAGGCTATAAGCCATGACGGGTATGTGCAACATCCTGGTTTTAAAAGTAGTCTGTCTCTAAATGCCAGATGCAAGGGGATGGCAACAGCATGCAGGTCCCTTGTTGTCTTGTGTGCTTCCTTTGGCTCACTGACACATGGAGTGCCAACAGTTCTTGATTACAGCCCTTGGGTTGCATTTAAACACACACATTCTCACAACATTTCATTATATGCAATGTCCACTAATCCTTAATTAAGAGTCCTCCCATTCTCTGCACAGCCCTGCGAAGGGGAGTTGCAACTATAAATAAAGGTTGACATGGATAAATTCATAATTAAAAATGCATTAGAAATTACAAGCATAATTTATTTACTAATGTGCATTGGCATAAATTTCCGGTGTAATATTTTTAAATGTAGCATTAATAAATAATGGCAAGCAGAATGTTAAGATGAAATATTTTCATAAATACTTCCAGTCCAATGTGCCACGCTTGCTAGAGGCACCGTAAAAATAAATTTTATCAGAGAGCCATTTTTTAATTTTTTCTAAATGCACATGATCGCGCTTGGAATCACTCAGTCAGAAGAAAAATGTAACCCCAAGGATTGTCAGGTGTGATTTCAGGCTTTCCGGCTCTCTGAGACACTCTGGAGAAGTTTTAATATGTCTTCAGTCCTGACATCCTACAGGCAAACAGATGCATTTTGCTACATAAGGCCGGCTTCTGCTTTCTATAAAGGAAGGTCTTCTGCAGTCCGGGTGGTGGGGTCCCATGGAAATTAATTAATGCAAGCGCTCCTGCTTGCTGGTTGATAGACCTTGGACAGAAGACACGCAAAGATATATCGGTCGATCTCTGGTTGATTTGCAGTAGATCGGATTCCCCAGCAGTTTGAGAAGTTTCTTTAGTAACAGCCCCCAAAATAGGCCAGTTCCAAGTAATTTCCCAGCACAGACGCAGCTGGAATTTTATTTTATAACCTTTATTTTGTAAATGCTTATAATATTACATTATATTTATTGTATTTATTGCATTATTGCTATTATTACAATGAAATTAGTTATTGTTGTTATTATTAACAACAACAATTGCTAGCAATCCCCTCGGGGCAGGGACCTGCCTTCTTCACGCTCATGGAAGGTCAGCCCCACAGGGACTAAAACATGGATCTTTAGGCGGGGTTTACTTTCGAGTAAGCGTGCAGAGCAAGGGAGAGAGGCTGGCCACGGGTGGGGGGGAAGGGGCCTAAAGAGCGAGGCTCGCTTCCAGGCAGGGGTTGCCATGGCAAAAGGACATCCTGGGAGATGCGCTGCTGGGGGAAGAAAGCGGCGCCTTCTCCCGCTAGGCCCACCATCGCCATGGCAACCGGAGCAGGGAGCGGAGGACCGCGTTAGCCCTTTCGACAGGATCACGTGCTCGTTCGAACCCGCCAATGAGAAGTTCCGAAAAGGTAGAGAGCGGGGAGGGGGAAGAAGGCGGAGGGAACAGAAGCCCTTATGCGTTGCTTCCCCCCCCCGACATTTTTCATAGCCCCTCTGTGATTGGCCAAGCCCTCCTGTCGTTCTCCCTGTCCCGTGCCGCGATTGGCCAGACGCTAAGAGCGCGCGGGGCATACGCATTTTCTTGTTTGTTTGGCCGACGAGGCCACGCCCCCACCCCGGAGCTGAGAGAGAGTAGCCGTGAGGGGGGGGGCGTCGGGTGGTTGTGGCCAAACCTCCTTGGTTGTGGCAGCCTTGCTCGCGCTCGCCCGCGCACGGGACTCAGCGTGTTCTCTCTCTTTTCCTCCTCCCCTCGGTCAGACGCGTGAGCCGCGCCTCCCGAAGGGGCGTGGCGGACGCGAAAGGGAGGTCTGAGGCAGGAGTGGGCGGGGCCAGCGGAAGCCGGAAGGGAGATGCTTCGCGGGGGCGGGGCTAATAGAACGAGTGGGCGGGGAAAGAAGGGGCGGGGCATGGAGTGGGAGGAGCCAGAACCACTAAATATTTTAATAATAAATTATTATTATTATTATTATTAATAATAATAATAATTCAAAACTTTTGCTTTTGAAAAAAGGTTTCCAAATAATTTTGCATGGCTAAATACGTATTTTGATTTAAAAAGGGGCGGTGCTAAGTAAGGGGGAGGGGCCAGAATTTTGGGAGCAACTTCCTGCAATAGTCAGTGCAGGTGGTGGTGGTGGTGGAGGAGAACCTGGTTGGGGGAGGGAAAGAGAGAGAAAAAATTGGGGTGTCGGTGGGGAATTGTGGGGTGATTTTCTGGAAATGTGCAAGAAACGTGCATATTTTCTTTGGGGGGGGGTATTTTGTGGGGGATTTTTGGTCCTGGGGGTGGGCAAAGGGAAGAAAAAATTGCCAGGCTTGTTTGGTGGGTTTGCAAAATATTGGTGGGTTTGCAAAAGAGAGGTGGGGGGGGTCTTTGGAAAGGAGGTGCTGGGGGAGGACACTCAGATTTTGGGGGGGGGTGTCTTGTGAACGCCCCCAGAGAAAAGAGGATGGGTTTCTGGAGCTGAAATAACACTTTTCCTCCCCTCTCTGGCAGGCATCCCAAGGCAGCCCGAAATGCACCAGGTGGAGCTTTCTCCCCCGTCAAGTCCTTCCTGGAGAAAAACTGCAGCTGTCCACGGAGGAGAGTCGTGGGAACGCAGAGCTGAGCCAGCAAGGGGTAAGACACTGTAACAGCAGCAGCAATCAAAAAGGAATGCTTTGCTGCAAGAGCCCTCTGCGTTGGGGAGGGGGGGCTGCAAAGGCTTTCACTCAGGCAGCCCCCCCTTGCATGCAAGGAAAAGCACGCTTGGCATTGCAACTCCCAACAGAGCTGCAGCGGTGGGGGTGGGGAGGAGAAGGAAGCCCTCCCAGTCTCTGTGAGCCAGCCTAAGGACTGGGAGGCGGGGGGACTGCAAGTTCCAAGGGGTGTGGCCTGTGCCTGGGGGCGTGGCCAGGCAGCTCCGCTTGCCTCTGCCTGGAGGAAGGAGAGAGGGGAGGGCGGGCAAGGGGGCGTGGCTCCAGCCGGCTCCCACATCCCCCCTCTAGTCCCTTCTCTCCTCCTTCACTGGGTGACACGTCTGCAGGGTGAGTGAGTGGCATTGGCAGTCTGTCAATCCCTCACCAAAGCGGCCATCAAACAACATAAAACACACACAGTCACGGAGCTGCCGAGCTCATAAATTCCAGCTGGCGGAATATTTTCTGCGCATTGCATTTTTGCAAAAAAAAAAAAAAAAACAAGAAAAAAAACCTGAGCGAGCGAGAGCCCTTGCAATTAATTTTTGTTTATTCATTCTTTTTTGGCAAAAGCGAAAAAACCAAACAAGCACCAAAATAAAACTTTTCTTGCCCCCGATCTTATTTTTTTTTTGGTTCTTTTTATTTTTGGGGAAAAAAATAAGCGTCTGCTTTTGAAAATTTTTAAATTTTTCCCTTTGCACAAGTTCAAAGTTTTTTTTTATTATCAATTTTTTGGGGGGCTTGGAGGCTGCGATTTTAACCTCCCGGTTGTCCCCCCCCTTTGCAACAGACATTGGGATCGATTGTTATGACTTCTCTTTTTTTCCAAGGGGGGCCAAAGCAATTATTATTTTTTCCCTCTGGTTGTTCCTTTTTCTGGCTCCACTCTTTCCTGCATCTCTTTTTTTTAATGCTGCACTTCAAGGCTGGGAGGTGCCGGGTTGGGTCCTGGTGATTTTTCCCATCCTCCGCCGTGTCCAACGCTCGGAACTTTTCAGGATTTCAAAGCAAGCTGGTTTTTATTTTTTCTTACGTTTTTATTTTTTACCTTTTTTGCACTGGGACTGATTTTCTGCTGGTGGCGATCGCCGTTCTTTTTTTTTTTCTTCCTAAGAAGAGGCTTTAAACAGAAAAAACAGGGGGAAGAAAACACAGAGACAGACAAGTCAGGAAAAGACCCAAACAAGTCACTTAACTTTGGTGACCGTTCTGTTTTGTTCCATCTGTCTTCCCTTTTTTCCGCAAAGGAAATACTCCAAAGGGTTTCAATGAAGACTGTGCAGAAGACGAGGGAACTCCAGCCACCTTACCCAGGCCGGCCAGCCGAGCGGCAGATATGATGAGGAAAGAAGATTGCGCGGAGGAAAGGCAGTGATTTACGGCTCTGGGAAGGAGAAGAGAGCAAGGAATCCACCACGGAGATCCGGCCAGAGATCCACCGCTGATCTACGCAGATCTAGAGCGTGATTCCTTTTTTTTCCCCCTCTGTTTGTCCGTCTCCTGGAGAGCAGGAACTAAAAGTGACGACAAGACTCCAGAGCTCTCCTTGCCGTTTTTTCCTCCCCTCCAAGCACAAACCCACCTTCTGCTGGGGAAGCTTCTCTCCTCTCTCTCTGTGTGTGTTTTTTTCCTTCCCCCTTTTCTTGTCCTCCCTCCTCCTCCTCCTCCTCCTGCCGCTCTCCTCCTGCTCTCCGCCGCTGCTCCAAAGTGCATTGATTGGGCTGCGGTAGGAGGGATGGATGAACAGACCAGGATGCTGCAGACACTGGCCGGGGTGAACCTGGCGGGCCACCCGGTGCAAGGGGGCATGGCTCTGCCCCCGCCCCACGGGCACGAGGGGGCCGATGGGGACGGCCGCAAGCAAGACATCGGAGACATCCTGCACCAGATCATGACCATCACCGACCAGAGCTTGGACGAAGCGCAGGCAAAGTTGGTGTCTTGGCATTGAACCCTTTCCCTTTCCCCTCCTTGTGTTGTCTCTGCACCCGAGTGGAGTGTGTGTGTGTGTGTGTTTAAAGTGAGAAAGTGTTTACACGCACGTCTCTTTTGGGGGGAGGGTGGCGTTGGGGTCTGGTGCCGTGCCTTCAGTCCACGGAGCCTCGCGGAAATTTAAATGCTGCTTTGCGAAAGCAGCTGAGCCGGAGTTAAGTCTGAGCGATGCCTGCATGTGCCAAGGTTTCTTCCCCCCCCTTTTCTGGGTCCTCCAAATTAGTCTGTGCCCTGATCCGTCTTTCTCCTCTCTCCAAACCCCTGGTCCTCTGTCTCCCCCCCCCCAAAAAAAAATCCAGCCTCTCCTGCTTGATTTAGGGTCGCAGAGTTCAGCCTGGGGAAAGAAGGTCACCATCCGCAGCCTCCTCGGGTCTTAGAGAGGCTCTGCAGATCTCGTTGGGAAGAAGTGCTTGAACAACTTCTCCACGCTTTGCATTCCCCCCCCCCAAGCACTGGAGGTCAGGCAGGCTAGATTGATTGGCAAAGCGGCGGAGGGAACATTTTCTGGGTCAGGCAGGCTGAGTGAGGGTGTGAGAGCGAGAGAAGCACTGTGTTTATCTGAAAGAGCGGATAAATAGGTGGCCGAAAATTCAAAACAAAACTGTGTAGTTGAACTCTGGAAGTCGTCCCCTGTCTCTCCCTCCCTCCCCTCCCGTTTCTCCCTTCATAAATCAGTGATCGTGGAGGAACGCTTTGACGAGCTGTGATTTATGCACCCGAAGAAATGGCAGGAAATATATATATATATATATATTTCCCCAAGGAGGCTCCTGGGTTTAAATAAAGCAACGACCCTACGCACACGTTCACCCCCCCAAAGAAACCCACCACTTGATTCTCTAAAAAGAGTGAGCAGAAGTTCTCTTAGGTGTCCCTTCTTCTGGAGGTTGTGGGGTGGGCTGCCTGACTGCTTGGAGTGAATGGGGCTGGGCCCATTTTGTACCCCTTGTTTTGAAGTCCGCACAGCCTTGCCTTTTTCCCCCCAAAAGGGATTCACATTAGGATCGCCCCTGTGGAGCCCAGTCCTCTCCTCCTACCCCTCAATCCCTGCCATCGCGAGCTCTCATTCCCTGCTACCCTTCTGCGCCAAACGGGGTAAAACGTACAGCGCTTTTGTGCTAAAATGCTTTTTAATCTTTTTTTTTTGTTTGCAGAAAGGCGCCATGGCATCAGTTTTTTTCTAACACCTTTTTTTTGTGTGTGTGTGTCTCTGTGTGTTTCTTTATTTTGCAGAAAGCATGCCCTGAACTGCCACAGAATGAAACCGGCTTTGTTCAGTGTCCTCTGTGAAATCAAAGAGAAAACAGGTAGGAACCCCGCAAGTTAAGCACTTTTTTTTTTTACAAAGCAAGCAAACAAAAAACACACACCCCCTTTTTTTCCTCCCCTTTCTTCCCCCCCTGCAAGAGGTAAACATTACAATATACTTCTCTCAGTGAGCTCTAGCTATGCCTGCCGCAGCCATCTTTGATCAGTGCCTCCTTGTCTGTTTCTGATCTTGTGAGTTGGGAGGTTGTGGGGGGAGCGGGAAACTGTAATCAATCTGGAGGAAATTTTTTGGCAATTCGTAATCCTGGTGCAAAAGACAACAGACAGAAAAACGATGGTGTGTGTTCTGTGTGTCGCTGCTCGGGGTAAATTTTCCCCTCTGGCTGCAGTCGAGGAGAGTAACAGTGAGGACTTGGGCTTTCTCTCCCCCCTTTTTTCCCCCCTGAGCGTCTGCTTCTTAAAGGAGAAATGCAAGAGCAATGAGAAGCCCGTTGTAGCCAGCGTTCCCTTCCAGAGCAGAACTTTCTGCGTTGATCTTGTGGTCGTAGGAAACGGACGGATCTTCAGAAATGTTTCTGGGGAGACCTTTTCTGCTTGTTTGGTTTTTTTGCACCTCTTTATTCCGGAGCGTGTGCGCACGGAGCGTGTGTGTCCGTAGGTCCCTCCAGCAAGGATGTGAAATTGCCCGTCCTGTAAACAGAGTCGAGGTGTCCAGAACCAGCCCCGGTTGCAGATTCGAGGCTAAAAGGGCAGGCAGGGGTCGTGGACAGCGGGGAGCTGGGAAAAATTGCAACTGGGTCGTCGTTCCCCCCCCCCCCCGTGTGGGTGATGTCAACATAGAAAGGCCGGGTGGGAAAACCGCTTAGGATTCAGTGCGCACCGCTTTGGAGTGGGGGGAAAAAAAAGGCGCACCTTCCAGAAATGATCCTTTGAGCTGTAATTAGCCGCGCTTGGCATCTGTGCGCTGATGCTTCAAAGCATCGCCGGCGTCATTCTCTCCCGGCTTGCAAAACTTTTATTCGTACAAGTGTGCGCTGCACCAAGACGGCCCAGTCCGTGCTCTGAGCATTGCTGCAGGGTTAGAGTGGAAATGCTGGACTGTTTAGGAGGGTGTTTTTTTGTGTGTGAAATGCAAAGCCCCTTGCCGGGGGTGGGTGGGTGGGCAGAGTCTGCTTGCACTCATTCCTCAGTAGGAGGCATAAGCCGCACGATTTGTGGTGGAGTAGCGGGTTTAAAAGCACAACGCTGCTGCCTGCATGGCTTGAACTGATTTTGTGATATGATGTGTTAACAAGCGTGCTTGTCCTTTCCGTCGCACTCTGCAGCCCCCCTCAAAACGAGTGGCATTTTTCTAGCGGCGACAATGCGGGTCGTCAACAGTAAACCACCCTTGACCGAACTGGAGCCTGGGGGAGGACAATCTTGGCAACGGCCTGCAACATTTTGTCATTGCCCCACTAAAGACCAGACCTGCCCCCTTTATATTGTAGTCACCCCCGAAAACTGAGCTGTTCCTCCCAGGTAAGAGAGTGACAGGAACCCCCGAAATTCACCCACATTTCACGGGTTGACTGGACAGGTGCGTAAAGTCTGGCTGTCATTGAACTTAGATTCCTTCCTGTCTAGTCTTTTCTGATTTTGGATTTTGCCTCCCGTTGTCCGCTGAGTGTCATGAGATCTTGTGGCTGTCAAGGATAGATTTTTTGTGGTTGGGCCAGTTTTGGTAGCGCGCTGGAAAAGGAGGCTGGTTCTTCCTCCATAAAGGTGTCTCAAACAACTCCTCTCTCTCTCTCTCTCTCTCTCTCTCTCTCTCTCTCTTTTCCACCCCCTCTCAACTTGCTTTGCATTCGGGTTAATTTCTCAACTCCCTCGCTCATCCACCTTCCTAGCTTGTGGCTGCCTTTGATGTCTCGGAGAAAACAGATTTGGGCTAAGCAGGCGTGTGGAGAGCTTTGTGATCTGCTTCTGCGTAGGCAGGAGGCTGAGCCCGGCTGTTTTGAAAAGACAGTGTTGCCCTCCTTGTGTCAAAGGTGAGACGAGGCGGGAGAAAGTCCCTTTCAGGGCTATGAGGAGATCGAGCTTTCCCTTAGAAGCCCTTTCTGTTTTCGGGAGGAAAGGGGAAGCTGGCAAGTGACAAAGCAATGTGCGAGTTTTGGAATGTGTGTGTGTGTGTGTGTGTGTGTGTGTGGTATCTGGTCATTCATTCCCCCCCCCTCCACCAAGAAGATGATTTTTTTTTTTGCAAAATAGCAAAGGAACAATAAAAAGAAAAAACAACAACCAGAGGCTTGTCTGTCTGAGCAGAAGATGCAGCTTCAAGATGCTTTAGAAAGGGTGGGACTGACGTGCCGGAGTGATTGATGGGGCGAAAAAAGGCATCTCCCCTCCAAGCTTTCCCTCCCCTCCCCCCACACAGAGTTTTTACAGGGCGACCCTCATAATGGTTGAGTGTGCATTACCCAGTGCAAAAGCCTGTTTCTATATTTCTTGTGTTGCATTGTCTTCCTCGTGGGGTGGCGGCAAGAGAGTGAACACACACACACACACACACACACACACACACACACACACACACCCTCCAAGATTGTGATCACTGTTATGACCCCATTTCTTGTTTAGTCTGCAGGGGCAAAACCCACACATATTTTTGCTTCGTCTGTTGTTTGCTGAACAGTTCTAAACTTATGGCCGTAAAGACCTGGAGGGTGAGTGGGGGGGGGTGAGTTGAGACCCTCCAGCCAGTGAAGAGCCCTTCTATTCCTCTCCCAAATCAGTCTTCCCCACCCTGCTTTCTGGTGCTGTGTCAGTTGATCTTGTTGATCCTATTGCAACTGGGTCTATGCTAATTTGGGGGGGCATTGTATAAAAAAGAAAAAGTAGAGTAGTGAAAGAGATGCGTCTCCCCCCCTCATGTTTTTTTTTTTCCTCCCACGGAGAAAATAGTTGCAATGACGATCTCTGTATATTTGAAAGAGGGGTGTGTGTGGAAATAAAGAAGCAAGGGTTTGGGGTTTTTTTTTCGGAATAGGAAAGAGGACATTGGAAACTGGAGCCTTAAAGGGCTAGTGTTTGACTTGTCTGGCTGCAGAGCTACTTTCTCAGTGTTGAATGCCTTCCTGTTAGTTTCTGTGGATAGTTCTGGGCAGCCGGATTGGGCTACCAGGCCGTGAAACGTGTGTGTGTGTATGTGTGTGTGTGTGTGTAAAAAACTTTCTCATTTGGAGTGTTGCCTATTCATTGACTGTCGGAGTACTATACATCTCCTTGAAAGTCTCTCCTTGTGTGTGTGTGTGTGTGTGAGAGAGAGAGAGAGAGAGAGAGAGAGAGAGAGAGAGAGAGAGAGAG
>JAJKFI010000378.1:0-10174 GCA_029204185.1 Lerista edwardsae
TCGAATACCCCACCTTCCTTTCCCCAGAACAGGAGATTCTCTGGTAAGAATTCCATTTTCCCCTTATCACCAGAGCCAGGTGGAGCAGTGAAAACATGCGTCTCCTCCGCGTTGTTTTCACTGCCCCGACTGGCTCTAGCAGTGAGGGGGAGGGGCCACTTACACGGCGGGATCAGGTGCCATGACAGTCTTAGCATTTTGCACCCCTCCAGCTATGCCACTGCTTTGGAAAGTGTCTTTTTAAAAAATTCTGTGTGGCTCCAAAGTAAGCAACCCCACTGGAGCAGAGGACATTGGTGTAGTCGGCAGGCTGCTGGGTGGCATCAGAGAAAAGCCGGAGCTGAGGGAATAGAGAGGTACGCTTTGGCTGTGTGTGGCAGGGAGGGCGCAGCAGCCATGGGATTCCCATCCCCACAGGAATGCAAAGAAAACAGAGACAGAAACACGCTGTTCAGAATTCCCAGAGGAACACTGCAGAGGTTCAGTCACTCTAGGGCAGCGTCTCTTTGGAAGGTCTTTCCTATCCCCCCCCCCAAAACCCCTTTCATCTATATTTTGTTGTGACTTAGAGAAATTAGACTTGTACGCAGGCAGAGGGGCTGGAGGCTGCAGCCATTCAAAAGCAGCAGCAGCACCGATGGAGTTTGGTTGGGGGAGGCACCAACTGAGGCGGGCAGTTAACTGGGGAGCCCCTTTCTCCATTTTGGCAGTGGACGCCCAGATGGGTAGCGTGCCCCTGAGGATACTCCGTCTGTGGAGGGAATGCACTGCAGACTCTCGCTGCCAGATCTTGGTACAGTCCCGGCGTGCTCTCCCTTCTCTGCTTCTGTGGACGGAGGCGCAGAGCCTTTCACAGACCCCCGACAGACCAAACATGCCACAGCTTTTCGTGATCGCTCATTAGTTTTCTGCTGGGGAAAGCCTCTCCTGTGATGCGTCTCCTAAAAGGTTGCAGCCTTGTCGCACTTTCCCCACACCCTCCCAAGTCTGGGCCCTAATTACCTCGGGGTCATGTCGGGAGACACAGCCCTGAGTGTCGGAGGGGCAACTACGTCATTGGGGCTTACTCCCAGGCAAGTGCATAAATGATAACAGTTTTTTGTTTATCTCTCATCTGCTCAAGGTAGTAATAAATCAGAGGAAACAAGAAAAAAACAACGAAAAACACAAACTTTCCATTCTCTAGTAGTTCCAGGCAGGATCAGCGTGGTACGTCTGGGAAGCTCCTTCCTCTCATGCAGGCAGGTCAGATGAGAAGACTTGCTGGGAGAGGAGGGGCTCCTAGCTCCCCAATCTGGCCTTGCCTCTTGGCTCAGCAGGTAGCCATTTTCTGGTGCTCTCCCGAGATCTTCCAAAAAAGAAAGAAGACAGGAGACTTCGTTGCATTCAGCGACAATCTTTTTTTTAACAGCCCTTTTCAGGGCTACAGGGGTGGCCTCAGGTCTCTAGCTAGCCAGATACCCCCTAACCGGCACTTGAAGGCCCAGGAACAGCGCAGGCCTTGCGTACAACTTGCATGCATCATTTTTTTGGGTGTGGAGGAACCTCGAGTTCCCGCCTGACCTCCCAGCTCTGCCCGGGCCAGAGAAGGGTCGCCAGAAGCCTCGCAGCCAGCAGAGTCCACGTTTGCCTCACTCAGCTGAAGGGGCGAGAGACACAGCTGGCCTATCAATACCGCTTCGGTCTCCATTACCAGCCTGGGACGGAGACAGCAGCCTTTGTATGCAGTTCCTTACACTATCGCTGCCCAGAAGTGAGCCCAGATTACCTTGGTACCACAGATCTTTGGGGGTGAGTGAGAGGCCAGCATGGCGACCCCACTGGAGCCCCTGATGAGACACAGACCCCCAAAGGAGAGCCTTTGCCCGCGCTTCTGTGGGCCAATATTGAGGCCACGCTTCAGCGCATGGTGACTGCGGCCATGGGCTCTGCCCTGGGGGGTCTCCTACTCACCTCCGCTCTCCACCAACCCCTCAGCCGCCAGATCAGCTTCAAGATACACTGGATCCCAATCAAACAAGCAGCCCTCCAAGGATCTGCCCCATCCTGTTGCTACCCAGGTTTCCCAAGTTACCCCCGGCTCACTCCAAAAGGGCCTGGTCCCACAGTAGAGACAGCCTGGACCAGAAGATTCTGAGGGTCCTTGAGCTACAGAAGGGACAGGAACCACCGGAGCCCAGTAATTCCTCCAAGGTCTGGGGCACAGCGGCGGCTTTTCCTATACAACAGGAACCACCCAAGGGTTTACCTCTACCAGATCCATTCCATCTTTTCATTGAGAAGGAATGGGACAGTCCAGCTAGCAACAAGGAGCCCCCAAAGCCCATTACCAAACTCTACGCCCTGTCTGCCGAGGTCATGCAGTGACTGAAAATGCCAGTAGTGGATGCTCCGATGGTGGGCATCCCCTTCAAGGGTAGCAAGCTCTTTGGTGAGGTGCACAACCCGCTTCTCGTTGAAACCAGGGTGAAGAAGAAAGTCCTTCCCACCAGGGAAAAGAGCTCCAGGCCTCAGCCCAAGCAGTCCACTCGCTATTTTCATGGTGATAGGCCACAGTCATCTTGAGCCTCAGCCTCGTCTTCTTCAACTTCCTTCGGCAGAGGTCCCAAGCCAGCCTGGCAGCAGCGCAAGCCAAGCTTCAAACCTCGTGGTTAACCTGTGCATCAGTTTCCTGCTAAAGCCTCCAAGCCCCACTCCACATGACGCCTAAGGGTCCCCTTGGATCGGCGGCAGACTACAACACTTCGCCGACAGGTAGGACCAGATCACGTTAGACTGGTGGGTCCCAGACACAATGTGGTGGTGGTACACTCTGGAGCTCCGCTCTGTTCCTCGAGACTGGTTCATTCAGGCTTGCAGGCCTCTTTGTGAGATCAAACACCAGCAGACTCTGGATGCAATCCAACATCTGCTTCGCATTGGGGCAATCAATCTGGTCTGGAGAACGAGAGGGGTTCTGGGGTCTACTCTCACGTCTTTCCTGGGCCAAAGAAGTCGGGGGACACGAGCAATCCTCGAAATGGTTGACTCAATGGATGAAGCACAGCAAAGGGAGGACTTTTTAGCATCCTTAGCCTGTGGCTCACACTCAGCTTGTGGAACGAACACGGACTCATCGACGGTGTATACTGAGTAGAGATTGAGATGGATCAAGACTGTTCAAGTATTTGGGGATGGGGAGTCATCGAGGCTCTGAATCGACTGGGGATCTAGGAGCCCCTCCCCTCCCAGCAAGTCTTCCGTCATCCGACTTGCCTGCATGATTCAGAGGAGCTTCCCAGATGCAGCAGGCTGACCCTGCCTGGAACTACTGAGAAGGGGAGTTCACAGGTAAGTGCAAACCTTCCCATTTCAACTGGGCAGCTCCACACCTGCAATTAGGGAAGTCTATAGTAAATATCTATTTCATACTTCACAAAAATACTACCAATCAGTAGAGTTTTATATGAAGAAGAAATGTGCACAAGAAAATAGTATACATGAAATATTTAAAATTATGTAAAAGTATTTTTTTTTAAAATGTATTCTAAGCATGATGTAGCACAGCAAACGGCAGCTTGAGAAGGCTGGCCAGCGTACTGGAACATGCAGGGGCCCCCAATTTGTCCAAGTGAGCCAGTAGTGGTTTGGGTGCTGGACTTTCCAATCCCTGCTCAGCCATGAAGGGGTGACCTTGGGGAATAAATGCCCTGGAGGGGAGGACAGCCCACTCATAGCGGACAATGAGCACATTTGAGAGCTCGGTTCCGTAGTTGGCCCCACTAACCTGAGCACAAGCATTACTCCAGTTGTCCCTCAGACAGCACAGAGGAGTATAGCACTTTTTGTCCCGGCATGATTGACAGCTATTGTACCCAATGGAAACAATGCATTCTGTGCCAATCAGTGCCCATTAGATCAGCCGGGTCTTCAATAGCACTGCTTCATATAGCACCAAAGTGACAAATTCTGGGATGTCCAGGAACCAAGACAGGGGGACCTTAGGCTCCTGCCTGTCACCTGGGCCCCCACCCCTATAGGAGCAGTAGCCCATGTAGGTCTTCCAGTGCCACACCCACTAGACTTTCTTCCTCCCCTAGGCCTCAGAGTAGAGGCAGTGGTTGGCCCTACTCAGCCTCAGGGCCTTCACTTTGCCTCACACGGTTCTGGACCTTCTAGCAAATCTCCACCCCTCGGCCAGCCCTTTCCCGTCCACGGCCCTCTCCTTATATTCCCCTGGTCTTCTTCACTGGTCCCTCCTCCTCTTCTTGGCTCTGCCCACCCTGTCTGATCTGGGTCTTAAGCTTCCTCTCTTGAAGGTGGGAAGGCTTTTGCGGCCACCCACCGTGCTTTGCTGCCCCTGGGTTGCTCCAGCGTGTGCAGGTGTGCTCTGCTCAATTGGCTGGTGGCCCACACCCTCTCCCGCTGAAGCCTTTCCAGTGTCTCCCAGCTTCTACCTGCTCCTGTGCCCACTGGGCAGGCTGCTCGCTGTGTTGAGCAACCTCCTGGTTTTAGAAGTGCCTCCCTCAGAATGCCAAGTGCCAGGATGCAGTGGCGACAGGATGCAGGTAGCTTCTTGTCTTGAGAGCTCCCTGAGGAATCTGGTGGGCCACTGTGGGATATAGGAAGCTTGGTCTGATCCAGCGGGGCTCTTCTGATGTTCTCTGGTCCCGAACATGGGAAATGTATCCCTCATATTATATATTTTATGGCTGTGTAAACCATTCAATGCTATGCAGCCAAAGATGGAAGCAAGCAGCGATATTCACTAGGGAGTTAGGGCTTCTTTCCAAAAAAAAAACTTCTTTGAAAAAGTCAACAGGCATGTGGATGTGGTCGAACTCATGGATATTATATATCAGGATTATCGGGGGGCATTTGAAACAGTCCCTCACCAAAGGCTGCTGAGAAAACTTCACAGTCAGCGAATAAGAGGCAGGCACCTGCCTCCCCTCCACTCCTTAAAGCCAAATGGAGCAGGTTCGCTTCTGGCTCCATTTGCCTTTTGGATGGGTTCGCCTTTCTGAGTGGTCTGTGACGGATCAGAAGAGAGATCTTGGGATGCTAGTGGACAACTCGAAAGTATCGACCCAGTGTGCGGCAGCGGTGAAGAAGGCCAATTCCATGCTTGGGATAATTAAAAAAGGGCTGAGACTAAAACGATCAATATTATTATGCCATTGAACAAATCGATGGTAAGGCCACATCTGGAGAACTGAATACAGTTCTGGTCGCCACATCTGAAAAAGGACGTAGTAGAACTAGAACAAGTGCAGAAGAGAGTGACCAATATGATTACTGGGCTGGGGCACCTCCCTTATTAGGCTATAGTGTTTGGGGCTCTTCAGTCTAGAAAAAAGGTGTCTGTGGGGGCAGGACATGATTGAGATGTACAAATTCATGCATGGGATGGATAGAATAGATAGAGGGAGGTTCTTTTCCCTCTCTCTTAACACCAGAACCAGGGGACATCCACTAAAATTGAGAGTTGGAAGAGTTAGAATAGATAAAAGAAAATACTTTTTTAACCAGGTTAATTTACCTGTGGAACTCCCTGCCTTAGGATGTGGAACTCCCTGCCCCAGACATTTTGACTGGGTGCCTTAAAAAGGGACTAGACAGATTCATGGATGTAAAGTTCAGCGCAGGCTACAGGCCGTGATGGGTATGTGCAACCTCCTGGTTTTGGGTGTAGGCTACCTACATAAGAACTTAAGAAGAGCCCTGCTGGATCAGGCCAAAGGCCCATCTAGTCCGGCTTCCTGTATCTCACAGCGGCCCCACCAGGTGCCCCAGGGAGGCATGAGACAACAAGATGCTTGCATCCTGTGGCCACTCCCTTGCACCCGGTACTCTGAAGTAGCCTACTACTAATGTAAGGAGGTTGCACAACCCATCATTGCCTATAGCCCACGATGGACATTTCTTCCAGAAATCCATCCAAACCCCTCTTAAAGGCATCTAGACCAGATGCCATCACTACCTCCTGTGGCAAAGAGTTCCACAGATAAACTACCCGCTGGGTAAAAAAGGACTTCCTTTTATCTGTTTTAACTCTCCCAACCCTCAGTTTTAACGGATGTCCCCTGGTTCTGGTGTTTTGAGAGAGGGAAAAGAACATCCCTTTATCGACTCTGTCCCTTCCATGCATAATTTTGTATGTCTCAATCATGTCCCCTCTCAGGCGCCTTTTTCCTAGGCTGAAGAGCCCCAAACGCTGCAGTCTTTCTTCATAAGGGAGGTGCCCCAGCCCCATAATCATTTTCGTCACTCTCTTCTGCACCTTTTCCAGCTCCACTATGTCCTTTTTGAGATGCGGCGACCAGAACTGCACACAATATTCCAGGTGCGGCCTTACCATCGATTTGTACAATGGCATGATAATATTGGCTGTTTTATTCTCAACCCCTTTTTTAATTGCCCCACGCATGGAATTGGCCTTCTGAATTGCTGCCGCACACTGGGTCGACACCTTCATTGAATTGTCCACCAGCACCCCAAGATCGCTCTCTTGAGCTGTCACAGACAGCTCAGAACCCATAAGCCTATAGGTGAAGTTTTGGTTTTTTGCATCACTTTACACTTGTCTCTGTTGAAACGCATCTGCCATTTTGCTGCCCATTCCCCCAACTTGGAGAGATCCTTCTGGAGCCGTGCCAGGTGCCGTGCCATACCTCATGCCAGGTGCTACGGAGGGGAAGCAGGATCCAAGTTTCTTGTTGCCTTTTGTGCTCCCTGAGGCATCTGGTGGGCCACTGTGAGACTCAGGAAGCTTGACCAGGTGGGCCTTGGCCTGCTCCAGTTGGGGCTCTCTTATATTCTTATGTTCTTAATGTTTCTAGACCTGCAGCTTATCCTAACTGTACAAAGCGCTTCGCTAACATTGGAAAAGACGACAGTGCCATACTGAAGAAAACACCCGCACAGCGGAAGCGACTGCTAAATTCGGCCTTACATTGTTGGGTAAGAAGATGCTGAGATCCCAGGCAGTGAACAGAAATCAATATTTCTGCCAAGGGGCACCTGCACAGAATGAGAGCGCAGTCCTAAGGTGCGCTGGATTGGTGAAGCCGGCGGGCCTGCGACAAACCCAACGCAGCTTTGGTGCGCTGGAGAGCCTCCCCGGGGCAAGGGCACATTCGTCTCCGGCCACCCCATGGGCTTCCTCGGATCTGCCTAGAAACGAGGAAGCCACGCAGGCCGAATCGGAGCTGCGCGGCCTCCCGGTGAGGCCTAGGATGCGGCCTAATGGCCACATCCTGGCCCAGCCACCTCCCTCCCAGAACCACCCACTTGTAGCGTCGGCCTGAGAGCTCTAGCACAGAATCTATGTGCTAGTGATGTGTGAGGCATGATTGCCCCCTCGTCGGCGCTAATGACCTTGCATCGATGCAATGGGGCACCTTGGATTGCGTGTATTCAGACAATACTGAGCTAGATGACCAAAGATCTGACTCAGTGTTTTGGCAAATTCGTACCTTCGTATCTTCCAAACCTTCACAGAATCCAGCATCTCGAGAAGCCTTGACGTGTATACCAGTTACTGTGCATTCTTGCAGTGTTTAACCCTTTGCCTTTATTTAATGTGGTGAATTATTTTGTTTGTTTAAATGTTGTCAATCCCACCTTTCCCTCTGATTAAATGAAGCATTCAGGGCCTGCTAACCATTTACATTTGTATGGTCCTAGACGACATATGGTGAACAGATCCCATGGTGCAGAGGGCCCTGATACCGTGGAATAGGCTCATGAGCAATGAGTGCACAGAGGGAGTCTGTGAAATTCAGAAACACAACTGAAACCTCTGCAGAGAATCTGCACCAAAAAATGCCAGAGCAAAGGTTAATTACCGGCAGTGAGGCAAAGAGCTGAAGGCACATATCTGAGGCCATTGTGGCTCTGGTTTGCTAGTAGAATAGGGACTGAAACAGCAAACATTACAACAGCTCTTCTAAAACTGAAGGTTGTTTGAAATGTTGGAATTGGATCACTCTGGTGTCTGAAGTGATGCGGCTTGCTGTTTCTGTTTCCCCTGCAGTATGCTTTGCATACTGTGCAGTTTTTTTCCACCCTCCTCCTAAACCCCATAAATGTCCCCAAAACCCTCAGAACAAATTTTCTTGAAATTGTTCTTCACCAACCCCCACCAAGCCCTTCTGGCTTGGATCTCCCCAGAGCCCCTGCCTATCTCCTCCAAGCCCTGCCAACCTTTCCACTTGTCCCATTCCACTTCCCCCCATACTTGCCAATCTCCCCCCCCCACGATACCATTCAGCATACCAGTACCACGCTGTGGCCACTGCCCCTTCCAGGTTCCTACTCTCTACCATTTGAAAAGACACAGAGGGTGGGGGCAAGAGGGGTGGGAACATCCCTACATCCTGGAGCTAGGCCAACACAGGTCCCTTGTGCTGGATCAGGAGTGTTGCAAATGCACCATGAAGTGTGTTTGGACCACTCAGGGAGGATGTGTCGCCCTCCCTGACTCCAAGAGTGGTGCAAATGTGCTTTACAGTGCATTTGCGACACTCCTAAACTGGCACAAGGGACTTGTGCCAGGCTAACTCCAGGTTAGGATTGCGTCCTAACTGACTAATTTAAATTTGGGTTATAAATCAAGTGAAATCCTTTCAGTAGCTGACACCTCTTTTTCCTATTTTAACAT
The DNA here is from genome assembly GCA_029204185.1 of Lerista edwardsae. NCBI lineage: Eukaryota > Metazoa > Chordata > Lepidosauria > Squamata > Scincidae > Lerista > Lerista edwardsae. The sequence goes on from JAJKFI010000378.1 coordinate 8,645, forward strand.
CTTTTTACAACATTTCTAGCAAATTCATAACCAACAGATAAGCCAGGAACAAGCAGACAGTCTGGGACTCTTGGCCTGCGAACTTGCTTCCGACTACATTAAAACATCTGGCAAGACTTTCTTGAAGCAGTTAAATCAGTGTCACTCCTTCACTAAGGATCAGATCAGAGAAATTCAAGCTCTCCTCATCAGTGGAAAAACCTCCTTCGGGTAGGAGCACCTTTTGGTTTTTGGCCTTCTGGACTTTGCAGAAGTGGGATGATGGGACGGCCAGTTGGATTCCCAGAAAAGCAGACCTATTGTTGGATTTGCAAAGGCAAACTATGCTTCCGAATTTCAAAACTGCATCTTGGTGGAAAGACTGTGTTTCACCGTGAAATTATGGTTTCTTTGGGTTAATCCTGTGAGGGCAGAGTCAAGATACAATCAATCCTCTTTATCTGCGACATGTGCACGGGTCAGAATTGTGACTTTCCTCATCATCTGCACCTCTGTCCTCGTTGTCCACTATGTAGAGACGTTCTGATGGCTGTAGGGGCCTGCAGAATGGGTCCTGCGACCAGCACTAACCCCTTTAACATCCTCCAGCCATGTTTAAGGGGTCGATGCTATTCGTAGGTGCCATTCTCACGGTCCCTGCAGCCTCTGGAAGGGCTCTACAGCATTCAGAGATCTTTTGGCACTTCTTGCTGCACTCTGCTGGCTTCCGGAGGGTCTCTGTTGGTTTCTTCTGATGGCAGGTAAGGTACCCCTTGCACGTAACCCCATGGATCCCACAGGGTCAATGGTTTGTTATCTGTGAATTTGCTTTCTGCAAGGAGTTACAGGCAACGCACTAGATGCTCTTCCCTGCAGAGATACAAGATTGTGTGTGAGAAGATCACATTACTCCCATTTTCCTTTCGCTCATGTAGAGAGTTGAAACATTTCCTGACAGTACTTACAGATAAGGAGAGCAAAGAGAATGCAGCAGTCAGGCATGAGTGGGAACTGTCAGGGGAGTCTCTCTTTGTTCAGTGGAGTCATTCCTTGTGAGGTTTTTTCCTGCTTCTGGCTGTTCTATGTGGTCTCGGGCACGTGAGCCACCTGCATGCAGGAGACCACGTGACCTGATTGGACCCTGCCTCACGTGATGCGGGGGCTTCCCAAGCCAAGCTTTGGATTGGCCTCTTCCTCTTCTGAGAACAGTAGTTCCTAGGTAAGGAGCCTGTTCTTTCTTTCCCTCTACGCTCACTTCCAAATTCCATTTGCTTTCTCAGAATAACTGGGCACGAGGCACTTTATCAAGGGCTGTTCCTCTTCTATTTAGCAGGGGGAGAGTAACTGTCCCTCTTCACCCCACCTGCGCAGTGACTTTTCTAGTGGCTGTTGCTGGGAGTGTTCTGCATTTTTTTAGATTGTGTGCCCTTTTTGGACAGGGAGCCATTTAACTTTACTATTATTTTTTTGCCTGTAAACCGCTTTGTGAACTTTGTGTTGAAAAGCGGTGTATAAATATGATGGATTGATAATGCTTGACTTTCTGATGCA
>JAJKFI010000379.1:0-22060 GCA_029204185.1 Lerista edwardsae
CTCGTGGGAACTGCAGCTGGGGAGACCCCCGGCTGGGCCCCACAGAGCGCCTCAGCCTCCATGCAGAGACTCCAAGCCCCCCCCCAATTCCGGCTGAGCAAGCCGGGGATCCCACAGCCTCCACCAGAGTCAGGCTCACCTGGTTCTCCAAGGAGCTGAAGGAGAGCGAGTCAGAGGAAGGTGCTGGGAAGGCCGTCCACACCGTCTGTTTATATACCTCCAGCAGCCCCGTCGATCTGTGCCTGAAGGTCCTCATTAGTCTCCAGCAAATTGGCTCAGCAGCGTCACGCTCAGAATTAGTTTAATCGCCACTGTCAGTTCGTTTGCTTTAATCAAGCTGTGGCCAGCCCCTCACAAGACTGTCTCTGTGTTCCGAAGCTCTGCTCTGCTCTTCTCCTGGGAACGTTCCTCCGGTTTTGATCTGGATCAAAGCAACGAGGCAGCCCTGAAGAAGCCACAGCTACACACAACATTGTGTCAGATCCTGGACTCGGCTTCCGCAGGACCGTCTCTCGGGTCCAAGGGCCTCGGGGCTGCCCTCCCAGGGCCATGTCCTCCCACGCAGAGCCCCGAGAGGACCTCCCCACCACGGCCATGCGACTGCTGTGGGCTTCGTGGAGGTCTCAGGGATTGGCCCTGGCTAAGGGCCCTCAGAAGCGGCACAGTGATGCCAGCCTCCAGCTGCAACGCTCTTTTCGGCATCACGCGTGAAATGAACAGACGCAATTCCTCTCGCACGTCCCTTTTTTTCTGTACATCTCGTTTGTAAGAACAACATCCTTTTCACCAGAAAGCCTGAACCCAGATTCTTCACCAGAGGGACTCCTCTGGATGTTCTGCATGAAATATGATAAGCCAGGAGGGTGTTGACCAGAGGGAGGGTCTTCTTGGTGGTGGCACCTCTGATGTGGAAGCCCCTGCCCAAAGAATCCTGCCTGGTGCCAGCTTGGTCTTCTGGACACCAGTCAAAAACTTTGCTATTTGTCAAGGCCTCAGTGTGATTTATAATTGGTTTCCTTGTCTCTTGGTCGAGATGGTCCTTCTTGTTGGCTATCCTTACAGTTTTGGTTGAGTTGGATCCAAAGATACCTTTCTACCTCTAGAAGGTGATTTCTGGTCATTGAAAATCTGTTGGACAATTCTCACAGGAGGATCTTGCACCAGAAGAAGCAGAAGCAGATCTAAATCCTTGTGAAAAAGCTTCTCCTCAAACCTGTGAAATTTCTTGCACAGGGAGCACCATGAGAATTGCTACAGGATCCACCTATTACGGTTCTGTGTGAACTCTTGGTGTTTTTTTCCCCCCTGGCCCTTCATCCAAACACGTTCGCTCCAGTGCTGGAGAGGAGTTGTGCCCAATTGACAGGGGGAGGTGAGATTGATCCAGTTTGAGTTCTAAAGCCATCCTTCATTGTTTTCACTGTTCACTTTCTTAGGAAAAGAAGCATCGGCTATAAGGCAAGCTTGGTGCAGTGATAGCATGTCAATGGTTGCCTTGTGTAGGGCGACAGATAGAAGCAGGTACAGGCTTGGGGGTTGAGAGGAAATGGAGTGAGCCAAAGTCCTGGTTGACACACAGATGGTTGACACCATCTATGGATGGATAGCTCAGAAGGAAGCAGAGGGGTTCCTGAAAACTACAGGCCAGTCAGCCCCAACGTCTGTTCCGGGCAGAATGGTAGAAAGCCGCATCAAAGATAAAACCCTAAAACACATTGAGGAACAAGCCTTGCTGAAGGAAAATAAGCATGGCTTCTACAAGGGTAAATAGAGCTTCACAAATCTTTTAGAATTCTTTGAAAAGGTCAACAGGCATGTGGATGTGGGTGAACAGGCATGTGGATATCATATATCTGGATCTTCAGAAGGCGTTTGACATGGTCCCTCACCAAAGGCTGCTGAGAAAACTTCACAGTCAAGGAATAAGAGGGCAAGTCCTCTTATGGATTCAGAATTGGTTCAGCAACAGGAAACAAAGAGTGGGGGTCCATGGGCAATTCACACAATGGAGCGAGGTGAAGAGCAGAGTACCCCAAGGATCTGTCCTGGGACTGATGCTTTTCAACTTGTTTGTAAATGACCTGGAGACTGGCATTTGTTGACAGGCTGGCTGGCTGGCTGGCTGGCTTTTTAGACTCTATATTTTACGATCCACGGGGCTTGTTTTAAATTTTAATTATTTTAATGTTGTTTTTAATTATTGTTTTTAATTGTAAATTGTGATTTTATTGTATTTTATTGTTGTAAGCCGCCTTGGGTGCCCACAGGGCAGAAAGACGGGATATAAATTAAATTAGCAACAACAACAATAAGCAGCGAGGTGGCCAAGTTTGTGGATGACACCAAAATTTCCTGGGTGGTGAAAACCAGAACGGATTGTGAGGAGCTCCAGAAGGATCTCTCCAAAATGGGGGGACTGAGCAGCAAAATTTCAAGCATGAACTCCATAGCCAGGTTCCCAGGTAGGTGCCAGAGCAGTCCTGCATGCCAGGTATCCCGGGATAGGTGCGGGTCCTCATCCTCAAGCAGGCCAGGCAGTGGCCTCGCTCTGGCGCCTGGGAGAGGAGCTTCCAGGAATGCCGGCAATTGGCGTCTCCATTTCAGGACAAGCCAGGCACTAGTCTTGGCTACTCACTTTAGATCGACAGAGCAGCTCCCAATGTTCCCACACGGCAGGCATCAGGGGGATGGGAAGGGCAGATGCTCTCCGGGCGCACGACACGGGGTGGGCACAGCACCCGGAAGCTGTGCCTGGCTGGCAGTGGTATTGCTCTCGACACCAGTCTCCCGCTTCCTGTGCTACTCCTGCCAGCAGTAAAATGCCAGCCTAGTCAATCTGGCCATGCAGACAAGACTAATTTGGGCACCCCAAGTCAACGCATCAGCAACCCTTCCTGATGACTTGGCACTTATTAGCCTGCATATCAAAAGAACAAAATAACGACCTCAAGTCCCACAAGGGCCATTTAGCAAGCTTGCCTATTTTATTGAGCTATTAGCTATAGACAGGACGCCTCCATCCTACCTACCTTCTCCACGGCAGTCTTCCTCTCCTCCTCTCTCGGTCTAGCTCAATGATGTGTGTGTGTGTGTGTGTGCGTGCGTGCGCGTGTGGTGTCTCTGTCCTGGCATCGGACACAGGACCTCCTGTCCCTTCTCCTGACGCATGGCCTGAACCCACAAGCAGAGAAGAGCTTCCACTGATGGGAGGGTTGGCCCAGCGGGAGGGTCCCTCGAGATCAAGGACACAAATCCACATGAGGTTGCCCAAGATCGTGCAAGATCTCTCAGGCAGACGTTCCAAATTTTTATCTCACCCTTTCCCCAAAGAGCTCAGGAGTCCCACCACCATTAGCCTCTCAGCTGCTGGACTTTGGCCGCCATCGCCTGAAGGACTCCGGAAGGGCAGAGGACTGTCCAGTTGCCTGAGACCATCTCCCTGCCCCTCTGTGGTCCCTATGGGGCGTGTGGTCCTGAACACCATTTCCTCCCTGCCCTGTGAGCTGTGAGGGAGGCCAGGCTATGGAAGTCCCAAGGCCACCTGGCAAACTCCATGACTGCATAGATAGATCTCCACGCTGGATCTCTCCTCAGGTGTACACCACACCAGCTCACCCCGCAAAGCCTCTCAGCTGGTTGTACATTGCAGCTATTTGCTGACGTTCTCATAGTGTAGCGCAACTCCCGACGTACTGTGGCATTGCACTCAAGAAAGCATTCACTGGTGATCGAACACTGGTGTTGCATTAAAATTTCCTGCTATTGGAAACATTTGTGGAAACATAAAAATTCTTGCTAGTGGAAACAGTGGAGATGACACACTCCCTACAGAGCTTCATCACATGCTAACCTGTTCAAAGGGCCGTCCCAATTTGTGGAACGAAACTTATTTCTGAACCAGTGGGGGCCTATGCAAAGGAAACCATCGTAGCATTTCATCATAGTCAGCTGATGACAGCAGAATCCCTTTTCTCAGAAACCTTTGGGCTTATTAAAGTAATTTTGGATGCGATTGAAGCAGCACATTTTGACGGTGGGTAATTAAGATGACGAGTAGAAAGGGGTGGCTCTCAACCAGCCAGCATGCCACGGACAGAGTATAAAAAGCTCCCGTCTGTCCACGCTCTCTCATCAGCTTCACCTCTCGCCTTCTCCCTCCTCAGAGAACCAGGTAAGCTCAGCTCAGCCACCTTCTCCCTGCGGAAATAGAACCTGACTGACAGCTTCCCCCTCTGCTTAGTAAGGCGGACCTACTCTACTTTCTGAACTATTTTGACAAGCTTTCTGAAGAGAGGATCCAGTTTTGGTCTCCTCTTGTATCTTGGCTTGCATACCCAGAGAGCTAAGCTGTGCTGCAGTCTTCGGCTAGATGAGTGAGCACCCAACCTCCTGCAAGAATCCTAGAGGCTAAGATGGGGGCCAAGGGACCTCCTTAAAGCATTTCACATTGAAGTCTTTAACAGATTAAAGAGATTTTTAAGGGTACAATCATACCTGATAGTTAGGCCCTTTAGCCTGCTTTAGATAGTTAAGCAGAATTTTCAACTCCCATGATCTCATGAGGTAGAAGCAGTAATATTGCCATGTCAAACCAACGCAGATTGTAAAGTTTTATCTTCTATCAGGGAGGAGAGCTGGTTTGACATGCAGATGCTAAGTCATGCCTCAGGCCTTCTGCATGCACAGCAGATGCACTGAGCAATGGTCCACCATCTTACGGAAGAATCAGAACAAAGTGGTTCTTGCGCGGAACGTGGTTTCTGACTCCTTTGTGCTCTTTCAGACTCGCCCCGTCACTCCGCCATGGCCAACTGCGGACCCTCCTGCACCGTCCCCTCCGCTGCGTCCAGCCCCGTGGTCGGCTTCGGGTCAAGAGGCTCTGGAGGCCTGGCTCTTGGGGGCCTTGGCCTTGGCTATGGCGGTCTCGGTTATGGCTACGGCATTGGGGGCCTCGGTCACGGATACGGCATTGGGGGCCTGGCAGAAACCTCCGCCAGCCTGGGCACCCTGGCTGGAGTCATCCCTTCCGCCGTGAATCAGATCCCGGCAGCAGAGGTTGTGATCCAGCCGCCCTCCTCCGTGGTGACCATCCCAGGGCACATCCTCTCCGCCACCTGTGAGCCCACCGCTGTCGGAGGCAACACCCCCTGCGCCGTCGGTGGATCTGGAATTGCCTACAGAAGAGGCCTCTGGTCCCCCAACCTCTTTGGGGGATACCTCGGAGGGAGGCCCAATGTCTGCCTGCCCCCATGCTAAGTTCTCAGGGACTGTCTACACGGAATAAAGCACGACCCAAGGATCTACATTGTAGCTTCCAGGCCTGTTGTTGATCACTCAATCTAAGGCAAAACCAACAGGAGAAAGAAGGTGCTCAATGTCTCTGAAAACCTGGTCAAGATGTTTTTGATGCTTATTTTTTTAACTTTCTTCCTATATTTTTTTTTATTTCTGCTTATGCACTCCTCTTGCAGAGTAAAGGGCAAAGGCAATCAAAGCATTTAATTCGGTCTATGAAATCGCAACTTAGTTGAATGGATAAAACCACTTACAATGGAGTGAAGGGAATGCTCTAAAACTCTAGAGCAGCCATCCTGTTTCCCTTTCTTTTTCCTCCCAAATACCTGTGCGAAGTTTTTTTACTCTCATGTATCCTTTGGCTTAACCCTGCTCCAATAATCTGCTTACTGGAAATGGTTCACTGAACTCCCTTGTTGCTTTCATTCCTAATAAAACATACTCTGCATCCTAATTCTGCTGGTCTTGTTGGTCACTAGAAGTTGACTTTGCCATGCCAATGATATCTGGTGTATGATCCAGTTGTAGCTAACGAGACACATCTAGGACATCCCAACATTGAGGACCTTGAGAGCAGTTCTTGGCACAGCGTAAGTACAGTGGAAAGAAGACTTCAGGGGAACGCTCGGACGTGTGCTTAAAAAGCAATCATAAAACAAAGTTATAATTTTTAAAAAAGGAACTGGAACGGAAGAGTTCTCCAAGCAATGGATTGGGACCCACCAGTTGATTGTGACCAGATTGTTGGTGGGTTATGAACCTGACAAGCTGCTAGCCAATGAGAAAAACGCATAAAGCCCTACGCAAAGTGAAACTGAGCCGCTTGGGAGTGTTTACTCGGGCAAAGGCAGCTGCATCTCAGGGTGCAGCCCTCACCCACTTTCCTGCACTGACATAGCTCTGTGCCAACGGGGCAAGAGCTGCAGCCCGCAGTTGGAAGGGAGCCAGTCAAAGGCCTCCTAGAGGCTAAGGGAATGGGTGTCCCCTGGCCTCGAAGCTGCCTTGCTCTTGTTCTGGAGCGCTGGTCGCGGCTGCGCCCTCAGCCCACGCGGGCGAAGAGGATCGCACCCCACTGGAAGGGTCTCGATCCAACCAACACCAGCCTCCAGAAGCGCTTCCCTCTCTAGGAACTGGCCAGGAAATCGAGCGGCGCTTGCGCATTTACTCCCCAGCAGGCGAGAACGCCTCTGGTCTCCTGGGAGCACCCCCCAGGCCCCCGCCTCAGCAACGGGGAGCTCAACAGGCGCCCCAGAAGGTCGCTCCCCGCCCGCACCCACAGCAGCAGGAAGGGGCCCTGCAGCGGAGGCAGCGCGAGGCTTCTGCAGGCCGGAGGGCGGCCATGCAAAGGCGCGGCAGAGCGCCTGGAGCAGCGCGGAGGCGCCCACAGAGCCGTCGGACTCGGCACATGCTTCGAAAGCGAGCCGCGCAGGCGCCCTGCAAACAGCGCTCCCTTCCCGCGGCAACCAATCAGAGCTGGGCGGCGGGTCGCGCGCGGCTCTCCCTTTAGCGTCTGTTGCCCGGGCCCGCCTCCTTCCGAGCCGAGGCGGGAAATTCCCATCGCCTGATTGGTGCCTCGGCCGTGGGGCGGGGCAAGCTCAGCCCGGCTCCAGCTAGCATGCGCAGTCTCGCGCCTGGCGTCGGAAGCCACGCCTCTGCGCTCGCCCCTTAGCGAGCGAGCGAGCGAGCAGGGCGCCACTCCTGGTGCCACGTGGCTCTGCACTCCCGCCCGCAGTCCCTCGAGCGCTGTAGCCCCAAAAGGCGGCGCGCTGTGGCTTTATGCGGCGTTTAACAAAGCAAAAAACTCCCAGTAGCAAAATGAATCAGAAAGAAAAAAGTCCATTTTCAACCTCACAACAGCAAAACAACCGCACAGCCCCCCCCTTCCAGCATATGTCCTTCCCCTGTTTTCAGTGATGGCTGCCCTACGTGCTTCGCGACCCACCTGAAATAGGCTCACGACCCACCTGACCCAAAGTTTAAGAAACAGTGCAGCATACCACGTAGGGATTGTAAGCCCTTTGGGGATAGACAGATAGATAGCACTATTATATGTAAACTGCTTTGGGAACTACTTTCGTTGAAAGGCAGTTATGTCAATATTCTTATAACAAATCCCATGCATTATGTAGGAATAATAAATATGAGGGGGGCACCTCATTTTGCAGTTGTCACATTTTATGTGTAACTGGGACTATTACTAATAAGGGGCAATCATTATATTCGAAAGAGTCCTTGAGGCTTCAGACCCCTACGGATTTTTCACTGTTCAGGCCGTGGATGACGGGGGCTTTTATCCCCTGGCCCGATGTTCTTCTTCCTGAAGGGGGTATCAGGAATTTTTGGTAACGCTATGCTGGGCTAGACAAAGGTGGTGTCTGGTCTGAATGGGGCAGTTATTCCTCATCCAGCCGTTGTACACGTCTTCTCTTGGCAGAGACAATAGTATTCATTTACGCAGGACTGATTTCCGTCTGACCACTGGTGGGGCCTTGAGGAGTGTGTGGGGGTATTAAAGCATAATGCTAGCCCCCCCATGTGTGGGGCAGGAATTGGCAGCTCAGAATGCATCCTGAAATGAGGCAAGGCTGCCGTGCCACTTCAGTGGTGCTGTAGTGAACGTGGTTGCTGAGCCCTGCAACTCGGATGCACAAAGTCAGCTTCAGTCGCTTTCAGTCGCAGGGCAGTGGTGGCGAACCTTTTGGGTTTGCTGTGTCAAAAATCCCTGACTTGCTGGCATGTCGCTCCCCACCTCCCAACATTTACATATTCATTTAAAAAAAAAAAAACCAGTCCAATTCTGTGGGGGGCTATGCATTCTATAAAGAAGCATCAAATGATTACAAAAAAAATTACAAAACTCAAGTTGTTGTGGGGTGCTGGCAAATGCTGGCACGTCACCTAAAACCTTGTGGTGTGTCACCTGTGGCATGGGTGCCATAGGTTCGCCATCACTGAGCTGGGGGAAGCACCCACAGTCCAGAGCGCCTTGACCCCTTTGGCTTGACCACGATGCAATGGATCACAGCTTTCAGGGTGGTTCCTCCCGTGACTGAGCGGCAGAACATGAACTCTACTGTTTCACTCCGTTTAGCAGGCTGGGGGCTGGGGTGTTGAGTCTGAGTTTTGTGCCCTGCTGCAGGGCCCTGATCTTATTTCAATAAAAAAGGTAAAGGTTCCCCCATGACCGAATGGTCTAGTCGTGACCGACTGCAGGGGGCGGTGCTCATCTCCGTTTCAAAGCCTGTAGAGCTGGCGTTTTTTGTCCGAGGACAAGCTTCCGTGGTCATGTGGCTGGCATGACTCTAGGAACACCGTTCCCTTCCCACCGAAATGGTCCCTATTTATCTACTTGCATTTTAGGTGCTTTTGAACTGCTAAGTTGGCAGGAGCTGGGACAAGCAACGGGAGCTCACTCCGTCACGCAGTCTCGAACTCCCAACCTTCCGGTTGGAAAGCCCAACAACAGCGAATTAACTCGCTGCGCCACCACGTCCCCTTATTTCAATAAGTAACCACTTATTTCAATGAAGTGACCCAATTTAACTCAGGCCTCTCTCTCATGTGCTTCTTGGGGAGGGGGGGGCATGGACAAAGGACCCTTCTGCTATTTTCTTTGGCAAAGGGTAATTATTCTGGCGAGTCGAATTCTTTGGAGCTCTAAGCCGTGTTGAAAATGTAATGCCCCTGCTGGTTTTCCCACAGTGCCTTGCTCCAAACGAAACTCAGGTATACTTCCTGCATGCAGATGGCCCCACCTTCTGGAATACACCCTTAATAATAGACACAGATAAGGTATCTCAGAGGACAGGACCTGCATGGAGCATTGCCTTAATAGTGCATCGATGTACTTCTCATTTCCCTCCTCCAAATGCAACAGGAAGGCTCTGCTAATCATTTCTTGTCTTGCCCCTCCTGCAGATGTGGTGTTCATTTTTCTTCTAAACGCCTCTCTTCCTCCAGGAGAAATTGAGTAAAAATTCTGTAAGAAAAGACGAGGCTTTCTTGGATGTGAATGGGAACGTACGCTTCAAACTGTCCATTTTTATGAGAGACAGACGGGGCCCGATCCTACCCCCTGTGCCAGGATGGCAGCGGCTGTGTCCTGGAGTGGGGGAAGGCAGGTAACTATTCACACGCAGAGGTACGCCTCCAGGTGTGAGAGGTGTCTCCCTGGACTTCTGACAGCTGCTGACAGTCCCAGTCTTTCCGGAGACCTGCCCTGCCCTGCCCTGCCTTCCTGCCATCCTGATCTCTTGCGATCAGGGGACTGGGCGGTGGTGAGGGTGGTCAGGCGCAGGCCTTCCTGTCGGAGTTGCAGGCAGTGCTCCGAGATGCCCACCATCCGAGCACCTTTTGCGGCAGTACAGGCGTTGACTGCTGTTCTGCAGTCAGTGCAGTTGCAAGAGAAGAAGCCGCCGCGGTTGGGCTCACAGCCCCTGGTTCCTGCAATCTGTTCCTGCTCGGTGTCATTTGAGGAAACGTGGTGGGAAATAAACCTACCCTGAAACGTCCCCCCACCCATGGACAGTTTAAATCTACCTGGTTAAAAATGTCTTCATCTCAGAAGATTCTGCACGGCAGTCAAAGCCTCACTGCATTGACTGTGATTTCTTCAAAGATTCTGCATGACTGTGATTGAGAAGCCCAATTCGCACAGGAATGCAATTTATTATGTTTGTCAACGTCCTGCTTCGGCTGCTGCTCCTCACCTGCGTCAGGGGCTGCCCCTGAGGTTCCCTCAACACTTGGCAGTTCTGCCTCTTTGCCGTGGCAGTTGGCAGTTGGCACCTCTTTGCCGTGGCACTCTGCTCTGATCCCCGAAAGCAATTCTAACGCTCACAGATAAAGCAAATCCAGAAGACCAGATCTGTGATGCAGAGTCAGTTTTATTAGGAATGAAAAAACAACAACAACAGTGGAGGATCTCCAGTAAAAGCAGGCTGAGCAGGGCAAAGGACACATGGCAACAAGCAACTCCCACCTTGGTGAAAATATTTTGTGGGTGAGTGAGAGGGGAGAGCTGGCTGGCGTATGTTTCTAGAACATTCATCCCTCCTACCCTCGCCGATAGCCCCTTTGACACTGTTTCCAAATTCAATTGTGTTCACATTTCGTTGGCAGAGTTAAGTGTTGCTCTGACCTTTGCTTTTTACTGGAGGGAGGTCAAAGATCCTTCCATGAGAGAACGAATCAACAGAATAAATAAATGAATCAACAGATAAATGAATCAACAGAATAAAACAAAAGAATAAATAGGCGAGATAAATTCAGGTTGCAGACAGAAGCGTGAAAGGTGTAGCTGGCCTGATTCTCAGGGATGCTGAGCGCCCCCTGCCTCCCGCTGACTTAAGCCGGGTAGACGGTGCTCAGCATAGCTAATCCCAGGCGTGTGTGTTCTGCCGTGGACCTTCTGCGCGTTCATTTTCCTGTGTAGTTAGTCCGTCAGAATTTAGCATGGGGACAAGCAGATACTGCCTTTGCGCCCGAAACGGCGCCCAAGCAGGCCGGATCCAAGATAACCGCCGTAGAGCCCTCTGCCATAGCCGTAGCCGTAGCCCAGGCCCCCGTAGAGGCCTCCACCTACGATCCCGGAGCCACCAACGGCGCAGGGCGTGTTGCCTCCCACGGAGACGGGCTCGCAGCTGGCGGAGAGGATGGGCCCAGGGATGGTCACCACGGCGGGGGGTGGCTGGATGACGACCTCTGATGCTGGGATCTGGCTCACGCAGGAGGGGATGACTCCGGCCAGGGTGCCGAGGGTGCCGGAGGTTTCAGCCAGAGCGCCGCCACCGTATCCGTAACCGAGACCTCCGTAGCCATATCCCAGACCTCCGTAGCCATATCCCAGACCTCCGTAGCCCCATCCAAGACCTCGGTAGCCGGTTGATCCCAGTCCAACGACTGGGGTGGAAGCGCAGGATGGGACGGTGCAGGATGGTCCGCAGGTGGCCATGTCTGAGCGAGGGGGCGAGTCTGAAAGAGGGAGGGGAGGAGGGAGGAGAAGGAGGAGGGAGCAGAACACAAGTGAGATGCTTAGGGAGCTGCAAGGCACAAACAAGATGCATTGGCAAGTCAAGGCCGCTCTTCCAACAAGATGGCGCATACTGACGACGTTGAGCCACCTCAGTGGTTGAGACCACACCATATGGAGGACGTTAGGAAAGGACTGTATGCAAGGCCTGCTGCCCAGAGATTGTGAGCAGTTGTAAGGAAGGGCATTTTCCACCCTGAAACTTCTATTTAAGGCAGGGGTCAGGGAACTTTTTTACCTTTTACCCCAAAATATATTTAGATACACCAACGTTACCCCCGCCCCACCCCCTGCCAGAACAAAAGAAAAAAGAAATTACATATTGGAACCCATTGCTTTTTATTTGATAAATTAATGAGCTTAATTAATGCTGTGTACATATGAAGTTGTAAAAGGTGGAGCAAAACAAACAAAACAAAACGGAGCCAGCCAGCCAGCGACAGAACCGGAACGGGGGTAATGGATGGTCGCGCTGCCAAGACACAGCCGGGCATGCATGCCCGGCTGTGTCTCGGCAGCGTGACCGTCCATTACCCCCAGGAATTTCATTTTTACCCCATTTGGGGTAATTTACCCCTGTTCCCAGACCACTGATTTAAGGTCTGCCGGGGAAACAAGGGACATCTCTTTTCAGCTTGAGGGGGAACTGGGGCAACAGATGGGTGGAAGAGTCAACCTTGCTTTGCATGGATGAGATCCCAGGTGGGATCAGTGGCAGCATCTCAAGGTGACGTTGGGAAAGACCTGGAGAGCCACTGCTGGGGGGGGGGGGCTTGAGAGTACCAAGTTAATAGGGCCCAACGGACGGAATCTGTCTCAGGGCAGCTTCCCATCTCCTGCTCTGTAGTTTAGCTCCTTTGTCAACCTATTTTCACCACAAAAGCACACTGGTCGCTTCAACAGCCATTGTTTCTACCGAGCCGTTGTTTGTGTGGAGCGATGGGTGTTCAGTTAGAGAGCTCCAGCCCCTCCTCACAAATCAGCAGATTTCAGCAGGAGAAAGAATGAGCAGGCTACCAGTTCAAAGAGTTCAGTCTTCTCAGCATGGAAGAGAATTTAAGGATGAGAGAGTAACTGTTTAAGTTCTCAGCACCTGCCTAGACTAGTACTGGGGGTCTGAAAGAGCCAGATCTGGTGGCGGGAACCCCCCACTGGGATTCTGCAGGATCGTCTCCCCATAGTCCACGATGCTGACTGGGTATAAGTCCGCATCGCTATGAGGCTCCCAGTCAAATCACCCACTTCTATAGGTAGAAAAACGGCCTTAACAAAGCCACACTTACCCGATTCTCCGAAGTGAGAAGGCGAGAGGTGAAGCTGATGGGAGACTGAGGAGGGAACGGGAGCTTTTATACTCTGGCCGTGGCATCCTGGGCGGGTTGAGAGCTACCCCTTTTACTCGAGATCTTAATCAGCCACCGTCAAAATCTGCTGGTTTCATCACATCCAAAATTAACTTTAATAACTCGAAGCAAGTAATTTCTGCTGGCATTAGCTCAACACGATGAAGACACTTCCTGCTTTTTGTCGTCCCCTCCCCATTCTCGGCACTTCACTGAGAACAGCGACATTTTGCTCCCTAAAATTTTAAGGATGCTGATAAGATGGGGGGTGTTTACGAAGGACATTGATCAGTTTGAGCTTAGAGGAAGGTAATTATGGTGGAAAATGGCCTGAAAAATCCTCTTTGCAGAATGGTTAAAAAAGCTTGGTATGTTTATCCTGGAGAAGGGAAGACTAAGAGGAGATAAGAGGCTCTTCAAGTATCTGAAGGACTGTGATGCAGAACAAGGAGAGAATTTGCTGTCTGTTGCTCTGAGGACCAATAGATTGAAATTATTGGAAAGTAGGTTAAACCGCTGAGCTAAGCTTGCAGACCAGAAGGTTGGTAGTTCAAGACCACGTGACAGAGTGAGCTCCCGTCGCTTGTCCCAGCTCCTGCCAAACTAGCAGTTCAAAAGCACCTAAAAATGTGAGTAGATAAATATGTACCACTTCGGTGGGAAGGTAACGGCATTCCGTATGCCTTGGTGTATAGTCATGCCAGCCACATGACCACAGAAGCTTGTCCTTGGGCAAAACACCAGCTCTACAGGCATTGAAACGGAGATGAGCACTGCCCTCTACGGTCGGTTCCGACTAGGCCATTCGGTCATGGGGAAACCTTTACCTTTAGAGTTAGGTGAGACGTGAAGAAGATGGCTTTTCAGTACAAATATAGTACATATACTGTATATAGTAAAAAGGGACGTGGTGGCGCAGCAAGTTAATCCGCTGTTGCTGGGCTTTCGACCACAAGGTTGGGAGTTTGAGACCGCGTGACCGAGTGAGCTCCCATTGCTTGTCCCAGCTCCTGCCAACCTAGCAGTTCAAAAGCACCTAAAATGCAAGTAGATAAATAGGGACCACTTCGGTGGGAAGGTAACGGCGTTCCGTGCGCTACGGCGTAGAGTCATGCTGGCCACATGATCGGACAAAAACGCCGGCTCTACAGGATTTGAAACGGAGATGAGCACCGCCCCCTATGGTCGGACACGACTAGACCATTCGGTCGTGGGGAAACCTTTACCTTACAGTCTATAGTGGTGGGGTCTGTTTCCTTAGAAATTTTAAAGCAAAATCTGAATGGCCGTCTGTCAGGCATACTGTAACAGTTGCTGGCAGGGAGCAGGAAGGTACGTTGGAGGTCATCTAGTCCAACTCTAACATTCTATAACTGTTTTTTTTTTGTCCAGCTACGCACATTCTGTTCAGGATAAGGGGTTTACGACACAGTGCAATGGGCATGTCCCATCTCCAGTGGTGGATCTAGGGGGGGACAGGGGGGGCAAGAGCCCTGGGTGCCATCTTGGGGCCATCTAGGGGGGCGCCAGTGGCCCCCCGCAACATTGTGCGGGTAGACCTCGGCTCCAGAGCCCAGGTCTACCCTTTGGGACCAGCCACGAGTAGACCTGTGCTCCCTCGAAGGGAGCCCAGGTCTACCCGTGGCCGTTTCTAATGGATAGACCTGGGCTTCCTCGAGGGGAGCTCAGGTCTACCTGTGGTTGTTTCTAATGGGTAGACCTGGGCTCCCTCCAGGGGAACTCAGGTCTACCCGGGGCTGCTTCTGGTGGGTAGACCTGGGCTCCCATGGGGGCGCACTTCTATTGGGTGCCCCGGGCGCCATTTTGACTAGGTCCGCCCCTGCCCATCTCTGCCCACCTCTCCGCCCATGGTGCTATCCAGCTACACCCCCACCCATCTCCGGTACACCCTTGGCATGGCCCTGCAGCAGCAGAACTAGGCCAGTGCTCAGCCGGAGCGACTTGCAGGCATTGCGATGTTCATGCGCTGAGCTGCGCTGCTGCTTGCGCCGGCCCAGCCACCGATTACGCAGCACCGATTAATGCCTTACTGTGTGGTTGTGACAGTGTCGGTCCAGCACAAGAGCACCGCGCCGGTACAACACCAGGTTAGGACTGAACCCCGATTCTGATAATAGAAAAATGCAGTTTCTTAAGAAAATATTTTCATAAGGAAATGCGAATGTGGCCAGACGTGAACTGAACTGCGGCGTGAAAAGTGTCCCTGTTTGGCTTGGAGCTGGCATTTGATTGGCGTAATATATCAAGAGATCCTCAGGGGCATTAATCCAACCAGCACTTTAAAACTAGCAGGGGATATTTAATGGGGCCCTGAATCCTTGAAATAAACAATTAGCTGAAAAAACATATATAATACTTAGCACAGAGATCACGAAGTCAGCAGCGCTTAATTGGGAAGCATTACAAGCGACCTGTGGCAGGGAGCTGGCCCCGATCCATGCCACTTCCTGGTAGGTGTTGATGGTTTGCATTCCCGACGGAGGACTTGCCAGCTCTGAAACTGTTGACGAGATCAGAACGAATGCACAAACAAGCCAACAAATCATGAGTGTTTTGACAGAGATAGATGTGTTCTGAAATCAAATTCCGACCTCTGACCAGGGTCATTATAGCCTTAATAACTATATCTTGCCTTGTTATTTTTTGCCTCTAATGAAAATGGGTATGCACGTCTTTCATAACGTTGTGATTCATCATCTATTTTTACCTAACATTTTGGCAAGTTTCCCATTGCCTAATGAACATGAAATGCTTTTTTTCTACAGAGCTATTGCCTGATATTGTGTTCTTTTTCCGAAATCAGTTTATGTCTAACATGCACATTACAGCATGTAGAGATTTCTTCTCTGTGGGAAATCAATAAAAGGGCATTGGGTGTGTGTGTGAAATAAGGAAGTGTATGAGAAGAACAGTGATAAAGGACTCCATAAATTTCTGCTTTGGGCCCACATAAATCATCCTAAATGTTTGAGAAGACCCTTGGAGACCTGAGACTTCAGACAGCTGCTGGCAAGTTGGGAAGAAGCAAGACTTGTTTGGATGGCATAACCATCGGATGCCTCTCAACTCAGGAGGAATTGCGTATGGCTTTGAAGGATGGACCATCGAGCAGTGGTGGAGAACATGGCTGGGATACGAGAAGGGAGGGGTTCTCCAGGTTCATCTTGAAAGAGATCTTCCCCAGCTTTGCTTCTGGAAATCCCTATTTTTGGAAGAAAAGCTGAAAAGTGCCTGCCTGAAGCCTTGCAGAACACTTTTCAGCGAAAGCAGCCAGTGTTGGCCAAGGGGAACCAGAAGCCGTAAAGAGCTAAAACTTCTAAAGTTTTCTAGAACGGCTGCCGTCAAAGTAGGGCAGGGCTTTCCAACCTCTTTTGTTGAGTTGTAGCAAGTCTGCATGGGCAGCTGGGCTGAGGAGTGGGCAGCTCACCTGACGCTGGGGTTCTGCTCGACGCCTAATCACCCCAATCTCAAAAACCTTTAAAAAAATCTTTAAAATTTTAAAGTGAACTGTGGTCTGAAAGGAAGGAAGTGGAGGAATGGCAGGAAGTGTGGTCTGGAGGTTGAGCTGTTGCCTTTGCCTGAAGATGCTAAGCAGGATCAGCCTCGGATCGGCCTTGGATGGGAGACCGGAAGTCACTGACGGAGCTTGTGGAGGAATGGGAGGAGTGTGGAGGAGTCGGCTGACAAAAGAACTGGCCAAGGTGTGATCTGTGGTGGACTGTGAAGGCTCAGAAGGTGCAAGAGTGCAGCCAGGATCATGACCACACATTGAAAGGGAAACAGCTGAAGAATGTTTCTGTGTTTCTTCAGCTGAAGAATGGGTTCTGTGAATGGTACATAGAACAATAATTGTAAAAAGCCCAATTGAAAAATGGGTTTTAGGAACAGCCTGCCCAGGTAAACCGCCTTGAGTCCAGTGAAATCTGGAGAAAGGCGGTATAAAAATACATTAAATAAACAAACAAACAAACAAACAAACAAACAAATAATGATAATAATAATAATAAAATAATAATAAAAAGGCCCACACACGTGTCTAGGACACTGAAGTGAAACCGGATCTTTGGCGCTAGATTCTACTCAGGAAACGCCACTCCGACCACTCCCACGGAATGCCAGATCTCGCCTTTGTCTCATCCGAGATCAGTGGTGTCATTCAAATGATTTAGGAACAGGAACTCACTTTTGATTGGCACTTGTCGGGAACCCGGAACCAGCCACGGAGCCCGTTAGGATCCGGAACGCCCGTTCTGGTCCGGTCCCCCTGAATGACAGCACTGTCCGAGATGCACCAGCGTGAGGAAGGAACAGGGATTTAGTTCTGGCATTTTTGTGTTCTAAATAGGTGTCTGGTGAAATGGCTTTTTAAAAGATTGGGCATTAAGCAAAAAAAAAAAAATCACCCCAGTCCGTGCCTCCTTTGAAGGGACCAGCACTGGCGTGGCCACCTCGTGCCCACTGAGACCCACTTCCTGGGGCCAGCTGAAGCAGGGGCTGCGGGCGGCTGATGGAGAGGGACACCCACCTCTGCCCACCCACCTGCCTTCGCTGCCGTCCTCCTGCCACACCCTCAACTGGAAGGAAGAGGAGGGGAGGGGAGTGCTGAGCTGGAGCGCTGCAGAGGCGCAGAGGGGGACCCATCACCAGAGGCAGATCTAAGGGAGGGCAAAGCTCTAAGTGTTGCAAGGAGCCTTACCCTGTCATGTACATCCCTCCTCTCCCTTGCTGCTGTAGCCAATAAGCAACGCCAAGATGTTGCTGTTCCCTGTGAGGATTGGCTAAAACGGTGCAGGAGAGGAGTGAGTTCCACTGCAAGGTGAGGCTTCTTGCAAAACTTACAGATTTGCCCTCCCTTAGATCTGCCTCTGCCCATCACTGGGGAGGGGGCAACGTTTGTCCTGCTGTCTCTCGGGCAGCCGGGGGTCCTGAGCCAGCCCTGCCAGTTGCCAAACTGCAACAGAGCTCCAGTGGTCCTCGTTCCACGGGAAAAGCAGCGGAGTGGATTCCTGCTTCTGACAAGCGCAGGCAGTGGCTGTAATTTCCCGGCACGTCCTTCAGGGTCTGTCCCTTCCGAAGCCACCTGCTCCTCCTCGCCTGAGAAAAGCTCCTGGCCATGAAGTGGCCTCCACAGCTGCATTCCAGCAGATAAAGATCCCGTCTTCCGAGTGTCGGCTGATAATGGTTTACTTGTTTGTGCTTTCCCCCCCCTTCCTTTTCTGTAAAGTCATCAGGAAGGGCGGCTGACATTATGCTGGATCTGTGCCGAGGGCAGGACTGGTTTCTGGCGAATGTAATTAAGACTTTTCTCTCGCTTAATCTGTGCTCCGATCTTAAGAAATGAGCTTGAGAGCAGCAAGGAACCTGAACAGCAAATGTTTTATGCTGTCTGACTTCAAGGCACACTGAGCACAAAGTCTTTGAGACTCAGATCCGGAGATAAGCAAGCAGGCAAGGTATGCAAAGATCTGTAGGTGTTACAAACATTCATGCACTCTCTCTCTCTCTCTCTCTCTCTCTCTCTCTCTCTCTCTCTCTCTCAAAGCTCCTCTTTAAGAATGAGGGCTGGATTCCTCATTAGAGATACGCAAAAGCCCATCTCCCTATCCTCAGAACACCCCCCCCCTCTGCAAGCTTGGTTCCACTTTGCAAAACAGTTGGGCTCTTATGCAAACCAATTTATTTATGTAGGGATGTATATGGTTCCTTTCTGTCCAAAGGGGCACTCCTAGAATCATAGAGTTTGATTAGAGGAACGTACAAGCTCATCTAGTCCAGCCCCCTGCCTGGAGCAGGAAATCCCCCTAGAGCATCTCCAGCAGGTGCCTGTCGAGCCTCTGCTTGAAGGTCTCCAGTGAGGGAGAATCCCCCACCTCCCTCCAGTGGCAATCTGTTCCACTGCCAAACCGCCCTAATCATCAAGAAATTCTTCCTGATGTCCAACCGGACTCTTCTCTCTTGCAGTTTGTACCCCTTGGACCAGGTTCTACTGTCAAAGGAAGACGGGAAGAGATTTGACACCTCGAGGGAGCTCAGGGGAGGGCAGGGAGGCCACCATCAGCAGAGTTACGGGTTACGGAAGATATGGCGGTGGGGGCAGGGCCGGACAGTACAGGAGAAGGAGGGTCAGTCGTAGACAGACTGTCCCTCTTTCTGGCCCTTCCCTCATCCCTCTGACCCCTGGTTCTTCTGGCAACAGTCCCCTGAGTCTGAAGCTGCTGCTTCTGAATGCCAGGTCGGTGAATAATAAGACCTCTCTTATCCATGATTTAATCTTGGAGGAGAAAGCCGACCTGGTATGTATCACGGAGACCTGGTTGGATGAGCTGGGAGGGGTTAATCTTTCCCAGATTTGTCCGCCGGGTTTCCGGGTACTTCAGCAGCCACGACTACAGGGGCAGGGAGGTGGGGTTGCGATGGTCTATCGGGATTCCATCCGTCTCACCAGATACCCTGTTCAGCAGTCTACCAGGTTTGAGTGCCTTCGCGTTGTGTTGGAGGGGCGAGACAGAACAGGGATTCTGTTGGTGTACCGCCCGCCTTGCTGCCCAGCAGTCTCCCTGCCTGAGCTGACGGAGCTGGTCTCGAGCGTGGTGTTGGAGTCCCCCCGCCTTTTGGTGTTGGGGGACTTTAATGTCCATGCCGAGGCCCCGGAAACACCTGCGGCTCAGGATTTCATGGCCTCCATGGCAACCATGGGGCTGTCTCAAAGAATATCTGCCCCGACGCATGAGGCGGGACACACGCTGGACCTGGTATTTACTGCGGGGCAGGTTGATGGTGATCTGGAGGTGGAGGAGATTAAGATCACTCCTTTGTCATGGACAGATCACTGTCTGGTGGGATTTAGGCTCGTTGCGGCTTCTCACCTCTGCAATGGCGGGGGATCACATTTTATGATCCGCCCTCGGAGGCTGATGGATCCAGACGGATTCCTGAGGGCTCTGGGGGATTTTCCTGTTGCCAGAGTTGGAGACCCACCCGGTGCCCTGGTTGACCTCTGGAATACGGAGATGGCCAGGGCCCTGGATGAGATCGCTCCTGAGCGTCCTTTGCCCAGTCGCAGAATCGGAGCGGCTCCTTGGTTTTCTGAGGAGCTGCGAACGATGAAGCGGCAGAGCAGACGACTAGAGCGTCGGTGGCGAAAGACTCGTGCCGAATCTGACCGGACACGGGCTAGGGCCCAATTAAAAGCTTATTCCAGAGCAGTGGTGGCAGCTAAGAGGGCACACCTCTCTGCCACCATTGCATCTGCAGAGAACCGTCCGGCTGAGCTCTTCCGTGTGGTCCGTAGCCTTTTACATCTTGCCCCCCTTACTGGTGGGGAGGAGCACACGGAGGCTCGCTGTGACGAGTTCGCTAAACACTTTGCAGACAAGGTCGATCAGATCCGGCATGACTTGGACGCCGCTGTGGGCATATCTAGTGATGTCCCTGGGGAACCTGTCTATCCTCCAATTTGGGATTCTTTTCAGCTTGTAGAGCCTGAGGATGTGGACAGGATTCTCTGGAGTGTGAGACCTGCTGCTTGCCCGCTCGACCCTTGCCCGGCGTGGCTAATTAGAGCTGCCCGGGGAGGGCTGGCCGAGTGGACGGGGAGGGTGGTGAATTCATCTCTGAGGGAGGGGGTGCTCCCGCCTGCTTTGAAGCAGGCGATGGTTCGCCCCCTCCTGAAGAAGCCCTCCCTGGATCCCACAAATTTAAACAACTTTCGGCCAGTCTCCAATATCCCATTTCTGGGTAAGGTGATTGAGCGGGTGGTGGCGTCCCAGCTCCAGAGGGTTCTGGAGGAAACGGATTATCTGGACCCATTCCAATCTGGCTTCAGGCCGGGGTTCGGGACGGAGACTGCCTTGGTCGCCTTGGTGGATGACCTGCGCCGGGGGATGGACGGGGGAAGTGCGACCCTGTTAGTCCTGCTGGACCTCTCGGCGGCTTTCGACACCATCGACCATGGTGTCCTTCTGGGTCGGCTGGCCGGGTTGGGGCTTGGAGGCACTGTTTTGAAGTGGTTCCGCTCCTTCCTGGCTGACAGATCCCAGAAGGTGGTGCTGGGGGATGCTTGTTCGGCACCCCGACCTCTCAGGTTTGGGGTGCCGCAAGGTTCCATCTTATCCCCCATGCTGTTTAACATCTACATGAAACCGCTGGGAGAGGTCATCCGGGGGTTTGGAGTGGGGTGCCATCAATATGCTGATGACACCCAACTTTATCTCTCCTTTCCCCCTGATTCTGAGGAGGCGGTTGAGGTCCTGGATCGCTGTCTGGAGGCAGTTGGGGGCTGGATGCGGGCGAACAAGCTGAAATTAAATCCGGATAAGACAGAGGTGCTTTTGGTTCGGAAATCCACGGCTCGGGTATTGGACTATCGTCCTGCTCTGAATGGGGTCGCACTTCCTCTGAAGGAGCAGGTTCGCAGCTTGGGGGTTCTCCTGGATTCACAGCTACACCTGGAGTCCCAGGTGGCGGCTGTGGCCAGGGGAGCCTTTGCTCAGCTTCGGCTGATCCACCAGCTGCGGCCGTACCTGAGCTGTGCGGACCTGGCCACTGTGACCCATGCCCTAGTGACATCTAGATTAGATTATTGCAATGCGCTCTACGTGGGGCTGCCTTTGAAGACGGTCCGGAAATTACAACTAGTACAGAACGCGGCGGCTCGGGTGGTTGCTGGAGCACGTCGGTTTGACTCTGTCGAGCCGTTGCTTCGGCGACTACACTGGCTGCTGGTTCTGTTCCGGGCCCAATTCAAAGTGCTAGTTTTGACTTTTAAAGCCCTTTACGGCTCGGGTCCGGGGTATTTGAGGGACCGCCTTCTTCCATATAATCCAACCCGTACTCTTAGATCACCTGGGGGGGCCCTCCTGACTGTGCCGCCACCAGGAGAAGTGAGAGGGGCGGCGGCCAGGAAGAGGGCCTTTTCGGTGGTGGCCCCCCAACTCTGGAACACCCTCCCCTTAGAATTGAGAACTGCTCCCTCTTTGTTTATATTTCGGCGGGGACTGAAGACCTTTTTATTCCAAAAAGCTTTTAATTGTTGACAGGCTGGCTGGTTATTATAACCCACGGGGCTTGTTGTTTTTATATTGTTTTTAAATTTGTTTTTAATTGTGTTCTTAATTTTTGATTGTATTGTTTAATTCTGTTTTAATTGTTTTTAATTGTGAATTGTTATATTGTTTTTATATATATATTGTAATGCCGCCTTGGGTGCCTTCGGGCACAATAAGGCGGGGTACAAATCTAATAATAATAAATAAATAAATTTGTCCCTTCTTCTTTATGACAACCCTTCAGGTATACATCCCCTTGTCTTGGTTCACAATGCCGTGTGTGTGTGTGTGTGTGTGTGTGTGTGTGTGTGTGTGTGTGTGTG